>JAHLJT010009436.1:17303196-17713196 GCA_031308135.1 Acheta domesticus
AATTAATTTTTTTTTAATTTTTGGTAGTAGCTACAATGGGATTGGGAATAGCTTTACAAAAAAAAACCTGTCCCACTTCCGTAATTTTCTAAAAATGACTGCAATGTTTTTCTTTAAATTAGATTCTCGAATAGAGGAAAGCTCATGTATAAATGATGTATTTCTTATCTTTATTAAAACTTCAGTAATTTTGAAATTGCGAATGCTAAAATATTTTCTAGTCTGTTCCACGCCTCCGATATTAAGCCAGATATTTATTTTCCAATGCAATTTATCTCTCAATTTTATATCTTTAAGTGTGTCACGCACGTTTTTAAACATATGAGTATTTGTTAAGAAGTAACACAGAAAGAGACGAAAAGTTTCCTTATGAGCCGCATTTCCGCTCGCTTTCGTGTCATTGTGTAATGATTTTAGGTAATGATTAAAGCTGACACAGTATTTGGGTTTATATTATTGTATTGTGTGTGCAAAACTCAAACCAGGACTCTTAATTTGTTCTATGCCACTTACGAAAATATGATCTTTTAAATTGTGGAAGGATTATCTTGAAAACATGAAAACTGGTCCCGTCGAGGTGGGTTGGTCCACGTCCTGACGGGGGATGCAGAGAAGGCTCTCAAGTGTTCCTTTCTCCATTTTTTTCATCGTCTTGCTTTTCATTTCATGTCACGTATATTCTTTTCACTCCTTTTTCTTCCTCACTGGCCTTCTCTGTATGCTGAACGCCCACCCATGTGTTTGCCGTGCATGGCGACCCGTGTCGGAGGGAATGGGTGTCCTGGCAGTTGAGAGACCTGTTTGTTTCCCAACTAGTCCTGGTGCTACGCTTTTTGGCTTGCACTAAGGGGTACGTCTACGTATTTTTGGGAACATTCCTTGTAGGTGTCAATACACTCGCTTTGGCCTCGGACTCTTCTAGACGGGCGGTCGGGAGCTAACCCACTCCCGATCAATCGGCTCGGACTAGGTCTTGTACTGAACTCCAGGGTGAGCGGGGGGATCCACGGCGGTGCAGCGCTGTGACATTCCCCTACTATATCTCCGTGTCAGCCCTGGCACCCCAGTGGGGTGTCCCCTTGTTGGGCTCCATGGTGGGTGGGGAGCACGGAGACGAATCTGCTTCAATCGTATGGAGCCCAAAACAAACCCTTGCCCTCTTCCGCAAGGAAGAGGCGATGTGAGACGGTAGATTTGAATAGTTTCTTCCTTCGGAGGAAGACAACCAAAGAAACCTCGGTTTCTCTTAATGTCATGTGTTGAAGTTGAAAAATCCTTCAAAAGCGTTAGTGCGGTCCGCCTCGCGCGAGCCATTGAAGACTGTTTTTGGAAAGCTGCAAGCGGTCGTGCGACAGAGAGATGGTACCATTCTTTTCGAAGCGCGCACCGACGAGCAGATTGACAAAATCCAAAAAACCAAGCAGATTGCCGGCCTCCAAGTGGAAGTGACCACTCACCCTACCCTTAACTTATGTAAGGGAGTGGTCAATCACGAAGACTTTGCGCTTGAAAGTGAGGACGAACTTCTCTCCTTTTTAAGAGCCATGGCGTTACGGAGGTATATAGGATCAGGAGGAAGGAGAATGGAAAGAGATCCCCACTCCCACCTTGATCCTGACTTTTAATCTCCCTTCTCTCCCAGAGAAAATTAGCTGTGGGTACTATAACCTTCGCGTGCGGCAGTATGTGCCGAACCCCCTGCGCTGCTTTAGTGTCAGAGGTTCGGTCATACACAACAAAGGTGCATGGCCGTAAGCCCTGCTTGCGCAAAGTGCGGTAATTCCGCGCATGATCCCAACCCTTGTTCATCACCAGCCCACTGTGTAAATTGTGAAGGAGACCATGCGGCCAACTCTAACAAGTGTCCCACATATCTGAGAGAGAGGGAGATTCAAAGGATAGGGTGACGGAGAAGGTATCTTTTCCGGAAGCGAAACGCCGATACCTGGTGAAGAACCCTGTGGATCTCAGGCGTTCTTTTTCTAGCACTCTGGCGAACACGGTCAAAGCGACGAGCATTCAGTCTTCCCCTGCTACTCCCCCAGTAGCGAACTTTTGTTGCCAGGTATCCCCAGTGGACTTCCCTGAGGAGACATCGCCTCTGCAAGGTGGGAAAATAATAATCCCCACAAAATACAAAATACCACCCAAGAAGACAACACAGACGAAGACAGAAATCAAGTATCCACTTCTCAGCCGCGCAATGAAGGCTGATGTCACACGGCCTGCTGGCCTGGACAAGAAAAATGATAGATCCACCAACTTCGACCACCTACCCCGACTCCTGAAACTCGCTCTGAGCGATCTCTCAAGCCTGTTGAGCAGTGGTCAGGATGAGTCTGCCTCGGAGGAAACTTCAGCCGGGGTGGACACTTGCTCCTTCGGGCGGCAGAGGCGAAAAAAGGAAAAGAAGAAATCCTCTTAACTTCTAAACAACGGCTCTCCTATCCTGGAATCTGAACGGATTTTCTCCTCCGACGGGACGAATTAAAACTCTTATTGTCCCGTTATACACCATCATTTTCTTCTTACAGGAAACGCATCTTTCTCCACCACGGTCCATAACACTTTCGCGTAATTCACCTCCTTATAGGGTTGAGGTCGATGACGGCCTCCGCGCTCACGGCGGAGTTACTACTTTGGTCCAGGATTCGCTGCATTCTGCAGAAATCCCTGTTCACACCGACCTTCAAACAGTTTGTGTGCAGGTGTATCTGGCCGTCCCTCTCTCTCCACCGTATGTAATATCTATATCCCCCCAAGACAAACGGTGTCGGTTGATGACCTCGTAAATCTAATAAACCAATTGCCCACACCTTTCTTGGTTGTGGGTGATGTAAACGCCCACAGCCCTCTTTGGGGTTCCTCTCGCACGTGTCAAAGAGGTGCTATTTGGAGTCTGTCATCGACACCATGAATTTGGCTATCCTCAACACTGGGGAACCAACTCATTTTGCCCGTAGCTACGAATTCTAGCACGGCTATTGATGTAGCCCTTTGCAGCTCTTCACTTGCTACGCTATGGGTGGACCATATTAGAAGATCTTTATGGAAGCGACCATTACCCCCACGCTTGTCCACATTGATCATCTTCGCCGTAGTTGTGCACGGCCCCCTCAATGGATCGTGCGACGAGCTGACTGTCGACATTCCAAAATAATGTTAACCTGTCAGACGGTCCCTTCGGAAATGTGGATGAAATGACAGAACATTTTAATAGCGCTGTACTCGCTGCTGGTTCCATCGCAATTCCGAAGGCAAGCGGTAAACTGCGACACCCTTTCGTTCCGTGGTGGAATGAGAACTGTTCGAGAGCGGTCAGTGCTCGAAAAAGGCACTGGCACGTCTCAGACACTATCCAACAGTGGATAACTTAATCGAGTATAAAAGATGCAGGGCGAAGGCTAGAAGAACTATCTTAGAGAGCAAAAATGCATCGTGGAGAGCGTACGTTCGTCTCTGAATTGTCACACGCCACCACGCCTGGTATGGAGAAAAATTCGACAGATCAAAGGACACTCTTCACCAATACGGTGCCAGGTCTTCTGAAAAACGGAGAAATGATCACATCTCAAGATATGATTGTAGAGGAACTCGCCGCGCACTATGAAGCCATGTCAAGTTCGGCGAACTACGCTCCTGACTTTCTTTTGATCAAAGAAAGGATGGAGAGCCGTCCGTTGGATTTCTTCTGCAGAGCGTCTGAAGATACAACACACACCCTTTCTCCATATCGGAATTGCGCTCTGCTCTTGCATTGGCCAGAAGAACTGCCCCAGGTCCTGATGAAATACACAACCTAATGTTACAACATCTTCCTGATGTGGCGATGCAATTTCTCCTCCGCCTTTATAATCGCATCTGGGAAGAGCACACCATCCCTGCTGTATGGCGAGAAGCCATAGTTATCCCAGCTCTGAAGGAAGGAAAGGATCGGTCGCTGTCATCGAGCTACCGACCTCTTGCTCTCACCAGCTGCGTTTGCAAAGTGCTGGAACGGATGGTAAACCAGCGCTTGGTCTGGACCTTGAGTGCAGAAACCTACTCGCTCCAATTCAGTGCGGTTTCAGGAAACACCGGTCAACCCTTGACCATGTCGTCACTTTGGCAACGGAAATTTCAACCTCGTTCGTTCTGAGACAACACCTTGTCGCCGTACTATTCGATATAGAAAAGGCGTATGACACCACTTGGAGGTATGGCATTCTGCGAACCTTGCACTTTTGGGGATTCAGGGGGAATGCTCCCTTATTCCTCCAAAATTTCTTATCGGACAGATATTTCAGAGTTCGCATTGGTGACAAACTGTCTAACAGTCACCCCCTTGAAAACGGCATCCCCCAAGGCTCGGTGCTAAGTGTCACTCTGTTTGCCATAGCCATAAATAGTATAGCGTCGGTCTTGAGGGAACCTGTGAAGGCATCGCTGTTTGTAGATGATTTTGCCATTTTTTGTTCATCCAGCAGCATAAGTGTGATCCAGAGGCAACTCCAACTGGTGCTCAACAAGCTGCATGAATGGAGCATGTTGACAGGTTTCAAGTTCTCACCTACTAAATGCACTGGAGTGCACTTCTGCAGAATATACCACTTGCATAGCGACCAATCCTGTACTTGGGAGGAAATAAGCTTCCATTCACTGACTCTGCCAGGTTTCTGGGGCTGACTTTTGACAAGTCCCTCACGTGGCGCTCTCATATCCGCACATTGCAAACCAGATGCGTCTCCCCCCTCAATCTTCTTCGAATGCTTAGTGGCACTTCATGGGGAGCCGACCGCATTACCCTACTGCGGTTATACAGAGCACTCATTCGCTCAGCATTGGATTACGGTAGTGAAGTGTATGGTTCTGCAGCTCCTTCCACCCTTAGACCTATCAACAGCATACACCACGCAGGTATTCGCCTCTCAACAGGCGCGTATCGCACCAGCCGAATCGAGTGCATTCTAGCTGACGCTGGGGAGCCATCCTTAAAAATAAGGCGAGATATTCTATTGGCGTCTTATGGTGCTAAAGTGTCAGGACTCTTTAATCATCCTTGTCGCCGAATAATCACTCGCCCAAAATATGAATCTTCTTATATTCTTCGAACATCGCTACCCCAGCCCCCAGGCATTCGATTGCGAAATCTTTTGCGGGGACTTAATGTCGATCTTCCCACTCCTGTGAAACCCCCAAATGACCTAATTCCCCCTGGAAACTCCTTCTCCCCAATTTTGACCTCAGACTCTCCAATCTTTCCAAACAAAATACTAGTCCTCTAGTTTACCAAAAGCAGTTTCAGGGTATGAGGGAAGCCTATCCGGATCATCTATTCTTGTACACGGACGGGTCATCGCACAATGACGCAGTGGCATGTAGTTTTCATTGCATCTGGGCCACCAAATCATATCGTCTTCATTCACAGTGCAGTACATTCACTGCTGAAATGTACGCAATACTCAAAGCCCTAAAGTACATCGAGTCAACGACGTTGCAGCTAGTAGTTCTCTGTTCTGATTTTCTCAGTTCTCTTCAGGCTGTCTCCCGGCCTTCGTCAGACTACCTGACAAAATCAGTTCAAAACCTGATTCATAGTCTCATGTCCCGCAACTATGACCTGGTTCTTAGTTGGGTTCCAGGCCATGTGGGAATCACAGGGAACGAGCTGGCCGACCTGGCGGCAAAATCAGCTACTCGTAATACTCGTATCGACGTTCCTGCTGTGCCATTGTCCGATGTTAAGGCTTACTTGAAACTATCTTTGTTTAGAGCGTGGCAAACAGAGTGGCACAATACCAATTTTAAACTAAGTGGGATAAAGAATTATGTAATTCCCTGGCGTTCCTCATCTCGCTACTCTAGGCGTGAGGAAGTAATTTTAACTCGTCTTCGAATTGGACACTGCCATTTTTCCCACGGTTTTCTCCTTCGAGGAGAAACTCCTCCCGTATGTGACTCATGTGGGACGGTTCTGTCTGTGGAACACGTCCTCCTGAACTGCAGGAAACATTTAGGCAACCGACGAAGACATGGCTTGGGCAACTCGCTAAGGGAGGTGCTCGGGGATGACGATTCCGCGCTCTCAAAACTTTTTTGCTTCTTGAGGGAAAGCGGAATATATAATCTTATTTGAGAGAATAAAATAGTGTTTTACTTTTTTGTTGTTTTATTTTTGGCCCCTTTACAGCCAACTTTTAGTTCTACTATGAATTTTACGTGTTTGTTATATATTCTTTCTGTCCTACTACTTGAATACTCGATGTAGAATTCAAGTCTCTCTTTACGTATATGATTTTAATTAGGGGGTAGGCTCCATCTGTAACACATACTGAACCTATTCCCTTTTTAAAATACTTCGACATGGGCGCCAATTACCTTGGCAGTTGAAGCGCCCTCTAAACCTTAATTAATCAATCAATGAAAACTGGTATTGAGTATCTCCACATGAAGATTACTTCTGCTGGTTCATTGAGACTACTTTTAAATTAGGTTTGTTTTAGAAAACATTTAATCAGAATGAAATATGTGACTAAGTATCCTTTTTATTCAGTGAAAGTGTGTGTGTGTAAAATCAATTGCGTCCATTGAAATGTGAACATCAAATCGGGTTCGTAAATCATTGTACTGTAAAATGAATAAGTTAACGACTACATTTTTATCGGCATTGGTGTTCGGTGACTATTATAATCGTAATTGCACTCTCCTCAATTATTTGGTGTAGTATTTCTTGAGGAAGCAGTGCTCTGTTCACATCGGAAGTTACTAGAAGCAATTAATTTCTTGGGATCTCCAAAATGCATCGTCCCAATCGTTAATAATAATTTTGTCTTGTACCTGTTTCGCCCGTACATCTTCATTACTTTAGCTGTCAACCTTCCACAAGGTGCATTTTACCGCCCCGAATCTGTAACTCCCCATTATAAACCCGCACGTTAAACGCAGCCTTTGGAGCGAAGTTTTTACCGTCAACGAATCGAGCGGGCCGCGCCGCGCCGCGCCGCGCCGCGCCGCGCCGCCTCTCCTTAAAAAGCAAGTACGTAGCGCTGGCTCGTTAGGTTTTTACCGTATCGGCGACGGAGCGTGGATGTCGCGTGGAAAAAACGCAGAAAATGAAGAAGAAGAGGAGCGAGCGGGGCGCCCTCGGCCGGCGACTGTATGAGAAGCAGCGAAGCGGCGCGCGCGTAATCACAGGGCGCCGTCGCGCCTGCGCGCTGTGGGCCCTGGCCTTCTTCCCTTCAACTTCCTCGCCTTCTCTTCTCCTTTCATTTCTTTCTGCTTTTCCTTCTGCTCCTTCTTCGCCCCCTCCTTCTCGTTCTCCTTCTCCTTTTCACTCCTCCTCATTTTTCTAGCCTGACAGAGTTAATTTTTCAATTTTCCTCGATTTCTGTTAGCAGAAAAGACGCATCTTGAAGTAAACTAATTTTGCAAAAGAAACACATGATTAGGGGCGGATATTAATGAAATGTCGTTTTTTGGCCTTTTCACTTTAGAACAATGCTTTTAGTACAGACATTAATTTCATGTTATGACAAAATTAAATTACTCATTTTTTAATAGTTTTTTTTTCATTTTTCGTCGTTTAAATATTATAAATTATTATATAAAGTAATATTTAACCTTTTCCCGTCATTTTTACAGCGTTTTTCGCTGATTTAATGGATTTTAATGTCATTTTAATAGTACTTGCTTCAAACAATTTTTACGAGATGCTACAAATGTTCTCCACGGAATTCCTGAGTTGCTACTCGATTTTTTCGCTCAGAAATTCTAATGTCAGCCATTGTATGTAATGTAAGGTTCCTACAATGCCCATGAGCGCCTTTGTCGTTTCGGCCAATTTCGCGAAAACTAAAGACAGATTTCCTGCAAAAGAACAATCCAATCAAGTTTGCGAGCTGAGTTCACTTGAACGAAATGAAGAAGCCTCGATTACATCAGCAACATACGCAACACCTTGAGTTGTTCATCTGAACTGGTTTGGATAATATTTTTACATTTTTTCTGTGCTTTTAGGTCATTTTAAAGACATTTCACGAGCATTTTATTTATCATTTTTGGTGATGTTTTAGTGTTTTGGTGATGATTAATAAAATGCGAGTGAATGACCGCGTGTGTGGATTTTGTCGGGAGTTTCTGCTCGGGCCCACTGTGCAGGCTTGTCGTCGGCGGCGGCGGCGCCACCAGCACTTATGAGCAGATTAGCGCGCGGCGCGGGCGGCGAGGGTGGCGCGGGCACCGCCCCCTTGAAAGCGGCAATTATGCAGTAAAGTAAATCAGCCCTCGCCGCCTTCTAATCCTCCGCCGCCGCCTCCGTGGCGATCTCTACCGCTCCTCCAGGGCGGCCGCCGCCCCCGCCGCCCGCTGCTCTCCGATCAACACCACGCGAATGCCGGAGCAGGACCCTAACAAACAGGCCGCGGACCGCGCGCGATCTTTCCTTTCCCTTCCTTGTCCTATCCTCTCCCCTTACACACACACACACACACACACTTACACTAACACTACTACCAGACATGCTGGGAGACAGCTCGGAGGCTTAGAGCTTGTCCCGGCTGGGGCAGTGCCCCGCTGGTGGGAGATACCTGGTTGGGGAAACTCCGCTGGTTGGCCGTTAGTCGACGCCGGATCTCGCCATTCAGCAGAGGAAGATCACCGCCATCTCCCAATGAAAAAACATGCACTACACGTGCGGACTAATTACCCAGTAGTTGACGCGCCCGGAATCTCAATCAATCAAGCCTTCCGCTCTCTCTCTCGCATCGCCCCCGCTACCGCTGTCATCACTACCACCACCACCAACACCAACACCAACACCAACACCAACACCAACACCAACACCAACACCAACACCAACACCAACACCAACACCAACACCAACACCAACACCAACACCAACACCAACACCAACACCACACCAACACCAACACCAACACCAACACAACACCAACACCAACACCAACACCAACACCAACACCAACACCACCACCACCACCACCACCACCACCAACAACAACAACAACAACAACGACGACAACAACAACTAGATCAACTGCTACATCATCACCTACACCACTACCACTTGTTACTAACTCCACAAACAGCTTTACCACTAAAATCGCGCACCGCCATTACTATAACCTACATCAGCAACCATCACCGAACTCATCGCCGCAATTTTGGGCAACTCATCGCCAGTGGCTCTGGAACCAGAACTGTTGTGGCAGAACCAGAACTCTGTGACCACTCCCCCGCGTTCCACGATGTCTTCTGCCTCACAACCACTACAACTTGCATTTGTCATTATCGACTACGCTGACTACCTCCAGTTCCGAAGGCTTATAGTTACTGTGATCATCGAGGCTGCCGTTCTAAGAGGGGCGTTCACTTCTGTCGGCGGGTGTTCACTTCTTGCCCGTTTCTCAATGAGACCAATAGAGCTGAAGGGTTCCGTTATTGGTAGTGAATGCTCTACGTAGAATGTACTTGAGCAGTTTTAATATATAGTTAATTGAACGTTAAATTTAATATGCTGAGTAGTACGTAGATGTTGAAATATAATGTGTGGGATTTCGTGCCGGAAGTGTGACGAAAGGTAATTTTTGAGATTAAATATTCTGTAATAACATATCTTTGACATGTTAAGTAAGCAGGCTACCAACTACATCTTCAAAACTCGACCATTCTTTTTCTCAACAAAGTATTTCAAGTTTGCAAATTATTTCAAATTGGCAAGACATAATGTTACCAACAACTTGAAGTACATTTTTTAAAATAGTTGTGGTTATTGAAAATAAAAGGATTGTGCCAAAATTTGGAATAAATATTCAGATGATTACACAACATTATTTTTATAATATATCTTAATATAATTTGTTGCAAGAATATTTTAACATTCAATTATTTACAATTCTACAAATATTTCATTTTATAATACGTAAAGAAATGTTAAAAACATGTGCATTTTATTGTGGGAAAATCTTTCCTGGTCTCTTGGTTGTGGTTGCTGATACAAGATGCTGCCCAAGCAATATGGTTACTTTTTGCTGGAGTCTTTTACGCCAATTACTGTAATTGGCTGTCAAGTATAATCAAATTTGATTGCGCGAAAAAAGTGGTTAAGCAACTCAAGGCTTCGCAGGCAATCGCATGCGATCCTTAATGTGTCGCATGTGGGTGCGTCAACGCCTTGCTTCTCTGCGAAATGCGTAGGCGACCTCCTTGCTACGGCTACCTTTCCGTTGAACGTGCACGAAATCAGTCTTTGTATAAGGTCGAGCAATCGGTCTCGCGAATCGATCGCGCGATAATGCGAAAAAACACACGCTAACTGCATTAACTTCACGAGAGATGCAGGAAAAAAATAGTGGTCTTATTTACAAGAAACTCTGAAGAAAAGGGGTTTAAGAGGATGTGATAAAAAGAAAAATACAGGACGACACCTCTATTTGAAGATTTTATGGCTGGAACACTTCTGTGAAATCAATTATACTGAGGGTGACAAGATGAAAGAAAATAATAAAAAATACCGAAGTGCCGGAATGAAGTACCACGAGAGAAAATGGAAGGAAAAACACTGATAAAAGTATAACATAATTAAAAGTAAAAGAGACGAGGGTACACAGTTACCAACCAAAGAGTAGGAAAATTAAAATAATTATGCATTCATTATTCCATCTGCCTTTTGTACGTACATATTTTATTATTTTAAAGTCAGTATTGTACGCTGTTTCACTTTTACATGTACTAATTCTTAATTTCTCATGTCCTCGTCTCCTCATTACATCCCCTTAAACCTCTTCCCACCCTTGTGCCATGCGCTTCTTCCTTTTTGTTCTTCTTTGTTTTCTAGGGTTCAGGCTCCAACTCAAGTTCCCTCTGATCACCTCCTTTACATACTTTATTTTCCCTGCAACAATCTCTTCATTCACAGTAGTCGTTACCATCTTCGTCTTCCGAGGTCTCCCCTTCTCCGTTGCACCGGGAGAGGTGGCTCAATGCATCAGCTGATGTCACTGCAGTGCCTCTGACCAGGAGGTTCTAAGTTCGAATCCCGACGGCGGCGGTTTTCGACACTAGCTTGTCAGCTAGGTCGAATTTAGTTGCAGTCTGGATGAGAATTCTAGCTGTCGGCTGCTCTTACCGGTAGTTTTACGTGGTTTCTCCGATCAACACCAGGTAAATGCCGGAGCAGTACCTTAACAAACGGGCCACTGACCGTGCACGATTTTTCCTTCCTCTTCCTTGTTCTATTGTCGTCCCTTACACATACACATACACACACACACACACACACACACACACTAACATGCATTAGACTACCACATATGCCGGGAGATCGATTGGCGGCTTAGAGCTTGTCCCAGCTGTGGCGGAGCTCCGCTGGTGGGAGATACCTGGTTGTAGGAAAACCTCACTAGCTGACGGTAGGTCAGCGTCGGATCTCACCTATTAGCGGGGGAAGATCACCACCACCACCACCTCCCACGATGAAAAAAACATGCCCTACACTTACGAGACTAAAGCCCTCAGCAGTTGACGCTCCCGGAACTAACAATCATTGAATGAATGAACCTCCCCCGTTGCAGAACGGAAGACAGCAGCGGGCGCCAGCGCCTGAGACCTTCACCCGCCGGCGCCGCAGGTCGTTGCCGGCGGCGGTGACCTCTGTGAGATGGAGAGGCTTATCGAGGGCGAATTTACAATCGCGATTGCGCGCGGTCGCGAAATTTCGCCCTGCCGCCGCCGCCGCCATCTGATAGAGCGCGTAATACATGTTCGCAATCGGAGCGGCTGCGCCCGTGCCGGCTCCGTCGCCGCCGCCGCCGCCTGCGCACGAACTTTTCTGAAAGCGCTCGCCTTTGCTGCGTTCCACGAAACGGGTGACGTCGGAATTCGGGGGATTGGGGGAGATTTCTCGCTGGCGTTTCTTAGCGTACGTAAGAAATCATGCCTACTTTTTAGGAGTGTTTTATTTCTCCCATTTAAAACAATTTAACAGTCTGTAGCGAGCGTTGTGGTGGAATAAATAACATGGGAAGAATTAGGAGTTCTGATTAGGTCAAGATCATGAATGAGTTCCTTGCTTCGTGATTGTATTCATGTGGGTTTTGTGATAGCAAACGTCTTTTAACTAAAGAAAACTTTTCGATCAAGAAAACGCATGTCATGTAGCCCGATATGTTTTAAAAAAAGGGACATTAATCTGTTTCCTCCGCATTTGCAAAGCCATTTTTCATAATCTTCAGAATGCTAGGTTCTGAATAGATACCCCGCGGGTACCGAAAATTAAACTGGTCACCACCTCCCAGCTCAAAAGGGCGAAACTGCCTTCTCATAGTTAATAAAAGTATCAGAGAAAATATTGGAAGTCTGCACCTTCTTGGGAGATATTGGGAGATACACGCACTATATTCACTATTTTACACCCAAACATATGCATTAGGCTTGAGTGGAATTGTGAAAATACAAGCAATATGTCGCGAAATGGTAGGTCGAGATGTAGAGAAAAACGTCCCAATCACCATTAATTAATAAGATTGCATTTTAAGAAGTTGTTAAGAGTACTGTTCAATCAATTCATTTATAAATAGACCTAACTGATGTTAATTATCTTCAAACTTGTTGTTTACGCGTATTAACATATCAAAATTCTATATTTATTTTCTGGATGAAAAGAGAGAAAATTTTTAGGAAGTTGAAGTGTTTTTCTGGGGATTCGTTTTGCAACTTATTTTTCATGTTGTTTCAATTATGTTTAAGTACGTATTTTTATATAATTATAATCTTGGAGGCGTGCAAATAACTGTTCTGATTTTCAATTCCAATTTGTTGTCCTCATAGACCACAGAATTGGTTATGCTTACACGTTTTCGCACAATCATCGGTATTCTCCGTATCTAACCTTTTTATTATTTCAAAATGAAGATTTTGCGATAAAGTATGTGCAGGCGAAATATAATTATTATAAAATAATGTTAATAGTGGGATATTCGTTAATTGAATCAGCTCTTAAGTGATTTAAGTGAGATGAGAATATTCAACAGTACTGTTTTGCATCACGTTCCTGTGATGTACTCGGTTCCTGCCAGGTCTGCGATCTTACAATGGAACTTCTGAATTTCATGAATATTTAACACGAGATGGAACAGAAACTGATTCTCAGTGCAGGTATCAGGGAAATTAACTGAATAGAAGAATTTATTAATACTAATTCTTTATGTATACATTTGTAAAAGAAAACATTTAAATTATTTAATGACCAATAAATTTGAAGGAAGCACTTTGTTTGTTTGTAAGTCAGACTTATAACCTTTCAATTATAAAATATTAATTAAAGAATGACTAGAAATTATGCAAAGAGATCGATAATACCTTAGAAAATGATTAAAAAGTTTTGTGGGCAGGTTTTGAAATTCAGTTACGACGTTATCGCTTAATATAC
The DNA here is from genome assembly GCA_031308135.1 of Acheta domesticus. NCBI lineage: Eukaryota > Metazoa > Arthropoda > Insecta > Orthoptera > Gryllidae > Acheta > Acheta domesticus. The sequence continues at coordinate 17,316,620 of JAHLJT010009436.1, forward strand.
AATTATTAACAATTTATGAAGGAAAGCAATTGTGTGTATGTGTGTGTGTGGGTGTGCACCCGTTCGATCGGGTGTGGATTTTAAAGCACAATATTTTATTAAGCTATTAAAATATTGTTCGCTATGAGAGGATATGATTCGTTTAAGTTTCGTTGTTGAACATTTCTATTTTCACCCATTAAATACTGTCCACACAAAGAAACGTGAATATTGTTCTGTGAAAATACTGTGTTCGCGAAACTCCACCATTTGGCAAGCGTTGCGCATCCATACCTTGACCTTACAACTGTTCGACTTACAGTTTGGGCGACGATCTCTGTGAAAGGGATTTCCCCATTAAACCCGCCCTCTGGCGACGTTCCAAACCCCGCGAAAGTTTATCAGACGATCGCGCAGCGCCGCAATGTGAGAGGGTGACGGCGTAGGAGGAGAGAGGGAGCCAAGAGGAGATTGAAAATAGTGCGGCCACGCACTCGGTTGAGGTGGTAGTGGTTGTGGCAGCGGATGCGATTGCAGTGACCGCCGACGTCACAGCTGCGATGTTAAAGAGTGGGAGGAAGACGGAGAGAGATTTCGTACAGGGAGAAAAGTATGCTCGTAGATAACAAGATGAAATATACCCGCCTGAGATGACTGCCTTTTATTAAAAACAAGCCGTGGGTAGGAACAATAATACATATATTAAGAAAGAAAGATTAAGGTTAGATAAACTACATTGGATATGGATTGATGTGTGAAAGAAGAGGAGCATTCGTGATAACAATAGAAAGCACTGAAAGAATTGAATGACGAAGAAGCACCAGAAGACGCAAATTAATTGTGTAAAACCTTGGTTTAGAAGTGCAACCTTCAGGTTTTAACAGAATGTAAAACAGTAGAGGGCAACATCTCTCATACGAGTATGTAGCAGGAACGTGAAGGGAAGGCTGTTACAATGCAACTATCACCCCCCCTCCGCATGCCGTTTGGCCGTTGGCTAACTCGCTCAAACTTAATTTTTCACTTTGGATTAAATTTTTCAGCGGAATATAATTTCTTGTATTTACTAGTAATTGAATCATTCACAAAGTTTATTTCACTTGATTCTAGGTCGCCGTAAATATGTCTTAATGATCTTTTCCTGCATATTATTTTGGCACATTGCCACATCTTTTTAATAGTTCAGATAAATTGCAAATCAGCAAAAGAAATCAATCAATACATTCTTGTATTTTGAAATTACATGCATATTTATAGTCAGAAAATTGAATTATTCTGATTCAATTGAAATTTCAGATCATCGTATTGTGTTTACGAATCATTTTACGTATTGTGTTTACGAATCATTTCAGATCATCGATTGTGTTTACGAATCATTTTTTGTTTTAACAAAATACTGATCATATCCACTTATGGCAATACTGCGTCAATGCTTCAAAAGACAAAGAATCACAGAAATATACGAGAAGTTGTTGAAAATTTGGAGAAATTGGATTATGAAACGTTTTGAGAACAGTATGTATGAGAACGTAATGTATAGGAAGTTCTAATTAGAGCTCGCGTTTCCTCTATTAATCACGTAAATTTATTATACAGAATGAGGATAGAATGTGACATGTAATAATATAATGGCAAAAATGTCCATGTTAAATTAATAATCATAACGAAGTGTTTACAATGTTGAAGATACTCCAAGACGTAAATCGCGTGTTTGTAGGTCTTAAGATTTTTTGTCCACTTTGTCTAAAGTCAAAGTTAATGAAACTGATCTCAGTTTCGTAATGTAAGAAATGTTGAAACGTAACTGCTTTAAAAGTCTATGGCCTTCTATTGACTCTTATCATCAGTCTGTCACCTTAATGGAGGCCAAATGGCCCGCTTGATAATTCTTCAACCTGGTGTTGTAATAAGATGTCTTACGATAATTTCAGTGGTTGTAGCAAAGCTTCATACTCATGTCTTACGGTATTTATTTCGTAAAGTAACACTTTATGCCCCTGTGTATATTCTTTTTCCTTCAGAAAAATCCGCTCCCTGCCTGTAATTTAAATATTGTATAAAAAGCTAAAAATGAGTAATGTAATATTACATTTAAATATAGTTAAAACAGATGTATGGCAATACGACGTTATGTCGGGAGAGGTGGCTCAGGGCATCAACGTCACTGCAGTGCCTCTGACCACAAGATAATAGGTTCGTGTTCAGACGGTGACAAAATTTCCGACACTAGCTTGTCAGCTACGTCGAATTCAGTCGCTGTCTGGAGGAGAATTCTAGGGTCCGTCTGCTCTGATCGGTAGTTTTCCGTGATTTCCCCAATCAACACCACGCGAATGCCGGGGCATTACCCCAACAAACGGGCCACGGACCACTCGCTATCTTTTCTTCCTCTCCTCCTATCCTCACCCCTTACACTTACACTAACATGATCTACACTACCACACATGCCGGGAGACCGGTCGGGAGCTTAGGGTTTGTCCCGGTTGGGGCGGTGCACTGCTGGTGGAAGATACCTGGTTATGGAGAACCCCTCTTGTCGACGGTAGATCGGCGCCGATCGCCAACCAACGGAAGAAGACCACCGCCACCTCCCACTAGGAAAAGGACATTCACTACACTTACGAGACGAATGACGTTACCAGTTGCGGCGCCCTGAATCACTAACAATCAATCAGTATACGATGTTGCCAAAGAATGCTCTCCCCGGCGCCGGCTCCGCGAAGGGCGAGCGGCGCGGCAGGAGGGGCGTGCGCGTGGGCGGGGCGCGCCGGGCAATCGCCGCTGCGTGCCAGCCGCCTGAGCGGTGTCGCGCCCGCCCCCGCGCCCGCGCCCGCCCCCGCCCCCGCCGCCCGCCGCCCGCCCAGACGGCGGCGGCCACGCGCTCCATGACAGCCCGAAGCGGGCACGATCGTTGGCTGAGATTTGCACGTCGCTTTCCGATGGATTCGCCGATAGATGGCCGGTGCGTGGCGTACACTTGGATTTATTTAGAGCTGAACTTGAAGTAAATCAGCTGTTGCCAGTGTCATCCAATCGGGAGGTTGAACGTCACCATAGTGACGTCAGTGTAGTGACGTCTAAGCTCCCGTTTGATGACACCGTAACAGCTGATGACCTGTCAGGGGCAGCTGGAAATAGAACCAAGTAGAGGTTGGGCTACCAAAGCGTTGAGAGAGAAGTATATTAGAAGAAACTCCCGAGGTATGCACACTATGACTGGTGAAAGATTACTTTGCAGATTATAATGTGCAAATTTTTAATTATTAACGTAATAATTAAATTATTAACCTAATAATTAATTTATTAACCTAATAATCAAATTATTAACAATTAATTATTACAATTAATTGTAATATATTTTAATTATTAATTTTTTAAAAATCAATAATTTATAATTAATGATTATTAATCAAATTAATTAATAATTATTAATACTTTATAGAAAATTTCACAATGTAAGTTCGATAGCTGCCAGAGTTACGAAACGATCGGAAGTGCAGCTTGAAAGTTTACAAGTTGCGGCACGGGCGGGAATCAGACATTTTCGTGATTCGGTGCGTTTGTGGTCCTTGCCGGGCTCGAGTAAACCGAAGTTCGTAAATCCACTGATCTTATCGGCGGCTTTCATTGCTTTCCAGGTAACTTCCAGGCAAATGCTGACATATATACAATAGGCCAGGGAATGCGTTCTGCGTCTTCCATTATGTCTCTACTCTCATTTATGGCTGAGTGTTGGGTTGCGTTCTTACACGACTCCTCTCCCTTCCCCCATTGATGAAGGAAAATCATCAAACACCGGAGAATACGAAGTTAGTTCGCTGGCTGCCAGACTTCAAAAACATTGTCTCGTGATAGGCTAACCGGAAAATAAAGGTAAGATTTAGAAATTTACACAATTCCATTATTGTGCGCATTTCCTTATAAGTTTTATAAATGATGCTAACAGCTTCGTCATGACAAATTTCTTTAACTTTTCTAACTCGATACCTTTATTATTCGTAACTTTGATAGGGTGCTTCACGATCCAGCCATCGAAAGGATGATACTTTTGGAATCGTCTCCAGAGGTGACTCGCTCGAATTTCTTCTCGCAGACTCCTTAGTTTGGTGAAATTTGCAAGTGGCTTTCCGATGGTTATCTCAATAGATTATTAAGACGTAGTCTACTTAGAGTTTAACAGTCCATTATTAATTTTATGTAACTTTTCTCAAATAAACTCTCAAGAAATAAACATGAACGATAGAAGCACCCTCGGGAATCGATTTATTACAAATTATAGGAGCATCTGTTTTATATTACTATGAAATTTTGTATTTAATACCTTTTATTTATGACTTACTTTAAATTTTTTTAGAATTATACTTTTTATTTTGTTGTTTTTCATATTTTCGTACATCTTGATTTGTAAAGTACACTGTCAGATATTTTCGCATTACTTTTAATGTAAAAGTACATTAACGTAAGTATCATGTACGTAAATGAAATTTAATGTAAAGGTACAGTAACTTTAAAGTACGTGTGCATTAAATTTACTGTACGCGTAAATTAAATTTACTGTATGCGTGTACATTAAATTTACTGTATGTGTAAATTTAATTTACGTACATGATATTACTTTTATGTACTTTTACATTGAAATTACTGTATATGTGCTAACTTCAATATTTAAAATTTGTTCAAATAATTGTCACCCCGACCGAGATTCAAACCCATATCTCCTGGTTTATGCCCACTTGCTCTAACCACCATCCTGATGAATTAAATGCCTTTGGGATTTATGCAATTGTCACATTTTTGGACGCGTTTACGCTCGGAAATATGTCCCGCAGATGTAAAGAATACTAAGTTCTGATCTTGGTACTGAGTAACGAATGTATTTTAATATTTAAATTTGTTCAACGAATCGTCACCCCGACCGGGATTCGAACCCGGGACTTCTGGTTTACGCGCAGGTTCTCTAACCACTGAGCTCTTGTGACATCCAATTGCTTCAGCAGGTTCTTAGGCCTAATGTATTGCCCGCTACCATAGGTATAATATATTCTTTATGTCTACGGAACATTTCTTTAGACGTAATATATATTAAATATATATTAACTCTACAGAATTATGTATATTATTTATAATTGTCACTACTTCTTCACCTGTTTTGGACGCGCTTACGCTCGGAAATGTTTCGTAGCCGTAAAGAGTACTATATTCTGACATTGTTACAGTGACAATTCTTCGAAAAATTTAAATATTTCCGGAGAATTTGAAAAAATTATTAACTAAAGAATCAGCGTACTATGTACATCGGTACAATTTAACTATAAAGATTTTTACAATTTTATTTGATACATATTTGAAAGAAAATACGAATTTCAAACATTTATATTTTTGTATACATGTTGAAAATATAATTTAAATTTATTATACGTAAGTTCAAATAGCGGAAGAAAATATTTCTAAAACCTAGACTGATTATAATTTAAACATTAAATTTAATGTACAACACATTAATATCGGTTTAATTTACAAGGTTCATAATGTTTAACGTAGTCCTACATTAAATCTACATTGATTTTAATTTAAACATTAAATTTAATGCACAAACACATTAAAATCGCTTTAACGTACACGGTACATTAAATTTAATGTACTGCAGTACATTAAATCTACATTGATTTTAATTTACCCATTACATTTAATGTGCATGTACATTAATATCGTTTTAATGTACACGGTACATTAAATTTAATGTGAAAAAGTGCATTAAACTACATTAAATTTAATGTAATTTCTGTCAGTGTACGTATCATTTAGTCCATTATGTAACTTTGATATAAGGAGTGTAAGGATTCGCGTGAGGTTTTGTTTGCACTACACAAATGATGATTGGTTATCTTATCAATTTTTTCAGATCAGTTTTTTGACCAGTGATGACGATAAACCGAATAAAATTTTTTCCAGATTTTTTAAGTTTTGCAATATTCCTTCTTATTGAGAAATAGGTTATACATTTTACTGAGCATTTTGAGAAAATACTTTCATTTTTCATATTTTGAAATGACATCTTAACTATTTAGTGTATGTATTTGACCCATCAAGACGGCATTGTTGAAGAGTCGTAAAACAATTTTCGGGGATTCCTTTTAGAATTTGTTGGAACTTTCTGTCCCAGACAAGCACCCCAGAAGAAACTTTGTCAGAGCGAGAGTATCATGTTTCAGTCTCATCTCTCATCCGGTAGTGGCCCAGCGGGAAAGCACAGTTGTAGATCCGTGTTCTTTGAAAAAAAGTAAGTTCCTTTTTTAAGTTTTGCAAGAAGTGAAAGATATGCAAAAATCTATTTTCTAAATGTTCTCAATCTCTGGTGGACTAAAATAGCCAATTTGCGAGGCCAGGCACGAAGATCCAATCGTACCAAGTACGATATGTACTCCCAAAATTCCGTAAGTTCGGTGTATAGTTCATTTATTGTCTTCAGTTCATTATTTATCTTTTAAATCTAGAATAAAATTGTTGAAAATTATTATTTGTAGTTGTAATGTTTCTAGCTTGTATATTTTGACGAGTAAAGTTAACTCACGTCAAAAACTGAACAATTTTTACAAGAAAACGTTTGCAAAAGCAGATCACAAATTACAATATTTCTAAAAGACTGTAATAAAAGACTCCAAAAATACTAATTCAATATCGGAGCAGATTTTAAAGTTGTAAAATATTCTCAAAAACAAAATATCTTTTCAAATTCGGATGGGCGAGCAGAACCATCCGGAAATATCGGAGAAAATCGTCGGAAGGTTTATGCGTTAGCGTTGATGACACACCGACAAACGGTAGACGGACGGAGAGACAGAAGAGTAGAGACATAAACCATATTTTCGGTTTCAATAACACAGAAAACGCGGCTTTTGACTTCGTTGTGTTTTATAGGAAAAATATTTATCCACTTTTTTCAATACCAGGGCCCACAATACTTTTTCTGACGAAAGACCCACACGAGTTTTTCTGACGAAATATCGCCATTTCTCTCCGCAGTGTTACAAAACTTTCTTTTTCGACGTAAGTAGTAGTAGACGAGGAAGTAAATTTTAGTCATCACTAGTATTTTAGGGTCGAAGGATGGAATATTGCCGGCCTAACTCTATACTCTTCGAGCGTTTAACATCTTGCTTTCTCAGCTATTATGGTGTCAGCGAACCTCAGAACCCATTTACTTAGGTCATGAGTTTCCAATAATTGCATAGCAGAAGACACAAGGTTTTACCAAACATCAGAGTCAATAAAGTTTCAGTGTAATTTAACACACGAATACTATACAGAACGAATTAACGAGGTAGATATCAAAGGGTGTAAGAAATCTGCAGAAATAACTTGATGAATTTTCTTTGACGTTTACTCACCCCCGCATTCTCATATTAGTTTTATCACGATATCTCTTTCTCCCTCTCCATCTCCTTCGTCCAGCAGGTCCAAGAGGAAGAAGTCTTATTTTCTTGGCCTCGTCCTCTTATCTCAGCGCGAAAGACGCATGCATTTCGCCGTAACTAGTCGTAAAGCCCAGAGCGTGCTTGAATGTCTTAAGAAAGACCTACGGCAGGGTTGGGAATTCTATTGCGTTTAAAGCAACTTCTCGCACTCGCGAATTTTGTGCACTATATAAATTTATTACATAAATTTTGACACGTCTAATATTTTTTGAAAAATTTTAAAATATTCATCTATTTTAAAAATATAATTAATAATTGTTTGGTATACATTTTTTTCTGTACAATCCTTAAAGTTCTCTTCTCATTTTTTGAGGATCTTGTATCAATATAATGTAAACGTAAGATTTAAATAATCGAAGCGGACTCCCAGTCAAGAATTAATAAGATTTACACATCTTAATCATGCTTGCAATCATTCACTGACGACACTGCAATCATTCACTGACAGTTTGACCCGACGGTGTTTACTACATGTCTGACCTAAATGAAACAAATTTCACCGTAAAGGTTTAACAAAACCGTTCCCGGCGCAGGTTTAGGAGAAGAAACGCTTCAATTTCAATTAATCATCACCTTATATTCGGAAGAAATTCAGAGGCAGACAGGTTTGGAACATAAATGATATATTATACACAAACGTTTTCTTGAGACCTGCAGTACCTACCCCAACTCCTAACTTACGTTTGTTGAATTATGAATAAGCAATGGCAACAAACATTGTTGACAAAGCTGATAATCAGAAATAGTCAATCCCATATAATACAAACTATTTTGCATTGAAAAACGAGCTACCGAGTTGACATTCTAGCCCTGTCGTCGATAATAACCATCCCGATCTCCTCTCGCATCGAACGCAATGAGGGCTCCAGTAAACATGCGCGGGTAATACCTGCGAGATTGTGACTACCGACTCATGATACCCTGGGCTGGTAAAACAGTACGGGTAAAACTGACACACAGACCCTCGAGTGTGTACGACCAGGACAGGTTGCTCAGGGCATCAACTGCTGTCACTGCAGTGCCCCCGACCGGGAGGCTGTGGGATTCGTGTCCCGACGATGGCAGGATTTTCGACACTCCCCAGACAGCTACGTCGAATTCTGTCGCTGTATTGAGGAGAATTGTAGCAGCTAGCCGGCTGCTCTGATCGGTAGTTTTCCGTGGTTTCTCCGATCAATCTCAGGCGAATGCCGGAGCAGTACCCTACCAAACGGGCCACGAACCGCGCGCGATCTTTCCTTCCTCTTCCTTACCATATCCTCACCCCTTACACACACTTACACTAACATTCACTACACGAACACACATGTCGGGAGCTTAGAGCTTGTCCCGGCTGGGGCAGTGCCCCGCTGTTGGGAGATACCCGGTTGGGGAAAAATCAGCAAGGCGACGGTAGGTTGGCGCCGGATCTCGCCATCCATCGGGGCAAGATCACAGCCACCTCCCGGGCAAAATGTATACTATACTTAAGGAACTAACGCCTTAGCAGGTGACGCGCCCGGAACTATTAGTGATCAATCAATCAACGAATCAATCGAGTGTGTATTTTAGAAACCCCCAGTGACGCTAACCAGGCTTTCGAGCAGCGTTTTGCACCCCTGACGTGCGGTGCCCGGGCGGGCGGTTCGCGTGGCACGGCCCCCTGGATCGCGGAGCGGCGCGTCGCCCAAATCCAGGGGTTTACGACGCCCGCGCGCGGGGCGACGGCCCGAGGCGCGATCTGGTCGCGATAGGCGCAACACGGAGGCGCCGCGTATCAACAAACACTTAATGGCCGCTCTAATGAAGTTATTATCCGTGGGCGCTGCCTGCGGCGCGGCGAGGCGGGGCGCGGTGCGTTGCGGCGCGGGGCGGAGAAGCAAGGGACTTCGCGAGGCGCGGCGCTGCCCGCTCCTTTTTTGTTTTTTGAAAGAACACGGATCTACAACTGCGCTTTCCCGCTGGGCCACTGCCGGATGAGAGATGAGACTGAAACATGATACTCTCGCTCTAAGAAAGTTTCTTCTGGGGTCCTTCTGTGGGACAGAAAGTTCCAACAAGTACTAAGAGGAAATCTCCGAAAATATTTTTATGGCTCTTCAACGATGCCGTCTTGATGGGTCATACATACACTAAATATTTAAGATGTGATTTCAAAATATCAAATAGGAAAGCATTTTCTCAAAATGCTCAGAAAAATGTATAACCTATTTCTCAATATAACACGCTCTTAAAAAAAAGTTGCAATTATTTGATGGAAATTATGATTATTATTATTATAATTATTTGATGGAAATTATATGGTGGAAAATAGTAATTTATTATACGAAACTAAAACATAATTTACGAGAGGAAAGTTTTACCTGGAGAGCGACGATAGAAATGAGTAAGGCATCTGTCTCGAGCAGATAAAGTCGTCTGGTGTAATATTTTATTTTATTCCAAATTTTGGTAAAATACGAAATGGACTAGTCGGAATGCGCGGCAATGCGGATCTTTTCGTCTTCTTAGTGTAATTATTCAATAATTACTAATGTTTTCGTATGTGTATGACATCATTCAAAGATGTAAATTTGAGGGGAAAATTACAGTGAAAATGAAATTTCTGCTTTTAATATTGAATTGAGATTGAATAATTGATAGTTTCGTGCTTTCGGGCACGTCAAGGGCTAAGGCATTAGACCTGTAAGTCTTCCCTATCCAGGTACCTCCCACCTTCTGGGCAGCGCCACGCCCGGAACAAGCTCTTACGCACCCGACTGGTATCCCCAGAGAGTATAAGTATTGTAGCGTCACAGCACTGGGCGCGACCGACCGCACAAGTCGTGCAAGGGGGAGGGGTTGGTCCTCTCGTGCCGCGCCCGACCGGACGGACCCCCGGGGTCTCTCGAGGGTCTCTCCTCTGGGGGCGTGTCTGAGAAGGCGGCTGTCCGTTCGCACTAGTGATGTGTGACGACAGAAATCGTTCGCAGGTGGACGCCAGGCTCCATCTGCAGCCAGCCCAGATCTCGAGCGGAAATGACGCTTTGTGCGTGGGAGGTCGGTCACGTGATGCCTCGCAAGGGAGGCGGATGGAATAAGCTTCCGGGGCAGTCGAGTTCGACCGTAGCGATGTGCGGAGGTGATCGCAAGCAGCGTCTTGCGAGGCGTGGCTTTTCGCCACGGGACAAGAGACTAGGGGCGGCGCTAGTGTAGCGAGCTGGGGTTCTTTTGGTAAATACTGAGGCGGCTCGTCTCAGGAGTCGGAGTGCTGTGGAGAGCAGCGTTCCTTAGGAGTGTTCCTTAGGAGTGTACATAATGTAATAAACAATTGTAAATAAATATGTACAGTAAACTCCGTGTCTGTGTTCTTCCTCATCTCATGACGACGTCACAGTATCCCGACACGAGTGATAGTGTAGTGCTGGAAACGGCCGGTTTCATAAAAAAATTCTTAAAGTATTTTAAGTAAATTGAAGTCATACTTAATTTTTAGAGGCGTTTTAAGTCGTGCTTTGTTGTTCGTCGTCTCACCACCCTGTTTAAAGCAATGCTTAGTGAAGTATAACTTAAATGCATCCGAGAGTTGGTTGGCAATCCCCTACGCTGGTGAACCAGCTAGGGACCTCGATCAACCTTATCTGTTTGGGTTATGCTTTGTACTTTGGTGCAAAGAGGTTATTTTTGTCGATTTTTCGTAATGGGAAAAAGAGACAGGATAGCGAAATTTTCATCGTCGCAGAAAGAATTGCTCATCGAGTGTATGAGAAAGTGCGTTGTTATTATAGAAAATAGTTACAAATGTAACAACAAACCGACAAAAATTAAGCGTGGGATAACATTGAATTAAATTTTAAAGCAACGAACTGCAAGATAAAATAGAACAATCATTAAATAAAGTTGTGGAGATGGTTAAGTTTAGGTGAAAAAGGAAATGCAATAAACATGACTAAATGTAAAACTTCGAAGTTGTGATTAGCAACGGGATCTTATAAACATAACATACAAAACACTAGTTGTTGGATAACATGGTTATTTGGAAGGCAGTTATGTATCAAATTATAGAAAAGCTCATTATGTTAATAATTAACTGAGAATTAAACTTCGATCGGTCTTCAATTTGATCCAAAACATGTAGTGTTTGTCATCTTTGATAGGCGAAATCGGGTGCCAAAACCCCTTTCATGGAACTCTTCAAAGTATTCGGACCGTATCCACCTCGACCCACGAGAAGGCTTCTCAAAGCTCTCGTTTTCACAATTGCCACAGCAATCACTATCAAATACAATACGCTCGCTATTTGGACTGTTTTTGCACCGTAAAGAACGACTTAAAATAAATAAGTGCTGCTGAGAGGTGTGCTTAAATTGAAGTCGAACTTTTCATTGAAAGGGTGTGGTGAAACGGAAACGTTTCCTAAGTCCTACCTTAAAATTCTTAAGACAAACGTAATATTTAACAAATTTACGTGGCATCAAGTGCCTTCAAGCACTCAAACTACGTTCACGAAGAGAGGGAAATTCGAAGCGGCGACAGTGTTTGACGCCAAATTTCACTCAAAATACTATTTTAGAAGAATGTAACATAACCTTATTTGAAGAACTGCTTTTGATGAACACATTTCATTCAGAAAAAAACATTCAATTATCACATTTGTAGTTGTAGAAAGACCCCGAAAAAAAGTTATATTTTTTGTTATTTTCAAAAAATGAAAATTTTTAACGGACATGAGACCTGCACCATTCTCTTAACAATCCTATAAGCTATCCGAAGTCAAAATTCAATCGAAAATTTTGGTTCAGTCTTTGAGAAAGAAATGTTTAAACCAAAAGAATTCATCACTTTTGGCAGGGTCATAATTACAGGGAAACAAAGTAACGTTTCGGTAACAACATTTTTCCGAGAGTTTCCTCGTGCCTTCTAGGAATCGATTTTGACAGTAAATTAAGCTGGAAAAGTCGCGTAGATTTTGTTGCAGGGAAAACCTGGACATCTCTTCGTTTTGTAATGCGCATCTTAAAAATGACTACGGTAAACGCGACGGAAATTGCTTTATTACTTGTTTGTCCGATAGAGGAATATGGACAAATTTGTTGGGTCCCACAACATTATGCAGTGTAAAAATTGGGAAAAGAATCAGCGTAGTGCAACTAAATTTACTTTCAGGAGCAAGAAAATGGCAGGATGGGATTCACTCGAAAACAGGGGAACAATGGCAAGATTCTGCGCTTTGCATAAAGCTTATAACCCAGCTTGGAAGTAAATTAAAGGGCGGCTAAGTGTTCCTACGTACATCAGTAGAGGGGGTCACAGCCACAAAATACAAGGGCAAGTCAATAAATAAGTCACAAAACGGAATTGAGGCAAAAGTCGTCAAAGTAACTTTCTGACATTTATTTCACTTTTCCACGTAATCACCCTGTACATTCAGGCACTTATCCCATCTCATTACAAGGCCTTGAAAGCCAGCAGCAAAGAAGTCGTTTGGTTGCTGTCGCAGCTAACGTGTAACTTCATAGATTACGGCATCATCTGTAACAAAATGACGGCTACCCAAATGATTTTTTAGGGGCCCAAACAGATGAAAATCACTGGGGACTAAGTTAGGACTGTACGGTGGATGTTCCAAGCGTTCCCAATGAAACGTCCGAAACGGCTCCTGCGTTGGTCTTGCTGTGTGAGGGCGGGCATTGTCGTCCAGAAGAATCACACCCTTTGACAGGAGTCCAGGTCGGCGAATGGCCTGTCGGAACAAGATTTTCACCTGCTTGGCTACTATTGGCTGATTGCCAAGTGGTAACCATAAGCCTACTAAGCAGATTTACTATATATCTACATTTACAATACAACTACACCTACTATATACATATAAATACACATACAAATGCAGACATAGAAACATATATAAAAGCACAATCTTTTACATGAATGCTCACTCACACATGGAAGGAAACAAAGTGAAACTTTCAGTAAAATGTGTGTTACATGAGACCGGCACGTACCAAAATCGTATTAACACGGTATATGTACTACATTGCGAGTTGTTTAGAGACTTGCTTCTCATTCTTCTTAGGTAAAGAACGAGAAACCAGCAAAGGGATACGAAATAATATAGCTTATAATAAAAACAATAGCTAATAACAATAATAAAAATAGCTAATATAGCTATTATTTTCCAATGAACTAAAGGCGAAGCGTTGTAGCACGTTACTGATATACAATTGGCAACTACAATTGGATACATATGATGCCAAGTGAGATGGACAAAGAGAACTGTGATCCGCGTAATGTCGACAACATACGTCAGTTCGGGAGCGATAGAAAAACAACCTTATCCGGCTTTTGAAGGATGGTGGCCTGATTTTTGCAAATGGCTAGATTACGTGGTTTATTTCGCCTCTTATCTGGCACTATGTTGATCACCGTTCGGTCGCGACCTTCAAAAGCGACACTAAAGCCGTCGCTTGCCCGACGGCCATATGGATCTCGCCATGGCATGACCTCGAATTATTTCCTCGAATATTTGAGCACCGCATTAACACGGGAACCCGGCAGACCGATTGGAAGCCGTTAAGATGTCACCGATAGGGCGTGGCATTATTAACAGTCGCCGGACATGCCCGAAACTTATTCGGCTCGATGCCTATCGTGCCGAAAGTCGTTTGATTGTTTCGTTGCACTGTGCGTGAGATTGGGAAGTGCATATATTGCTGTGAAATTATGAACGTTCCTTTGTCCAAGCGTTGTCCTGCATTCTATAAGAAAATAAATATATTTTACGTAAATTCAAAGGTGTTGGACGCTTGTTCAGGGAAGTTGATGAGTTGATAGAAGGTCTAGTAGAGCTCGTGAAATTAATGCCTTACAGCTTGTGGCGATATGTATGCAAAGGCAATGATGAATTTCATTTAAAAATCACCTGTCAGGAAAGAGTTAATTTTGCTCTTTTTACATAAACACGAGAAGGCGAAGTGGCTGAAGTTCTTGATGGTGTCAACTTAATGAGTGCATTTCTGCACACCAGGTGATTGTGAGGAAAACGTACAATAAATAACATGATATCTTTTATCTTTTAAAATAGGGATTAGTATTGTGTTAAGTACAGTATTGTTTATATTCTCAGTAGTGAACATTTTAGCTTCTTCTACTTGTTATAGTTTTTTTTTAATTTCCAGTGTTATATTGAACTTGAAGCAAAGCAGGAGAGCCAATTCTTCACATAGCGAGATTACGAATGTACATAGATTTTTTGAATATACTCCAACTGTCTATTGTATCACTTTGTCTAAGTACTGATGATGGTATGTTTTGTGTAAGTATTGATAGTAACAAGACTGGTGACAAAAGTGGCGAATTCTTTAAATTAGACACGAGATAAAAATCAATTATAGAAACAAGGAAAAAGTGATAAAAATATCAGGAACCCTAAGAAGGAGATTGTCATGAGGCATTCTAAAGAGGAGATTAATGCTTTTAACATGTCAGATCTTGAATGCTGTTTTCAATAAGGGTTACATTTCAGTGATAGCGCATTTTCTTAAAACCCAAATTATTAAACAATCCGTGAACGAAATTGTTTTAAACATGTTTTATTTTATTTATTTAAGAAATCATGAGAATCACAAATAACTCATTTTTTAAACAAATTATCTATTTCATGTCACATATTACACATATTAAAAATGTTTAACCCTTTTTGTCGATTGTACCATACTGAGAGATACAATTGTACAAAAGATTTCTTCAAATATTGCGTATATTCTGATTGATTTTAGCAAAGTCGTTTAGAGCTGTAGATGATAGAATGAATGGAATAGAGAGGCCATTTGCAAGAAAAGTTACAGTACCTCCAGGAGGCGCTGATGTAAGGAGTAGTGACGATAAGAGCGACGCTAGTGGTAGATGTTGGAAACGCCTATCAGAATTCTGAGAGTAAAGAAATGGTTGGGACAACAGCGGCAGCAAATCTTGTGAAGTTATCTTTGGCCTAGTCCACGGCCGTCCTCGGCCGTGCCTGGTCGCTAGTTTAGTTCGGAAGAGTCGCTAGTGTAGTTCTGAGAAACAAATTGAAGTACAGAAAGTGGAAATGATTGAATTTGACTACAGTAAGAAAACTAAAGGTAAGTGTAGAATCTCCTAACAAATAACTTTTGCCTAAGAGCGGGCTTTTTCTCGTTAGAAATGTTAAACCAAAAAATGCGACGATTGAGGGTGAAGGCGGGAGTTGTGGCTCCGGCGATTGAGGGTGCAGGCAAGAGTTGTTGCTTGGGCGGTTGAGGGTGTGGACGGGAGTTGTTGCTTGGGCGATTGAGGGTGTGGACGGGAGTTGTTGCTTGGGCGATTGAGGGTGTGGACGGGAGTAGTTGCTTGGACGATTGAGGGTGCAGGCAAGAGTTGTTGCTTGGGCGATTGAGGGCGTAGGCAAGAGTTGTTGCTTGGGCGATTGAGGGTGTAGGCGGGAGTAGTTGCTTGGACGATTGAGGGTGCAGGCAAGAGTTGTTGCTTGGGCGGTTGTGGGTGTGGACGGGAGTAGTTGCTTGGACGATTGAGGGTGCAGGCAAGAGTTGTTGCTTGGGCGATTGAGGGTGTAGACGGGAGTAGTTGCTAGGGCGATTGTGGGTGCAGGCGGGTGTTGCGGGCGATTGAGGGTGCATGAGGGGGTTGTGAGCGCAGGCGGAAACTGCAGGCCGACAAAGGCGGTGGGGGGGGGGGGTCGTGTCGTCCGCGGCGGTGGCACCGGGTCGAATTCGGGAACTGCAGGGGTCTGCGGCGGCGGCGGCGGCGAAGAGGCCCGCCGCGCCTCGTGCTGGCCGGCCCATTAGCATGGCTTCGCGTGCCCGCTGCATCCGCGGCGCCTGCCGCATTCCCCTGCAGGAAGGTCACGGCCGCCTTCGATTCGCCCGCGCCGCCGCCGCCGGCAAGGGCGCTCTGGCGGGCCCACATTGCCGATTCTGTGTTATGGATCGTTTTGCTCAGGCTCTACAGCCAGATTCAGTCCGTGGCTGTACATTTCTTTACTCGCTGCACTGCCGGGAGCTTTCTTGTAAACAGGGGAAGATCCATGTCTTGTCTAGTAGTGGTTACCTCCGTGCAAATGTGGCACCAATCCACATCCAAGTTTTATCCATACCAGTTAAGGATTGAACTAAACAGCGACAATCGCGTTGTCTGTTCGGTTCGTTATCAACGACTTATTGAAAAGAGAATGATAGAACGTTTCTCATGGTATGTAATTTAAAGCGAGGCTGACAATCTATTATTTTAACAACCGGTTATCTCCAAAGACATCCAATAATTTCTTATTTTTTACTTGAATATAATAAATGGTTCATTATATGAAGTAACATGCGTCTACAGAAAAGATTTAATGCAACAAGCTTTTACGGATTCATAGATATAGTAATTTAAGAATTTAACAATTGTGCATGAAGGTTACAAAAATCATAACCAAGCGTCATGATTCTCTGAATATTGGTTCATTCTCCTCTCCCTGACGCGTGTGTCAGCAACGAGACGGCGTCGAAGATGTAGTCAGGATTTCAAAAAAATTAGTCACGTTCCAATCAGCAAGAAGATCATATTAAGAGAGATCGCAGCAATCACAAATACGTTATTCAGAGCTGCGATAATTTTAACAACTTGATTGTGATAAAGTTCAATAGGGTCTACATGCCAAAAATCTTTAACAGCCGGTTCTGCGAATTACAATACACTAACTACCGGATGAATGACAGCAATGATTAATAGAGATGGTAGGTTTTAACTCTTCAGAACTAATGAAAATGGGTAATTTACCTTTACCAATTTAGTGTTATTAAAACTTACGCAAATCACACGCGTGCATTTCTTCTCTTTACAATTAATGTGGAGATACCGGCTGCGACAGTACCGTGCTGCTTCTACAGTAGGCACGACGAACCGCGCCCGCACGAGCCACTTGCCCGCCTGGATAATTTCTTTGCCTTGAAGAGAAAATGGGAATATATATATATATATATATATATATATATATATATATATATATATATATATATATATATATATATAGCTAAATTTGTGACAATAGCTATCAAGTATCTTCTCCCAAAGATTTTCATGGGCTAGGTGTCCAGTGACGTATCACCGCTCTGGAGGAATTTGTACAACCCTTACTTTCAAATCTCGCGCTAATTTTTCTAGACGCAGTGCCCGCGAGCTCTAGTAAGCTTGTTACCTTGCCCGTGACCTACACATGCCTGTTCTACAGTATAGTTCACCAGGTCGTAGGATTCTGAACTACATAACTGGGTCGTATTCAGTTACTCTCAGGAAGATAATTCTAGAGGCCGGCTGTTCTAATCTTTCAGTTGTTTCTCTGCTCAATACAAGCCCAATGCTGGAGTAATACCTGAACAAACGCTCCACGAACCACGAATAATCGTTTCTCTCTCCTGCGTGTCTTCTCATCCCTTACACACACTCGTACAATTATCATCAGACAACTTCCACACAGGTCGGGGGCCTTAGACCTTCTTCTGGCTGGAGCGTGGTTCCACAGAGGGAGATACCTAGAGAAGGCAAGCTGACGTGTAGGTCGGTGTCGGACCTCACTTGTCATTGGAGAGGGAACACTACAGCCCGAGTTATAACATGTTCACTCCTGTGGGACTTACGAAGCTAAAACGCTCGGAATACACAATACACTCTCCCTCTCAAGGCTCCTTTGGAGAAGGTCTCCAGCTGCTATGCTCTCTGGGATGCGAATAAGGCGAAAAAGGAAGAATGCACGGCCTGTTATTACTTTCTTGCCTTAAGAAGGTACTTCTTAAGAAGAGAAAGTTATGTAATGCTGCAGGAAAAAGCGGTGAATTTTCGGCAGAAAAACTCATATTGCCGGGCTCTGGCAACGAAAAAAACAGATGCTAAATTTAGAAGAAAAAAAAATCCTCTAACACGTGGTGTAGACAGAATCCATGTTTTGTGGGTCCTCGATACCGGAAAATCGATTGACGGCAAAACGTGTGTCCGTGCGAACAACGCTAGCGACTAAACAGTTCAGGAGATTTTCTCCAGAATTGATATTCACCAATCGATCAGGCTGATGTCGCGGCCCCTTGAATTTGAATCCGATATTTTAATTTTTGGGGATGTGATTTAGCTGTATGAAAATCAGTTACAACTGTCAGATTTGTTCATGTTTGCTTGAAAATATTCAGTTTTCGCACCAAGTGTTCTACGATTTTTAATGATTTTTACAAAAAAGATAACTGAGATGTGATAATTCGGAGAGAAATTATCGTATAAATAGTATTAGATAACCATTACTGAAGGCGAGACAGTACGTGCTATTTAGCTTCACTAGTTTAAGATTATGATCCGGCATCCGCCTGAAGTTGATTGGAGAAATCGCGGAGAGGAACTGAGCAGCTGCATTTCAGAATTTTCATCCAGGCAATGGCACCATCGGATGCTTGAGCGACCCGTTCAGAGAAATATTCAGAAGGGAAAATATTGCAGGTTTAAATTAAGTCTATCTTTTTGTGGGCTCATTTGAGAATAAAAAGATTGCCTTCTGTATTTCTTAAATTAATTCTTTTCCGACTCATGTGCTGAGCGCGCATATGAAGGTATGAAAAGGTATGAAAAAATAGATACAAACTTCAGCAAATCCCAGCTGTGTTTCAGAAAAAAGACCAAGTTTTTCTTTCAAAACACTTATTCTGTAAAAAAATGCACTAAAAGTGTTAAAACCATATGAAATGTTTATATGAAAATTCTTGAACAGATGTGCAAGAAAATACGCCGTTAAATGCTAAAGTTAGTGAAGAAACAAAAAGGGAAAGAGTTTGGAAACATTTCCAGAGGTTATGTGGCCAAAGAAAGTATGAACTTTCCACCACATCAAATAAATAAATGCCAAACCTTTTTAATGACTGAGCTAATGGGAATTATATAATTTATTAATTGTTCATTTTTTGTTGTTGCTACATATCTATTTTAGAATATAAACGAAACATTCTGAATTAGTTTTCTTAGTACAACCACATGCATATACTGTTATATAACTTCCACACTTTGCATGAAGCATTCCTGGAGGCAGCGTTATGAAAACGTTTCATTATGAAATAGTGTTAAATTTTTAAAATATATTATTTTTCTTCGTTTCTACTTTCTCGTTACGGAGTAGAGAAAGTTATGTAATGCTCGCGAAGAAAGGTGAATTTTCGTCAGAGAACTCTTATTACAGGGCCCTGATAACGAAAAAGTGGATAAATCCGGTTGCTAAATGAAAAAAAAAACCTTTCTCACGTGTTATAGGCAGAATGCCTGTTTTATGGGTACTTGATATCGAAAAATCTAATGAATGCAAAATGTCCGCCTGTCCGTGAACAAGAGTTTAGTATATTTGAGCTAAGTATGTCTTTTATGCAAAATAGTCATACAAAACAACCCTTGTTTATTGCAATTTCTCGATATCTCGATATTTATTGCGACTTCGCAATGCACTCTTGTTACTACTTGTGATAAATAATTGAAAAGTTATCTTGATTTCTCAATATATTGTAACTTTTAAAAGGTATTCTTGTTACCCCAGGAAAACTTAATGAACTTGCTGCGTGTGTTTCAAAGAGGAAACCATGTGGAACGTTCGTGAGCATGTCTACGCACGCATGGACGTAGCATGTAGCTGTTTGCCTACCACCGAGGTTCAGTTGCCATATCCCCGTTATCGCTTTGCGCAGATGATTTTTCATTTTGCTATTCGTGATACAACTTGATCTAACAATCTCTAGGTCGTTGGTGCGAGACCTAGCTGAAACATTTCCACCGTGGCTTTGGCGCATTAACTTGACAACATTGTAAGTTAAATTGTACGAGAAATATTTTTCTTGCGTTTTATGTAAGCAATGCGTAAGTGAACCAAATAAAATATATTCCAAATATTGTTTTTAATTTTTGTAAGGATAGTAACAACTTCATTTTTAGACTGTATTTCGAAATTCTCTTATGTATTTAAATCTAAGAATAATCCTTCCAGAAATTGAGATTGGGATTGGATTTTTTAAACATCCAATTTATTTTCCATTCCTTTTCTATCTTGTACAGTTTGTTGATCCATCTTTGAGGAACAAAAAGCCACCTCTCCACATTATCTCCGTCTGTTTCTACTGCCTTACGACACATTAGAAGAAGGGACATTCATATCCGCACGATAAAAATCTGGGTCAGCATGTCTTAGCCACTGTTTAGCAGCCTTCACAATAGACTCATCATCTCCTGGAAGCCATCTGACAGAAACCTTTACCAACTGCAGTTCTTGCAATATTCTGTCAATACTTGCTGCTCCTATACTCACTGTCACTGACAATTATTCCACGGTTACACGTTTGCCAACCAAAATGCTATTGTGAATGAGAAGGACATTGCCAGGAGAAAGTGAATTGCGCGGGAGATCCTAAGAATTCGATTGCCCTAATTCACCAGATGATCCGTAATCCTAACGACTAACTGTACTGTGATCAACAGCATTCCTCTCCATTCACATTTTAACCTCTTGTGAATGTTGTCAGTGTTTCGTTCTCACAGCCACGTTGCTTCCGACGAACATGTAATGCAGCAGCCATCTTCAACGAGTGCTACGAGAGCAACACGTGCGGAAACATGTTGAACTAAATTTGAATTCAAGTGAGAGGAATGCATTCTACGAAATCTGCAATGAGCAAAGACGTCAGAAAAGAAAATGAATCTTTAAAAAATGTCATGTGCGTAACGTTTGGAGTGATCCTCGTATTCCAGGAGCGAGCGTGCAATTCGCCTGTGCCGTTGCCTGGCGGGTGCAACCGTTGTCACCGCACCAGCTACTTCCGTAGGCGTGCGTCGCAGCGGTTAGTCGTAAAACTGTACGACTCGTCCTTGCGACCGTCCCAATTATCTCATTAGAACTCGTTGATAATATGTATAAAGCGCAGGCCCGGAAGGGAGAGTAATTACTAAATTGGGTTTCTAAAGACTGCTTCCACACAACCCGTAACACGTCGCTTGCGTTAAACGATGTTTACTTTGTGATATGATCGAGTGAGACGCAGGATGGCGCTTGGGTCCCTTCGCGAGTGGACGAGGAGAGGGAACGGTGAGGACATGTGCGTGTGGGAGGGGATTGCGCTAGTTCTTGCCTTCTTAGCATGAACGCTTCAGTTTGCTGCTGAGACTTTCCTGATCTTACGGTCAAATTTTAATGATAGGGATCAGTTATACTTACACTGTCGTCTGTCATGTCGTCTGTTTTGGCGGCGGTAGTCTTATTCTGTGTCATAAACCATGATTCATTCTGTGAAAGAATGTGGATTTAAAGTTACCACATTCATAAATTAATCAACTTATAAATCTCAGTTTGATTCCTTGCAGATAGTTTTCTCACAAGGGTCAATAAAGTTGTCGGAACGGTGATAATACGATAAAACTAGTGTACCCATGCAAGAACTCTCGCATTCTTACATCATGTTGCATCTCACTCGCTTTCCTACCCTTCCATTTGCATATTAAGCTCGCAATATATCTTTTTATAAAAGGACTCTCTTATTCTCTGACACTTGTTCTATGTGTGTCTCCTTGTAATTATACTAACTGAACGTAATTTTAACATAAAAGTACAACAAACCTTGTCAATACAAACTATTCTTATTTAACTGTATTACCAAACAGAGAGGTGCAATTCAGTTGCAAAGAATATCAAGTAATTAGTTTAATTTCACACACAGTTGCAGATTCTGCACGACTCTGAACAGATGGAGTAGTATCGAGAAGCGCCTATTCAGCAAAAATGTAATGGCGTCCAAGTAGATCTTATCCTGTAGGTTAAAGTTTAAAGTTTGATAAACGTTTCTTCGAGGCAAAAATTTCTCAAGATTTCTCAAAATTCCAGAACGCATATCTATCTATCTATCTATCTATCTATCTATCTATCTATATATTCTAACACGCCTCTTGCTCCCCACAACATATAGGTCCCAAGCGGGCGTGTTCGAATGAATGCTCGCGTTGAAACGAGCTTTTCTCAGGAGGCAGGATCTTTAGGGTATGAGAAAGGTATGAACCCTCGACACAGAAATCAAAATGGATGAGTAACCAAAGCACATATATTCTAAAAATAGGAAGTTGTACAAAAATCATACACATATGCTCCCTAGTTACTAATGATCGCTCTCGATCACAATCAACTTAACCTAGGTTGTAAAAAAAAACGGAAACTAATTGCAGTACCGTTTATTCGACGACTTAAGTAAATCTGCAAACTAATGACTTTTAAGGAGAAAATGTACCCTCGGGTTTTCTTTGCTTTGCCTTTGCTTCTACATTCATTCGTTCATTCTCCGATCACGGACACTTAAATGAACCTATTTTCTTAATTGATTCTGCGATGCCCACAAGTACTGAGTTCTGAATCACTCGCAGATTACCAAAGCATAACAAAAAAAATACAATTATATCAGCAATATTGAAGTGTCTACTATATAGCATACCAATTTACCCTTAAATTAATCTTTACATTTACACTTTTCATAAAACAATTTCACAATTTAATGTTCCCCGATTACGTGAATGAAATTAAATTTTACATCAATTGCAGCAAAAACAGTACAAGGAATTCAATTTTAAAACAGAGAAATGAATTATGATCAACTTAGTCCGTAGAAATTTTAAATTTTTCTCACTTTCTGCCTAATCAATTGCCTTCTGAATAACAGTTCATGAAGTCTCTAACTCTTCGTACAACAGTGCAAAAAAATGTCGCAAGTTCCTTTACCTTTGCGGCGTTTGTTTGGTTTGTACGTCACGGTCTCTCACGCTTCGACTGCCCTCGCATCACCTCGCCGGCGTTCTTCTGCCTCGCTGCTACGAAATCCAATTTTCACATCCCGCGGCGTTCCATGCCCTTCGCACGTACCCTTCGGGACGTCCGCTACGAGTGTACACCAAGCCCTTCTCTCGTTTGGCTCCTCCTCCGCCTGAACTCTTCTTTTCCCTCTTCTCTCCGGCCGCACGAACGTACACGCCCACCACAAGTCTCTCGGGCTTTGCAAATTGAATTTTTTCGTCGGTGAACTGTGTTGTAATTGCGCTTTAAAGTGACTGCAGCGCTGACCAAATCACGTTTTACTGCTTCCAGTTCGTCCAGCGAATTTTACACCACTTCTTAGTTTTGCACAAAATCATTTAAACCTGTCCTCCGCTCGCGATGCGTAATCTGGGTAACGCACACTGTTCTTTCTGGATAGTTCCACGAGCCACACTTGCCTCACATCAATTTTCTCCGCACCGTAACAAATTCTCACATTTCTATTGCCGAAAACTCCCGTATTCACGAAGTACTTTTCCTAAATCATAAGCTCGCATGAGCTACCATTATCTCAGCCACTGAATTATTAACGCTGGTTTCACTTACTACCACAATCATAAGAGTTTGTTTCACTTCAACTACCGAGAGGCGAGAGAGCTTGCTCACCGTTGTCCACCGTATTTACGGTGTGTCGATAGGGTAAAACATGAGGGGGGTCGTTCCATTTCCACCCGTCGTCAGCCGCAGAAAAGCCTCTTCACGAAGTCGCGCTCCGCCGCTTTGACCAGCCACGGACAGATGGCGTACCTACTGACCGCTTGGTCTCATGCTCCGTGTTCGCGCCCGCTCGTAAACTGAATTAAGATGGGTGGTCATGGTGATAAGGGATATATTTCCCCATATCGCTGCATTGCCCCTTCCTCACCTCTTAAAAATTTTTCCGGCTTAAAAAATCTTCCGCTGGTCTCAAATTGTAAAATTTACAATTTGTGTGTGTGTGTGTGTGTGTGTGTGTGTGTGTGTTTGTGTGTGTTTGTGTGTGTTTGTGTGTGTTTGTGTGTGTTTGTGTGTGTTTGTGTGTGTTTGTGTGTGTGTGTGTGTGTGTGTGTGTGTGTGTGTGTGTGTATATATATACACACAAAGTTGAAGCAAAAAGTGACGATTTTTCAAAGGAAATCTCAAATTCTGAGTTCCTGCTACCGATATATATATATATAAAAAAAAAGGGTCGTGGCAGCGTAGTGGTTAGGACACTCGCTTGCTAACCTGGGGGACCCGGGTTCAAATCCAAGCATGGCTGTGGATTTTTATCCGATGATGTCCTATTCAGGGCGATCCTTAGGTCCACTCAGCCTTCTTTCCAAATGAGTACCAATATTTACTGGCTTTATTAACAGTAAATATTGGGGAAAAAGGTGTCCGGTTGAAGCATGTCGCTTGCCACGCCATCTTCTCCCCACTTCTAGAGACACAACCATCTACTAGATACCCATTACATTCTTCTGTACAGAGGGCCTTGGAAGTGGGGATAAAACCGGAAAAAATGGCTGAAAGAGGAGTCCTAACCTCCTCTAACCCTAAGCAGGATAATCCTGCAGCACTAAAAGTGCAAATTTATATATATATATATTTATATATATTATAAAAATATATATATATATATTATAGCTATATATATAGCTGAACTCGACACCGTGAGACGAATCTCCATGAAAGTTGGCACTTCTACATGTTTTTTTTTCAGCGAGAAGGTTTATGTGCTGTTAAATCTGTTGTAACTCCACTACATGGTGCTGCAGAACAAAATTATTTACGTCAGATGCAACCCACAACACATTCGGCAGACTGAGCAAGAACGGCAAAGTTGAAGCAAAAAGTGACGATTTTTCAAAGGAAAACTCAAATTCTGAGTTCCTGCTACCGAAAAAGTTGATAATTCTTGCAGCTGTGTGATGTAAATTACTTCCTCTTGAGTAGTCACAATTCACTTTTTGAGGGTCTTTGAAAAATCGATTTACGGCAAAACGTCTCTCTGACCCTTCCTCCACTGTACTAGCGCCTAAACCGTTCGGACGATTTTCTCCAAAACGGGTAATCCCCGATTGATCTAGCCGAACTCGAAGTCTGCATATTTGAAATGGGTGTTTTGGTTTGGGGGATACTTCATATGATCGCCCCAACAACATGCTTTCCCTTTTCTCAACTAAATTTGATTTCTGAATTTGTACAAATGATTTGACTTCTTGAAATATAAAATGTTTTACGAAAGCTTCTTAATGAAATAACTAAATATCATAGCTCTTGTTCTAACTTCATTTCATTTTCGTAGAAAGGAAAGCATGCTATGATCCTTTTGTAAAGTATTGTATATGGGAAAGATGAGATAAGGGCTGGTTCAAGCTGATGTATAACTCATAGTAACGTATAGTTGGCTCTATTTTGCAAAACGTGAGTTCGATTTATTTTCCACTTTCTTTTGACATCTTCTCCAATATTTTGATGTCGAGGGATGGGCCCATTTTGCTTATCTTGGTTCTATTGCACATGCCATTGTGTGAAACCTGATTTATCGATTGCAAAATTCGAATTAAGTTAAAAAATAACTAAATGGTGTCAATTTGGCAGTCATTTGTCATTAATATTTACCAGCCAATGGATTTATAAGTCACACGAGGAACCGCTAAAATGTGTGAAAATCGTGTTTTCTGTGATATAAATTCATTTACCAGTCACAACATTTTTTTTGAGTTCGAGAAGTCTTCCTCATTTAAGACCGCAGAAATAGACCGGTAATGATTTCCTCTGCTAGATGTCGAATTATTTCGTGAATACGAGAACAAAATCGTAAGAAAACCACTCGTTAAGAATCATTGCCACTGTGTCTTCCTGTCCTAGGCTCCAATCTGTTAAGAGTCGACATTCCATTAGGAGCAATTCCAGGCTCGGTGCACATTTTTCTATTGATTTATGTTGGTTGTACATAGTACAGTTTAATTACAACTTTACATATGTTTGAAAATCTTACGTGCTTATATTTAAAACTTCTAAATCTAAAATGTAACATGAGGTTGAGGATGCGAGGTTGAGGATGGATTGGGCCATCTATTCAGTTTAGAATTCGGAGAAGGTTTTTATGAATATATTGTAGGGATATGTGTTTTTTCTTGTGGTGTGGGTAGGATTTTTTGCGAGTGTGAAGGTTGCAAGGGAAGGGATTTGGGGTAAATAATGGCAAACGTTGGTGGTTAGGTACGTGATGTGGTGTTGAGTGGGTTGGAGCTGGCGCTTGGCTCCGTCCACGCCGTCGCGCGGCGGGGTGAGTAACGGTCGCTGCGCGGCCTTGCGAAGCGCGCGCCCGCAGGATGCGGTCGCGTTGCGGTTCTCGCAGGGCGCGTTGCCTGTGGACGCAGGCGTCAGCGGCCGGCGCGCCTGGTCGCTTCGGGCTCTGGGAAACAGCGGCGGAGCGGAAAATCTTACGTTTTTCTAGCGGGAATTTCTGATGTATCGGCGTAAGAGCGAAATGAGATGTATCCGAAATGTTCGATGAGTTGTTAAAGTTTCATTTGTGCAGTAACGATTCTGAAGTCAGAAATAATCATTATACTACCCCAATTACAGTCGACTCCGGTTATAGTGAACTTCTGGGAATTAACATGTTGGGTTCACTATATTAGAGGTCCAATCCGATGATGTCAAAATGAAATAGAATTTATCCATAATGATTGATTTTATCAACGCAGAGATGCAGCAAAATGCATTATCAGCACGAACTGAAAGTTTCAATAAATTTATTTGACTTTAAAAAATAAATTATTTTCAACTGTTTGCTTCGTTCATTTTTCGTTAGTAATTCCTCTAGATCCTCCTCCCGAATTCGTGCTGTCTGCGGACTTGATTCTTCGTTGTCCCCTGTCTGTAAGTATCGCAATGCAGTGTGACACCCTTCGCTGCCTCTGAAGCAAGCAGTCGCTCGATCGTCGGTCGCCGCCAGTTGCAGCCCTCGCGGGACACGACCTTTGTTTCCGCAGTGGGACTGAGTGGCGTAAGGTCTTCCGTAAAGTCACCGTTCTAGGCCCGCTACCTCCACTTCAGGGAAGAAGTCTTCGATTATGACCTTTGGACGACGATATTTTTTCCAAGCTGCCCGGTGGTGGAATCTGTGGCACCGAGGCCACATATTCCGTTATAGCCGAGGTTCAGGTTCACTATAATCCAATCTTCTTATGTTTATTTGTAATGTAAGTAAAACGGAACAGTAACGTAAGTTCATTATAACCCAAGGTTTACTATATCCGAATTCAGTATAAGCGGAGTCGACTCTGTATGCATTAGTACTGGAGCAGCGGAACCTAAGTTTGATCCAAATTCTTTGTTGAAAATTCAAACAGTAATTAGACATATATGGATATAGGCGAGAGAGGGAGCCTAGGTCTTTATGTTCTCCAGTTTCTGGACAGATTATCTCACTGTTTGTTGACGTTTGCCTTCTAGTGTATGAAGAACGGCAGGGTGATCCTGAGGGGGGATGGTAATGGTAGATGAATAATATTACTGTTGATATTCAGGTGCACTTCGCGGTGGTATGAAAAATCCAATCACCTCACAACCACGTGGACAAAACCATCATGGGACTTGAGACATTGGACTCGAACCCGCAGCCTTCGGCTCGCGTATAAGGACAATCTCCAACCCCCTGCCTAGGCTCACCGTGGCCCACAAACTCATATCAAACTATTTTTTTTATCCCTTCTTAACAACTTAGTCGTATAGCGAACATTGTGATTGTTTTAACTGTAGGAGGAAATGTAGGAAGAACACGTAAGGACAGCACGCACCCACAAACATCCATTCCTGAGGCGGGATTCGTACCCGCAACCCTCCGAGCCGAGGCAGGTACGGCTCTTGAGCTTTAGCGACCTCGGCTATTCTGGCCAGCATCGAACTAATTACTGCGTGAACAAACACTGCGTTCTCCAGGGCCAAATGGCTGCGGGTCTTCCCGGCGCGGTTTCGTGGTTTTGCGCCCGCCGCGCCGCGCCTGTTTGTCATCGCTCGCCCGCGCGCGGCGGCAGCTGCCTCGAGCGATCCGTTCCCCGCCGCTGAGCGCTAATGCCCACGCCGGCAGGTGGACGCGGAGCGCTTTCGGCGGGCGATGATTGAATTAGGCGATTCACAGAAGTCGATTCTGAACCGGTTTTGTACTTACAGCGTGCTGCCCTTTCCGCTCTCGAGAAGTAGTGCACTTTGAGAGTAGTGCACAATTTGAAACGTTTGGGTCGATTTTGAGGGCGGGACCAACAATTATGGAGGAAAAGGGAATGGACGGCCTTTCCCCACCTTTGTCCAACAGATTATAGGGGTCGATGAGACTCGTTAAAATGAATTGGATACATAAAACATCTTTACTTCGATGTGGCTTGGAAGGCTAAGCGTTCGATATAAATACCGTGTCTGTGTTTCAGTACGTTATCGAAAAGCTGTACATTAACGTACTGCCACTGATGATTTTATTTTCTTGTGCGAAACAAGAATTATACACTTTTCTATTATTTGTTATCGATATCTGTATGTAGTTTTGATATTTAAATACTTACTTGGTCTGCGATTTGCTGGTCGGTATAGACAAAGATTTTCGTTTTTGAAGTCTTAAAATTTACTGATATGACATTATGCCATGAAATTCACACTGACATGAAGTTTTTCTATTTAAATATTTACTTGGTCGACGAATTGCTTGTCTGTATAGACAAAGACTTTAGTTTTTGAACTCTTAAAATATCGTGATATTAGATTATACCATAAAATTCACATGTTATTCTTTGAGCGTATAATAAGCGAATCTATACTTAACTGTAAGTAGTGGGAATGTAAACGAGTATAGAGAATACATTCTTATTTGCTGTTCGTGATAAAACTCGTCAACGAACTTTCTTATATTTAATCTAGAATATCGAAGTAGGGCATTGCACAGCATATCCAAACTCTTCTTTCTCTTACAATTATTACTAAACTCGTGATGCTACAGAATGGCACAGACTTTCCCTACTACTTTTCTACTTCTTTTGGTCTCGGCTTGGTATTCGGACTATGCTGCCATCTATCGTCGCCCAAAGTACCTTTTTTTGGACATTTTCTTCATTTTTAGGTTTCCTAATAGTAAAACGGAAATGTTATTTTAAGAATATTAAACAACAGTAAAACCGCGCCATAAATGGCAATTTTTTTTTGAAAAATTCAGAGACTTTGTAAGAAAATGGCGTTTAAGCGCTACTGTAAATGCAAAAATTGAAGATATTTTTCACAGGAATCTATTGTGCTTTTGAAAAACTTAATTAGAAGTCATTTGAAGCATTTGAACTCAGAAGTACAATAGTATTTACAAATTGCTGGAATTATGCATATTAACGGTGCGAGAGATCTTTCAAAAAATACACTTGTGTAATTTTTGAAAAAACAAACAAATACCCCAAAATGAACTTCACGCCATATAAAAGAGCAATTAGCACTATACGTTCGAAAAGTTTGAAGAGAAAAATTTGAACAGTTTATGAGAAAATGGCGTTTGAGCGTTTCTGAAAGTGCTGAATTTTGAATTAATTTTCACAAAAAACGGATGCGTTTTCGAGAAATTTATATGACATTATTTAAAGCAAATGTACTCACAAATGTAATAATGTAAACAAATCACCGCTAATGTTAACGATGTGAGCAAGAAGTAAAAAAAATAATTTGTGTAATTTTTGAAAAAAACAACAACAACAAAAGGAGAGCAATTGGTTGTTTATGTCATCTCATAGAGTACATTAGGCACCATCCCTAACAAAAATTGAAAGAAAAAATTTGGACCCTTTTTGAGAAAATTTTGTTTTGTTTTATTTTTTAAAATTGCACATATTACACACAATATTGCGAAAACTACTGAAATTTACAAAAAAATGAACATTATCTTAATGAAAGAACTCCGTATTAAGAACAAATTTTATTTGGAGGAAAAATGTGTGTCTTCAATTTTGTAGTTGTAGGAAGCCGCCATTGTAAATTCAAACTTTTTCAATTTTCGAAAATTCAGAGTTAACCGTGAAATTCGAACCTATACCACGTTAAAAAGTGTATTTTACTTTATTCTTGCAAGAAATTTAAAGAAAAAATTTGGTTCCATTTTTGAGAAAAATTTGGAAATGTCCGGGGTCTCCATGTAAAGTACCCCCAAATTTTCAATAATGTTTTTTCAAAATCTCAAAGCTTCGACTAGTGTCAGATGGACACGGGTTTCTTCAATTTGGAAAAAGTCCTTCGTATGGTTTAGGCGCTGGTGGTGTTCACAGACGGACGAACAGGCAGACGGACGTTTTGCCATAAATTGGTTTTTCGATATCAAAGACCACAAAACAGAGATTCAACACCACGTGTTAAGAGATATTTTCTTAATTTAGCAACTGGTTTTATCCACTTTTTCGTTATCAGGGCCCGGCAAATAATTTTCTTCTGCCGAAAATCCCCAGTTTTTTCGCGCAGCATTACATAACTTTCCCTGTACTATGTATATTACTCCGTATATGTGCTATTCATTTAATTTTATCAAGAAAGGCCATAAAAATGTGCTATTCATTTACTTCATGGATTCAGGAACATTAACTTAATGAATAATGGTGAAAGTTCATCTAAAGAATGCAGACTATTTACTTCTTTTTTCTCATCACCTCGAATTCAGATGTTGTTTTGTTACTTCTTAAACACCTTCTAAACTGATTTTCTACAGGATCTCCACTTCATATTCGTAACGCTGAATTACTTCGGAGCAAGCCCGTGCCGCAACTGCATTCCCTCTCTTCATTTGGGGTGATTATTTTGGTTCGCAGTGATACGATCATTTTGGCGGGACAGCCTTCATGAGATTTTTGTCGCCCGCGATGTAAAAAAGTCATAACGTCGAGAAGATTAAAGGCTGATTCACGCGAGATAGTTTTTGACAATTCAGGAAACAACATTCGGAAGGCTACGGAGGCGAGTGCTTTCGTGGCAATCTCTCGTGTGGCCGTGGAATTGCAGGAGCGATGGGGCACGTCAACATCAAAGCAACGCAGGGTAGAGGAATGTCATAATTTTCGGTTTGTTCTTTTCTCTTCTTGTACTTTTTCCTGGATTCCTACAGTTTTCCTTAATCAAGGTCGCGCACCTCCACATGGACACTACTTCTATTGCATTATTACTCGGGCACTAGAATTTGTTTTATTATTATTATTATTTCCATAACGGTACTTCGATTATTAGTTTGATGTGGTACTTTCGATTCGAAAGTAAAGTGTGAGCATATATAGCTATAAAGTAGAGAGCGTATTTATTTATTTTGCATATTTTTGTTCACTGCTTCAGTGCATAGCTAAGTGAAATTTTAATTTGTTGGTGCATATTTGTGCATATTTGGCCGATTTTTCCTGTTGGTGCATATTCGTGTGATTATAGGCGCATATTTTGCATATTTCGTTAAAATAGACACTTATCTAAAACAAATTCATATTTTCATAGAATCTATTTGTGAGCGATCATTGATTCGAAAGAGTTTGTCTCAGTTTGCTTTTTTTCTTTTCTATAGATGACAAAATACTTGTGGAAATGTAGTGTATTTCTTGATAACATATTTTTTAAACCAGCCGAAGAAATACAATAAGATATACAATGAACTTCACTAAGATATTTACTTATTTCTGTGAGTAGGGTAGGTTATTTTATGTTTCCACAAAAATATCTCTTTTCATTTCGAGCATGCTTCTCCTGAATTTTATCAAGAAAGGTCTATAGTCCTGTTGTCGAGGTCGATGCCACGAGTCCACGTCGTTGCCACGAGCGGGAGTCCGTGGCACGAGTGCCACCACGAAATCACCCCTCCACGCAATCCATCACCTCGCCATAAGAGACAACGCCATCCCTATTGTAGAACGGCGGGGTTACTAACACTCTCCTTTCTCGCCGCTAGTTGCGCAGAGAAGCTCGTGGCATGCTACGGTGCCACAGGGCGTGCCACTGCCGCCAGAAGCAGACATTGACACCGCTGGTCTATAGAGTAAATTAAATATTGTTAATTTTAATTGCATATTAAAGTTTAGATTTCAGAATTTTTAGGTCATAATGCACATTTTTAAAAACATATTTCAAGATTTTTAGGGCATAAAAATCCTCTGCCTAGTAATTAATTTCAGCTTCATTGTATCAAAGAAATGCAAAGCTGCAGGGTTTGTTTTGTCTTTGCCAGTATTTTCTTAAGTTTCGAAAATAATGTTGAAGTGATGTAAAAACATCCAAAAAAAGTTCCCAAGTACCTGTGTTTACATTTACCCTAATTAACCATAAATAATGAATCTGCAAAAATGAGTTGTAAATAAACACGTCATCTATGTTCAAAGAAGTTCACGAAAACCGTGTCGTCGATGCTCCACTTGGGATAAATTTTTCCAAGTCCAACCACCTCGTTTGCCTCTATAATCCGACTACAGCAGTGCTATCTAGTGCATTCTTACACGCGGCCGTATCTAGTAGGAAGAAGGCAGGCGGAGATTGTAAAAGCCGGCGGCCGGCTCATCCAGCGAAGAGGCCCGAGATTAGAGCCGCCTACGCCAGCGCCTGGGGGAGGGGGAGGGGGTGGGGGTCACGGGGCGCGGCCAGGATAAGCGGCGCGCGGGGATTAACGAGCCCGTGTTCATGCAAACGCCGACAACTGTAGCAATTGCGCGCCTTTGGCCTCCGCCTCCGCCTTCGCCGTCCGCTCCGAGCGGAGCTATTTCGCCGCATGGGGCGCTGCTACCGGCGCGGTGCGGCCCGGCGCTCTCGACTAGGGATGCGACATCGATGTCCTATGCCTAGTTTCTATAAAAGTATCGGTGTTTGAAACATCGATGTATTGAAATCGATGCTTAGGTAATATTGTGTAACATCGATGTTTTTTTCACGTATTATTTTTAATGTAGTATGCAAAAACTTTTTAACGCATTCTTTAGAATGATGTTTTTTTTGACGTCGATGTTTTTTAATATCGATTTTCTTAATATGGTTTTTTAATATCAATGTTTTTTTAACATCTGTTTTATGCTCGATGTTTTTACGTTTTCAGTGTTTTGTTCGTGGATAAATGATGCCCATAATCAGAATTTTTAGTAAAAGTTAAAATAAGAAACAATAACATATGGTACCAATATGTTTGAATTCGATCGAAAAGAACGCGGTTTGTTGCATCTTCTTCGAGCAGACTACCATCCCTTGCTCGAGGTGATCCTGGTGGCCTGTTATTTCCTTCATCTTTCCTACCACATTGAGAGTCGTTGTATGACTTTGCTTTTAGCTAAACTTTAATTATAAATTAATAAGCACGGCCATTGTGAAAATTAAATTTTGTTGCACATGAATTTAATGTTAGAGGTTACTAATCGAACTTTAAAACTTCGATGGTTTTTGGTCGATGTACTATTAACATCGATGTTTGGCAACACCGATGTTTTCTTGTCGATGTCGCATCCCCACTCTCAACTACTGTACTATTCTTGGATTTTTTGTTGGTAGATATGAACAGTCGCGTCTACGAACTCTTTACACAGGAGCAGATTTGGGGCTAGACGAGCTGGGTTCAGCGACCGTCGCGCTCCTTTCTATGGTGAAGTCAGAGCTTGAGACGAAGAAGAACACACATCTACACTCGTACAAGTCGTATGATTCGTTAGGTGGTGTGAATGATACGAGTAATAAGTAGATGAGCATTTACTTCTTCTGTCCGTGTAAACTAGATGTAAGTTTACCTCGCATGACACGAGCTGACCAAAACTTCAAGTATTTAGTTGAAATGAATGAAAATGCAGATGATGCACTGTATTTAGAACAATCTCATCACTACACTATTAGTTTGCACTCAACTAAGTTGATGGGAAAAATATTTCTTTGATGACCTTTGCGCTTCCTGTGGTTTGATGTATTAGGCTGGGATCCAGAGTTCATTTATCGACGGAGTCTGATATCAAGAATATCACTATATTTGCGTTTCATTGGTAATTGTGTAGGAATCTGGCTATTTACAACTCTGTGATGTCTCTTAAAACTATTTCACCAGCATTCTGTGCAACTAATAACAACAAATTCAACCTGAAAATTCTTGGTTGAAATTCGGCTTTCAGCGTAATTTTAATACCCTAATCTGTCCTTCAATTTATTTAGTCGGTACATCGTCATAATGTATAAAAACCTCTTAAAAGCGCTATTCGGTACTTATTGGCTGCGTTTCATGACCGCGACGATCTTTCCGCACTTGGTACGTTTGTGTCACAACTTGTTTTGATTGCATTTCTGTTAAAATTGTGAATCGTCTGGCTTTAGATTTCCCTCAGGCTCTGAAAATTTTCCCAGTATATTACGGTTGTTTTTGAATCTTTTCACGCAATGTTAATATTTAAAACACTTAGGGTTTTCGTTTAGAAATAATTTTGAGCTTTCTACACACCTAAATTTCGTGATCTTGCTTTCAATGGCAGATAGTGGGTCCCAGATTTTCCATCGCTTATTATTAACAGGTTTTATAGCATAAACACTAATGTTTTAGGACATTATTACATTATTTGAACGAACGTTTAGCTGCTGTCATTTGTACATTTTTCTTTGAGCGAATTATGAATGATGAATGTATGTATGATGAATGTATGTATGATGAATTATGAATGATATAGAATGATGAAGGATTTCGTATTCTGTCACTTTCAATCATGTGAGTTATGTTTGTGAAGCGAAAAAAGCGAGTTTTTCAAGTTCAAAGGGTGTTTTAAATGCGAAGATTCGTGTAAACGCAATGTCCAGAAATCATCTGACACATGTGCCACTTCACAAAACATTGCCAGTGATTGTAATTATATTTAATAGATTACTATTTTAAGTTAAGTGGAATTTATTTGCCGTCATTCATTACAACAGACGTGTATGTATCTGAATAAATATGAAACATTTCCATGACACCTTTTGCACTTTTTGCGTGTGTACATTAGTTTCCACATGCTCGGTTCTTTTTCCACTTGCTTCCTTCCTGACCCTGCCCCGAGCGGAAGCCCGTCCCAGACGTATTTCGCGTCCTTCATGCGCTCGGTTGTAAAAAGAGGGCGCTAACCTCGCGTTTAATCCGGGGAATATTTACCACGCGACTGATTTGATTATCCCTGAACTTGAGCGAGGCAACAACACGATTGCAGCCGTAATAAAGACATCTTAGGTACAGTTATTCAAGAAAGCTTGAAACAGCATACTAATTTTAAATTGGCTTCCATGTTCCAGCGCAAACCATAGAGGATCGTGGGAAAACTTCCTCCCAAAATGTTGATGATATTATCATATTTTTGTATAAATGCACGCGGTTGCTTCTGTACATGAATATAATATTTTATAAAAATGCTATATACACTTCATTGCATTATTTATATAGATACACATGTCATCAAAAGTTGCATATAAAACGAAAAATGGATGTAAAGAAGAAAAATCAGCGCACCATGAGATGTGCGTATGTAAATTTCTTATTCATTACAGACTCAATAGTTGGTAAACAAGCAGATTTACAACACCTTTCCATTGTACCATTGAAAATAGAAGTTCCAGGCGCAAGGGCCAGGTACAAGCGTTAGCTATATACACTGGTAAGACTTTATTCATACACAGTCGTCAACACAATTTTGAAATTCGTATTTTAATGAAATGAGTTTGAAGATCGCATCTGTGATTGTATAGCTCCCTTTTCATGAGCACCTGAAGATCAACCTTTTCAGTGAATTCAAATATTGTGCGTAATATTTGTGCAACTCACTTTACTGTCGTTATGATGTGACGATACTAATTCTGAAGACTTCTACCCGAGATACAAACCGATATTTTACTATAACTGGACGGAAAGTGTGCAACAACGAATATGTAAACAAATTGTAAAATAATGTTACGCATTTTGTATAATTTTTATCAAAATCTATTTCTTTTTAATATTATTGTTATTCCAAATCATTGACATAGCGTAACAGTAGAAATCAATCATGAATTCTCCCCCATTAACTTCGAATTAAAAAAGAAAATAAATGGAAAGCGTTTAACGTACAATGGTTTTAATATCACTGTTACATAAAAAGTTGTGTAGGATCTCGTCTAGAAGAATTCCGCCGGGAGAGGTGGCTGAGGGCATCAACTAATTTCACTGCTGTGCCTAGGGAGATCCTAGGTTCGTGTCCCGACGGTGGCTGGAATTTCGACAGTAGCTACATAGTTAGAACAAGTTCAGTCTCTTCTGTCTAGAAGAGAATTCTAATGGCCGGCTGTTCTGATGGGTAGATTTCCGTGGTTTCTCCGATTAACTCCAGGGGTATGCCGGAGCAATACCATAACAAACGGGTCACACCGCGCGCGATATTTCCTTCCTCTTCCTTGTCCTATCCTCACCCTTTCCACACGTACACACCAACATGTACTACACTACCACTCATGCCGGGAGACCGGTCGGGGGCTTAGAACTTGTCCCGACTGTGGCGGTGCCCTGCTGGTGGGAGACACCTGGGTGGAGAAAACCCGGTAGCCGACAATAGGTCGGCGCGGGATCCCGCCATCCAGCGAGGGATGTCCACTTCGGGGCTAATAAAAATCAACCTGGAACAAGTCCTGCAACACGCGACCTACCGCCGGTGTGCGAACGCCGCCCCCGGGCCTCGAAGCCACGCCCTCTGCGCCGTCTCGCGCCGTCTCGCGCCGTCTCGCGCCGTCTCGCGCCGTCTCGCGCCGTCTCGCGCCGTCTCGCGCCGTCTCGCGCCGTCTCGCGCCGTCTCGCGCCGTCTCGCGCCGTCTCGCGCCGTCTCGCGCCGTCTCGCGCCGTCTCGCGCCGTCTCGCGCCGTCTCGCGCCGTCTCGCGCCGTCTCGCGCCGTCTCGCGCCGTCTCGCGCCGTCTCGCGCCGTCTCGCGCCGTCTCGCGCCGTCTCGCGCCGTCTCGCGCCGTCTCGCGCCGTCTCGCGCCGTCTCGCGCCGTCTCGCGCCGTCTCGCGCCGTCTCGCGCCGTCTCGCGCCGTCTCGCGCCGTCTCGCGCCGTCTCGCGCCGTCTCGCGCCGTCTCGCGCCGTCTCGCGCCGTCTCGCGCCGTCTCGCGCCGTCTCGCGCCGTCTCGCGCCCGCCGGCGCTCATGCAAACGAGTGGGCGGCCGCCGCCGCCGCCGCCGCTTTAAAAATAAAGCGGGCGCTTCGTGCCCGCTTATCTACGCCCGTCGCCCTGCAACCGATCCAAAGGGGTTAATTGAAGTCGGGCGGCCGCCGCGATTCATCACGCTGTGGCCTTGCTCCTTGTTCCGGCATAATTCGTCTGGCCCCCCACCCCACCCCTCCGCCCGCCCCCGCCCCCGCCCCGGCGCGCGCCGCGGATGCCGACGTCCCTGGCGGCGGCGGCGGCGCAGCGCGACGCGGTGCCCACAGGCGCTCGCCCTTGGGCCTCGGATGTCTGAACAGTTTCCACCCGAGGTATTTCAATAAAGTCAATATAATCCATGGGTTACGTTCATTTAATTTTACATTTCACGGTGACAGACCATTTCCATAACATTAACTCATGTTTTAATGTAATACTGTTTAAATGGAGACAATCATTTAAACTTACCGTTCCTAATCCAAAATATTCACAAATCTGTTACATTTTCCACTGACATCACTATTGTCCAACTTTTCAGGGATTTTGTGTTTTAAAACAATGTTTAATTATTGTTTTGTAAATGAAGTTATTTACGATAACATTTATTTTTAATGATCCTCGACCTATATATTTTTCGAGACAGACGCACGCCTCTGGGAAGGTCATGGTAAATCACTCCGAATCGCACACAATCGAAACTGTCATTCGTTATGACGTATCTCTCCTAAAAGGACAACTGTTCTGTTTTCTATCCGTTAAAATGCACGGCGCTGTAGTAAAGAATAGGAAGATGACCGAGGAGTGGGTGGGACTGCTGTACAACGGCTCAGGTTACGTTTTACCCTGACCGAGGTAGTGCTGCCATCTACTAGAAGATGGGGTGCAAATCTGAATGCGTGAGAAGGAACCAGTTTGACAAGTCAGAAAATATATCATGATGGATGATGACATTGCAAGAGGTAGTGTCGAAGGCATTTGCAAGTGAGCCAATTGCAAACGAACACATTGATGAATTGAGCGCTTGCACATAATCTGCTGTTATATTCGCATTATCAGTAGTTGCCAAATAGAAGCTGTCGAACGCGGTCCCTTCTTGTAGTTATTTCTGTATACTCGATCGAACGCAGTCGAACGAACAGTGGACATAATTGGAGGATGTTATTTTTCCCAAAGTTTTGAAATATTTTTAGAGGTAATTTTAGGTTATTAATTTAGTTTACCTAGATTGTAAAAAAGGTATCGTAAATTAGATCTAGTATTCTGTAAAGGGACATACATAGAAGGTATTGACGGTTTTCAATTAAATTTAAACTAATAGTTTCTTAACGGGAAGTACTCAAATTCAGGATGACAAATGTGCGAAAACGAGTAAAATGCGAAATAAAATATTGTGGAAATGTTTCTGCAGTGCCCACAGTGAACTAATAGTTCCTAGTGTGGTGTACAAATATAGTGTAGATGCCATGGCAACATTGGCGACACCGGGGGCTACGAAGCACTGGATACTGAAATTATGATTCGGACTATGTCAGCTGGAAAGGAAAAATGGACTTAAGAAGAGCGGTAGATACGTAAAATGTTCTTTTGTAACAGAAACTCAGCGTAAAATCAAATAATTGCCAAACGTTTAATTTTTGTATTTCAATCTTTTGATTTTACTTACTATTTTTTAGGTGTTTCCCCATTACCCGCTTTGAAGATTTTATAAAATGTTGGGTAATACATTTTTCGCACATTTTTAACACAATAACAAACCCAATATATTTTGTTAATATTTTATGAACATATTTTTGCAGCTATTAGTATTACATTTTAAACATTTTTTAGTATCTTCGCGTAATTTTTGAAGCTAAAGTAGCAATTAAATAGTTTTTTATAAACCAAAAACAAAGTGAATTTACACATTTGCGCCACTACCTCTAACATTTGCATTGATTTGTTCAATTGTCTTAATGCGTAATAAGAATGGGGACACTTTCATAAGTACCTGAGGAGTAAATATATGACAATTGATTTAGTTCCTATTCAAATCAGAAAAACACCAAAATCGTACTGAAATGGCTACACTGTATTAAAAAATTGAAATAGTGTCCCACATTTTGAACAACTTTTTTTAAGTTATTGATAACATTTCGGGAGCATTTGGATTTCAACGAATAATTCCTGAAAGTAACGAAGTGAGCTGTAACTGATCATGAATTTCATTAAAGGTGATTAATGATACTAAAAAAGAATGAAAAATAGTATTTTATACCACCGATATCACAATCAAATTCATGAGGGTTTTGAAAAACGAATGGAAAGGTTATTTCACTATTGAATACGAAACAAATACTCAAATATTGTCCATTCTAAATAAAAACAGCTCTCTTCAGGTGAAGTTCTCATAAACAGAAATCTTTTCTCCTCCCATGCCTAGGCCCAGCGCACTCTCATGACCTCCAGTCGTAAAGAAGCCCTGGGGGGGTTGCCTGTGCCCGCGCCGTAGTGGCTGTTTGTTCCGCAACACCTGCTGTTTGAGTTGGCTCTCCTGCCGGGTCGCGGGGTTGGCTGCGAGGGCTTGACCGCTTCTTGTTGTCCGCGCCCCATCAGCTATTCATTTGCTCTAAGCGCCTGCCCCGGCCGCCGCCGCCGCCGCGGGCGCTCGTAAAAGCACAGCCCGAGCGCAGAGGCGCCGTTCGATTCCGGCCGCCGGCAGTATATCCTCCCCGCCTTCGCTTCCGCTGCCGCCGCACTACAGCGGCGCTTCGGAGATGCTATCTCGCCGGTGTTAGGCCGTGTCTTTATGCGCCCCGAGACTTTTTCTGCGGCGGTTTCGTGAGTTTAACGTCTAATTTTAGTTGAAACTGGGGCAGTAAATCGGTTGACGGGAATCCGAAGTGAATATCGGAATTTCGAGTCTTCAATTCCTATAGTATTTTTGCAAGCGGTCGTCGTATAAATTAGGTTACGAGAATAAGTCGGTCTAGCAGAGGAACTACAAGGTGACATTGATGGAATGTCCAGTTTACGTTGAAGTATCTTGGTGGCTCTTCTGACTTCCTCGTTATGATGCGAGTTTGGTAGAGATATCAACGTTCTTTCGTTGAGTTTGTCATATCAAATTTCTAGAAGCTAGGGGAATGATGACATGGGGTGGCTCAGGGCACGAACTGATGTCACTGCGGGGCGCTGACCGGGAGGACCCCGACTTCGAGTCACGATGGAGGGAGGATTTCCGACACTAGACAGAGTGCTACGGGTAGATTGGTCGTAAGTCGCATTCAGACGCTGCCTGGAGAATTCTAGTGGACGGCTGTTCTGATCGGTAGTTTTCCGTGGTTGCTTCGAACAACTCCCAGTGGATGCCGAAGCAGTTCCTTAACAGGCGGGCCCAGGGACCGCGCGCGATCTTTCCTATCTCTTCCTTGTTCTATCTTCACCCTTATCTACGCACACTCACGCACGTGCACAGCATTGCTGTCGGGAGTCCAATCGGGAAGTAGGAGCTTGACTCGGCTGGGGAAGTGCCCCGCTGGTGGGAGATACCTGGTTGGGGAAATCCCACAAGTCGATTGTAGGTCCGCGCCGAATCTTACAAAACAACGAGGGAAGATCACCGCCACCTCCCATGAAAGAAGCATGCACCAAATTTACGGGACCATAGGAATTGACGCGCCCGGAAACACGAAATAAGTGAAAATCCATCGTGCCATGGAAATATTTTGCCTTTGTTTGCCAACTTATTAACCAGTATTTTGCCCGATTCTCTAGACATATTTTGTGCACTTCCGTGGTGGTAGCTGATATTTTGTGGGAATCCATGATTGTAATTGGACGTAAGGGATAATCATCCACAATTTTTAAGTTTTCCGTTTGTTGCTAGAGACCCACTGAAGATGGGAAATTTTAATCCCGAAAGTTACTTTGGACATATGTTAAATTAATAAAAAAATATCGACTTAAAAATTGTGGTTGATTATCCCCATACGTCCAATTACAATATTTTGAGGAGTTTCGTTATTTCTTTAAGGATTTTTCCGATCATTTTGTTGGAAGTTCAGTTTACTTATCTACGTTTATATATTCTTCTCTGAAAAGATTTTTGCCTGACTGAAATTCTTAGAAACAATTTATCATCAGTTGCTTGAAATGCGTACTAATTCACCCATTTGATTGAATAATTAGCTAACATTTCTTCTGAATACAATTCATGAACAGAAAAATTAAATATAATGTTGTGATAAAATGCAAAGAAAAAACAATTAATTCTATTTAGTTGTAGATTCACTCATTGTCGGAGCAAATCTTGTACTTAAAAACAATGACCTTTCTAAATTGTAATACCGTGCCTGAACTGCGATTGATTGACTGTTAGTGAATCCAGGCGCGTCAACTTCTGAGGTCATTAATCCCGTGAGTGTGGTGAATGTTTTTTCGTCGGGAGTTGACGGTGATTTTCCCACTATGGATTGCAGGATCCTGCGCCGACCTATCGTCGACTCGAGGAGTTTTCTGCTATCAGGTATCTCCCACCAGCGGGGCACTGCCCCAGCCGGGCCCCCAATCGGTCTTCCGGCATGTGCGGTAATAGTGCATATTAGTGCAAGTGTATGTGTGTAAAGGGAGAAAATAGGATAAGGAAGAGGAAGGAAAAAGCGCGCGGTCCGTGGCCCGTTTGTTAGTGTACTTCTCCGGCATCCGCCTGGTGCTGATGGGAGAAACCACGGAAAAGTACCGATCGGAGTAGCCGACCGCTAGAATTCTCCTTCATAAAGCGACTGAATTTGATCTATCTCTCTAGCTAGTACGGTAAATCCTTTCACAGTCGTGACTCGTACCCAAGAACCTCCCGGTCAGAGGCACTGAGCCCCCTCTC
This sequence comes from Acheta domesticus, assembly GCA_031308135.1. NCBI lineage: Eukaryota > Metazoa > Arthropoda > Insecta > Orthoptera > Gryllidae > Acheta > Acheta domesticus. The sequence continues at coordinate 17,358,875 of JAHLJT010009436.1, forward strand.
CGGGTCTGAGCTGCGAGAAACAGTTTCCAGGTGAAGTCTCGTGTGCAGTGAGGGCCACGGGGCGGACGGGATTCGCGACGGTGCGGGCGAAATTGGACGTTAGCTCAGTGCGTGTTGGCGCGGCGGGCGGCGGGGCAGCAAAAAGCCTCGGATGGGGCTCGTGGAGCGGTGGCCGGGGCGCCATCGCCGCCTGACGCATCACGAAGCTATTTTAATTGCGATCGCCCCGCGAGGCGGCGCGGCGGTCGCGGCCATTCAGGCGCGCGGAGCGCAACGGAGGGAGCGGCGGGAGGGTCGGGGGGGAGGGAATGGTGATCCAAACAGCGCGGTGAGGGAGTGGGGATGGCAGTGGCGCGGGGGCTACGGCTGCTTCTGTAGTCTCTCATTGGACATTTGCGAAGGGCCGAGGGAGCTGTGGAATAAATTGGGAGGGGAAAAGACGAGTGGTCGCAGATAAAGGGCCGAGACAGTGTCATAAGAAGTGGTAGGGCGTTGAGGAAGGTGGGATTCCGTTGGTGCCAGAAGAGAGAGAGAGAGAGAGAGAGAGAGAGAGAGAGAGAGACAGAACGAAAATTAGACAGGACAACAAGAAGTAGGATTTTTTTAGTTCATAAATACATATATTTGGCGCTTTTTTGATTGAGTGCAGATTTCGATAGCTGTCAGTTATCTTAGGGTACCAAATAGCCATGAGCACGAGAGTACGCAAGAGAGATGTAAAAAGAGTGTACTGGTGAGAAGAACGTTGTTTTAAAAAAAAAAAACAACTTATTTTAGATCGATATTTACATACATAATAAACAGTTACTTGTAAATAAGTGCCTAATGCCCCTGTAATAATATAAAAAGGTTAATGCTAATTTTATTTCTTGTAAAAAAGATAAATTGTAAGGTTTGTTTTGTGCAATTATCTTTAAAATTATATGTAACTTGTTGAGATTTTCAATTGCATATTTTCCCATGCCTTTTCCAACTTTCGTTTGTGACAAAAATATCTTTCAAGAAACTTTAGAACGGATATGAACCGTATTGAAAGACAAAACCAACAAGAATTACGCATGCAATGAAAATGTAAACCTCTCTCATTGGCTTCAAATTTTTTCAATGCCACTAGTAATATTGTAAGAGAGTCTGCTCCACAGTTCTTTGGGGAACAATTCTATTTGCATTTACTAGAACTGAGCTGTCCAATTGGCGGACCGCGAAAGGTTATGAGACAAACATGGAAGTCCCTACACCCCGGTCGGGCGAGAATAGTGGGCGTAGGGCAAGCACTCTGTCGGAGTCAACACTGTCTTAAGGTAAAAATAGGTTAAGTTTAGATTTAAGGATTGTTTCTAGTAAATTCAGAAATTCAAAATCCCAAACTCTTTCACTGCGTTGTGCAACGTAGAGCGTGATAAGCATGCACGATTCCATCGCCCCCCCCCAAACATTTCAGAGCTGCCGTGATCAAAAATACGTGTTCACACGCGGATCGCCCGAGTAGTAAAACTATGGCCCGCAACCATATCAAAGGTTTCAGTTTTGGCCCTTGAGGCCTTGGACCAGAATGTCCGCTGCGCGTGTGCGTTGTCTGAATGTCTCCTCCTGGCGGATTACGCGAGTAAAATACGTCGATGGCAAGTCGACGGTTCTCCAAACGGACTTGGTGAAATGAAACTCAGAGAGTGAGAACATACTGAGTTTATTGCAGAAGTGAACAAAATACAAGTTATACAAATTTCTATTATAAAGTCTAAAATGGTTGTGAACCCTTTACAATGTTTTCTTACAAACTATATAGACTACATCCCCACTCCTGTTTGTAGGTACATGGTGGAGGGGGGGAGACACTTGTTATGATCAGAGGCGCGGATGCGCTCTGGGTGGCCCTTATCACTAGCGGAGGGGGGACTCCCAAGCAAGGGGCTTGATATCACGAGGACTGTGTCCCAAAGTGATTTTTCATGATTATGTGGAGGTTAAAGGGGCAGGCGTTAGTTATTGGAGCCTTCGACGTTCTATCTGAGCGCAGGGCGCAATTGAGATGAAATTTATTAGTATTTATTACGTGCTTAAGATAGAAGTGCGTTAAAATTATCGGGGACACGAAAAGACGCCTTTTCTCTGGTTCCAAGATATCGGTTATCGGGCCTCGTGCTTTAATTAAATTCGTAAGCCCTGCCTTGCTCTGGAGTACATTACGCAATGCTATGTACAGCCTGTACGCTCTGTACGTGGGGATATAAGTCGCGCCTCGTCCGCTCGCGCCGCACGTCTTCGTCCGCCTGCGTGACGTGTCTTCCGCATCCGCCGCCCCCGCGTCAGCCCGCGCGCGCGCGCCGCGCCGTCACCGGCGACGGCTAACGGGAACTGTGCGCGTGCGATGTGCGGCAGCCGTCAGCGCCGAAGGCGGTGGAGCACTCTGGGAGGGCGCGCGCGGCTGTCCTTCAATGTTACGCTCTCCATTCACTTTGAACGCGATTGCTAATCGAACGATCGTATCTGGTTGAAAGATCAGATTGCCCAGCAATTTAGTTCATTTGCTTATCAATATTCTGTACTTTAAATAAGTTGTTAAACGAGTTGCTGAAGGCATGGTTGAGGTGTTTTTGTAACATATAGGAGCTCTAAATATTTATGGTTGTGTTTATTTTCGCGTTTAGTGCTACGAATCAAAGAAAAAATTATACAATTGATAGATTTCTGTACTACACATGATCTTGGTTGACTGGATGACGTCGCGTCGAAGATTATGATGCTGACGTTTCGTCCAGCGTATCGTGATTTTTCTCAGGGCTGAATTGCTCAAGCCTTGAACATCCGGTTTTTATATCGGCAGGTATTATAATCGATATTTAGTGTGTGGGACTCGGATGCTATGAGCGCGTACACTCAGTACCTTCGTTACACGTGTCTCTGATTAGATTTCGTTGGTTTGTCCACGTCCGCAAAGCTTTTAGTGTATAGTGTTGACTTTGCGATGATCTGTAGATTGAGAGTAACTTCTTTATATTGACAAAAAGAAAGAAAGTAAGAAAGAAATGTTGTATTCAAAACGTAGGACATTAATTCGAGTCACAAGTTGTGAGTTCTCGAAGGTAATACTTGACACAGAAACTGGGGTGCGAAAACTGTGTGCTTTACATGATTGTAAAAGATGAATGTAAAAGTAAAGTCACGCAAGCATTTCTGGTGCTGTGATTTGAAGGCAGTTGAAGCATAACTTCATTCATCATCTCGGATACGCAGATACATAATAAATTAAGTATTTATATTTACGTGAAGCAAATACACTTACCGTGTATTAGCCCATTCTCAAACTAGCCTACCAATATCGGGAACCAAAGCTCGCCGATTCATTTATAACTCCATTTACTAGTTTTTTTGTATGCCTTTTATCCAGCCAACAGTCGATTACCCTTTACAACCCGATGTACCGCATATTCGACCATACACGAAACACTTGCGTGCTCCTCTGACCTGGGGTAAGCAGAACGCGAGGCCCTCCGTGACAACACGTACATGAGAGACAAGGGAGAAAGATCCATTCCCAAGGCGGGACTCGAACCCACGACCGTTCGGACCAAAGGGCAGAGTCAATACACGTTCTTATCCATCTCGACCATCCAGGTGGTCAGATTTACTACTATTGGAAGGAAATTAAATGATTAATATCAGATAAAAAAACAATTAAATTTTGTTTCAACATCTTAATAAACTTCTAAAAAACTATTACAACAAATTTCTCTTATTGAGAAAGCTTAACTTGGTTCTACTTACCATAATCTCCTTTGCATGAGGAAGTGTAACGTGGCAGATTGGGAAATGGTGGTAAGAAGACGGCGCTGTTGGCGAAACTGAAAGCGGGAGCGGGGATCTCTTCGCCGGCAGAAAAGTGCAGTGCGCGGCAATTGTTTCTCGGTTATTCAATCGCCTCGCGATAGTCATCTGCTTAACGGACGAAGACGAGCCTTTGTGCTGCTCGCTGGGAGTTGCATACAATGAAATCTCGCCCCAGCGACGTCTCCTTTTCGGGCCGAGAGTTCCCGCGCTGCACCTGGCACCGACGCTTTTAGAACGTCGTTGTGTTCGCGTAGAAAGGGAAAACGGAAGTATTTAAGAGGGAGCTATTAGCACTACCGATGTGTAACACGATATTCCCAACGACGGGAAACTTTTATTTTATGGACTAGATTTCTCTTGTTTGGTCTTTTGTAGAGCTGTTTTAAGAAGTAAACGCAGTGAATGTTTAATGATGTAATTATACTTGAAATTGTCTAGAAAAATACATTCAATGTAGCCGTAGGAGTGTTGTGCTATAATATTGTTTTGTGTGTGCTACTTGACTCAAATCCACTGTTCCCAATGAAATACAAAAAGCTACATCTACGACGAAGTACGAGCGCCTTTTCTATCTTTGTTACGTCAATGGCAGTACACGCTTATTCATTATCAAATTTGATTTGTTAGGGAATATTACTTTGGTTCCAAACGTTTGGGATGTGGTGTGTTTGTGATGTGTTTGCCTATTGCACCGTAAAACCTATCATCTACGTTCGACGTTATTTAGCTTCTTCCTAATTCAGATAACTCTCTCAATGTCAAATAATGTTGATAAAAAAGTTTTCGGAGAGAGAGTTTATATCTGTAGGAGGTTTATCGTGAATGTGTATTCAAAAATCCACCACCGTTTCTAGTTGAGTTGCTGGAGTGAAAGAGATACGAGATGAGGGGTCATTGGTGGGTACGAAACGCCCCCGATCGCCCGTCCCAGCCGCCACCTCCCCGTCGCCGCTCCGTGCGTAGGTGGCGACGGCGGCGTCGGCGGCCTCGATTACGGGAGCACAGCGAGTTTGTTTTTATGGTCCCTAAGTGGGCTTTAAAAACACTGTATTCATTTTAATGACATAATGGGATCTTGTTGTAATGTGTGTGTCTACGAACGCTGTACGCCTGGCCTACAGAAGTTGATGACTATCATTTAAAATTAACATACGATTTCGCCCTCCCTCCGCTGTCCCCCGCTCGCCGCCGCACCCCGGCGCCCCCTCCCCCTCGCCTTCCCGCGCCTCCGTCCTTCCTCAGGAGTTCAGTAATTCGGGTAATTGTGTTTCTGTGTGTTTAACCGTACACATGTTGTAAAGAGAGTATTAGTGCGAGGACGTGTTGTGTCGAGGGCTATCGTGATGGCCCGTAATGGGCCGCGCTGGGCGGCAGCGGGCGGCTTGTTGGTCGGGGCGAATTTTGACAGTCCCCGCGCTTTTTGTTCAATTACGGCCGGGCGAGCGCGGCGGCGGGGCCCCGGCGTGACGACCCAGGGCGCTCGCGAGCGCGTATTTTAATCGCCGACTCATTACGAAACGGGGGATCGAACTTATCTCGATCCGAATCGAGCGGCGGCGCCAGCGGCGGCGTTCCCCAGGGTCGCGGCGCGGAGACGCCGCCGCGCGGGCGGGGCGGCCGTGTTTAATTGCGGTCGTGCGAGAATGCGACCGGGTAATTGCCACGGACACGGCGGCGGAATTTTCGACATTCTTGGTCGCGCGACTTTTTGCGGGGGCGGCCTGATGACGGCCATCGCGGCGATTGTTGTGTACAGTGGATGGGATGCAATTATTGCCGCTACAAGGATTCACCGGGGCGACTCGAAAGAGCGATGTCATTCGATATCGGTACATCGATACGATAGCCTACGAAAATGCATCGACGGGAGGTTTTTTGCGGGGGAGGTTGAAGCGCGCGGACCGAGTTCCGGCTCGCCTTTTAGGGCACTGAAATGGAAACTCATTAAATTTGTTCGTGTCGCGCTAACATAATATCTGCATTAGTACTCCAGATCACGGCAAGTACTCCTCTGAGATTTAGTGAACCTGCTCTGTTCTTTTATGCTCTGCTGGAGGAGTGGGAATAAAAAGTTGCAAAGATAAGTGTTTCGTTTCACCACTACGTCTGTTAAGTTAATTGCTCGTAAGAGGCACGTTATTGTGACTCGCGTTTTTTCGTGGCTCTGAATTACTGTGTATGCTTCGCGATGTAGTGAATTCTCCGTATACTCCTAGATGATTAAAATTATTGTTGTACGATGAATAAGAGAATATGTTAGTGACAGTGACAAGAAACACAAGGTGTTCAAATTTTTTAATTTTTTGTTGGAATATTACGAGAGTCCTCCAAAAGTAGCATACCAACGGGAGTGTCAACGATGAACTCAGAATTTTTCCTGTATCTTTATTTACGTTGTGACAGTTTCGTCCTATAAGTTTTTTTAAATTATTGGTACATTTCTCCACCCTCAGTGATTCATTTACCTTTAAACACTTACCTGATGTTAAGAAATCTAATCGAAAATACCGCCATGGGCAACCAATTTATGGAAACTTCGGAGTTTGTTTGCCGTTCGGCCTGTCCATAAACACCTTCCGGTCTTATTTTAGTATCTGCGCTTGAAGAAAACAGTTGTGCAGTCGAAGGATCGTTGTGAAAGTTGAACTAGCTTTTAAAAATGAACATAATCATCTGTGCCTCCGCAGAAAGAACCGTAAGTACAGAAAAGAGTTCAAAAATAAATGATTTTGTTGCAGCTGAAAAAAAATGAAATAATTCGATCCAACGTAGCAGGAATAAATTGTTTTGTATTCCTAAGAACATCATTATAAATTCTTGAATATATAAAGTTTCCTTCAATGATGGGGTCGTGTGCTGACCTGTCTTTGCATTGGTGTTCTGTGCGTATTAGAATGTCATTGATATGCGACGGTTAATTGAAGCGAAAAAATAAAAACAAACACGAACATAATGCGGCAAAGAATTCTTGAAGTATTTTAATAATTATTGTGATTGAAGAGAGATAGTAAGCGATACACCTCTGAAAATGACATCAATACTTTAATCATAGGAGTCAATAATAATTTTATGCTTTTACACAAGAAGTCAACAATATATTCAAACGTTCCTCTAATATTTAAAGTGCATAAAAAGTACAGTACAGCATTTTCAGCAGATTCGATTACTTATTTTCTATATATTTGTCATCACCTTGTCACCTGTTTGTTGCGTTTACGCTCGGAAATATGTTCTGTAGACGTAAAGAATGCCAAGTTGTGAGCTTGTTACTGAGTAACGAATGTATTTTAATAATTAAATTTATTCGAAGAATTGTCTCCCCTACCGGTATTTTCGAACCAGGGAACCAGAAGACCCGGGTTAGATTCCTGATCGAGGTGACAATTCTTTGAACAAATTTGCTAATTTTCTTTTTCGTTCCTTTAGCTCTTTTTGAACTTGCATGGAGATAGTGGGTTTTACTCGAAAGCAGTGAAGCCAACGTGACGCCAGTGCCTTCGTCTATTTCTCCGATTCTTCTCTTTTACGCGCGTCCAGTAGTAAATCGCCGGGCTCCCCCGCGCCGGACGTAAACACGCGTCGTCGCCACTCGCGTGGGCTTCAGGAGTGGCTCTCGCGTCGTATAAGTCGTCGCCGGCGACCGGGAGGCGCCTGCCCGCGGCCCCCGCCGCTCGTTTGTTCCGGGCCTCAGATGGCGTTCCGAACGCGTGTCCCCGGAATAAATAAACGGCGAACAATGGGGCGAGGGGCGATGAAGGTGGCTCCTAAATAACGGAGGGGAAGACGCGCCACGGTGCGGCTGGGGCGGCGCGGGTGGCGGGGCGGGGACGAGGACGGATCGCCCCACGACGAGTGCTGTCCCCGCGCCGCCGCCGCCGCCGTCTGGGAAGAGGACGATTTGGGGCGTGCTCTCTCTCTCGAGAGTGGCTCTGGCAATTTGCGTCTTTGGTAGTGTGTTACTACTACTACTGATAGTTTGTGAAATTGTCACAAAATAAATACTCTTTTACCAACCGGTCGGTAGCTAAATAATATTTTACCAACTGGACAATAACTGACTGGAACATTCTACCTGCTGCAGAAATAGCGACTTCTCCCTCTTGTGTGCGTTGCTTCCGGAATCGTCTATGGAATTGCCTGTAATGCCAATATTTATGTGTGTTGTATATCTTCTTAGTTACTAATTAATAGTTGTTTTTTCCCCTATATATTAATAGTTGTATTCTTAAGTTGTTTTTATATGTTCTGTATAAACACTGCCTCCGAGCGAAAGCTCAGTAGCAGGAAATAAATATTATTATTATTATTATTATTATTATTATTATTATTATTATTATTATTATTATTATTATTCCTCTATCACGACTAGAGATGTTATGAGTCGGTTGAATATGAAATGTACTCCACGTTGCAACCAGCTCCCAAAGGAGTAGATCTAGGGACTGTCGGTGCCTCTACAATACTTCGTGCAAAATATGGGTTGTTCCAAATAAAGCAATTTCTTGCACTTCCCAGTCTTTTGAATTACCTGGGACAAGTTCTTACACAGATTTGCGCAACAAATCCCAGAGCTCCGATAACTATCGGGATGACGTGTGCTTTTACGCCCCACATTCGGCTGATCTCCAATTCCAACTCTTGTATTTAAGACGCTTCTCTACCTCCTTGGTTACGACATTTTGATCACAAGGCACAGCGATATCTACAAGTAGACAATTTTTTCTACAAATCCCGGATAACAATATCTGATTTGTTTGCTGCTATCGTGCGATTCATTTGAATTTGTTGGTCGTACAATATTGTATAGAGTCCAACCGATGTCACCGGTTTTGGTGAGTGTTCGTACTACTTGGGGCATGTGTTTGGAACTTCAAGGACAGTACAAATCTGCCAGTGGAGGTAACTACACACAGTGTTGTGTATTTTCAAGTATTCGGTCATTTTATCACGCTACTTGGCGGTGTACTTCCGCCACCGAATGTTGAGATCCGGCGCCTTCCTACATGACGTGCCCCATCTAGGTATGTCCCACTAGTGCGGTACGGCCCCAGCCGACACAAATTCTAAGCTCTCACTGTCGTTCACATGTGTAGTATATGTAAGGTACGTTAGTATGTGTAAGTACGAGTGAGGATAGGCCGAGGAAGAGGAATGAAGATCGCGCGCGGTTCGTGGCTCGTTTGTGAGGATACAGTTTCGACATTCGCCTCGTGTTGATCGACGAAACGAAGGAAAAGTGCCTATCCGAGTAGCGGCTGCTAGAAAATATCCTCCAGACAGCTGAATTGGACCTAGCTATGTAGCTAGTGACGAAGATCCTGCCACCGTCGGAACTCGAACACTGGGACTCCCGGTCAGAGGCTCTGCAGTGATATCAGTTGATGCCCTGACTGACCTCCGCTGGTGCGAAATTAATACAATTATTGTTCGCAGATTTGTTAATTTGATTTAGATGTTTTAATTATTTATTTGTGTAAAAACAATTAAAAAGCGTATGTGACCTATCGGGGAGAATTATAAACTATATTTAGATTTCTTGTTGATTAATATTGATTATGTTCTTTTGCATAGTGTCACTTAAAGTAGTGGGCTGGGCTAGAGAGCTCTTTGAAAACATACGCCCCTGTCGTTGCTGGAAGGAAAACTTCGCCTAGCTGACGGGAAAAACTCAATCAGGAAGCCCCTTATGCCAGTGTAAGAATTGTATCCCGATAAAGTTCTGATAGAAGTTACGGAATTACCGAAAAAATGAATGTGTAGCAATAACTAGAACAATAGAAAACATTAAAAAATTGTGGGTTTTAGCCGGACTTACTATGGATACCATTGCGATGTAACTTAACAATATTTCACTGAATATTTGAAAAAGGTGTTATCTGTACACCCACCTGGATGTCGAAACAGCTTAGGTAGCCTCTGCAGTATATTTTTGAAGAGCATATGCGTCATAGTTCTTAATTTGCCGTTGCATTATTTATCTGTGCGAAGGCAGTTGATGTTTCATTTGACGGACGCTCAGCAATGCATTTAGAAATACTTCGCCCGTGTCAAGTTGCGTTCTCCACACGTGCCTTGTATTAAATCGTCAGGTCAGCCCGTCTAACCAGTGCCTCCACTCCCTGCAGTACGAAGCACCCAAGATTTCACCTGTCGGGCAGTGCACACAGGAAACGGTACTATCCTCACTCACGGAGTAGAATCGTGGAGCGTGCGGAGCCTGCTTAACGGAGGCCCTTGCACCTGCCGTCGCGGGCCAACGTCTCAGGGGCGGCGAGCGGTAGGCGCGCGCTCAAGCTGCCCCGCCCACCTGCCGCCTCCGCCGCCGCCTCCGCCGCCGCCTCCGCTGCCGCCTCCGCCGCCGCCTCCGACGCCGCCGCCGCCTCCGCCGCCGCCGCCTTCGCCGCCGCCGCCTTCGCCGCCGCCGCCTTCGCCGCCGCCTTCGCCGCCTCCGCCGTCGCCGCCGCCTCCTCCGCCGCCGCCGCCGCCTTCGCCGCCGCCTTCGCCGCCTCCACCGCCTCCGCCGCCTCCTCCTCCGCCGCCGCCGCCGCCCCCGCCGCCGCCTCCGCCGCCGCCACCGCCGCCTTCATCGCCGGCTTTTACCACCGCATCCTTCACCGCCTCCTCCTCTTCCGCTGCCGTCTCCTCCGCCTACGTCTGTACCTCCTCCCCCGCCGCGCCCCGTCTCCTCCACCACCGCCACCCCCTCCGCTGCCTCCTACTCCGCGTCTCCGCCACCTCCCCCACAGCTGCCTTCTTCTCTGCCTCCTCCTCCTCCTCCTCCTCCACCACCACCACCACCACCACCACCACCTCCTCCGCCGCCTCCGTCGCCGCCCGCTTCCACAAGCGCGCTTTTGAATATTTATAGGCGCCTTAGCCCTTCTGTGTCACTGGGGCTCGCGGGCGGGCGGGCGACAGACAGAGAAAAAGGGGCGTTCATCATCCGTTTATTCGGAAGGATAGGGTGCCGAGATTTATATTGTGTTTTATCGTGCGTTTCTGGAGCCGCCGTGCTAATGAACCAGTCGGCGGCCGCGGGGAAGTAAAATATGGAAAGGGATGTCGAGAAAATGGTAGGCTCGTTGCTCGCTTTCGGAAGGCACTTTTTTGATCTTGTTTGGCCGTTGCCTGGAAGATTTACATGTTTTTTTTTCTCCAAGAGGCAAACCACAGCTTCAGTCTTTTGCCGACCTCTGAGCTCTGAACAACTCACCACTTCCACAGATAGTTGATTTTGATAAAACATTACTCTTGATTTTCTACAGATTGAAACGAAAACGATATGTAATATCCATCATTTATGTAAAGTTTAGCTTTGTATATACTTCCTTCCGTGCTTTCAGTATCAGATGCCGATTTCATATTTTAGTTGTTCGTATTATGTTTCGAAATTTAGTTGTTATAACTTCGTTACCCGTAAACAATTCAGCTGTTTGACTCCTTAGTATACTCGTTCCTTACTTAATATGTTGTCCGGATTGTTGCGGTTATTATAAAATTGTCTTGCCTCCTGTGAGGATTGAACTCACGACCCCTGGTTTACGAGACCAGTGCTCTACCACTGAGCTAAAGAGGCTGTGTTCAGATATGCTCTTTACGAGCGGAGTCGGGAATCACTTTACGCGAGTTGAATGTGATATTAAAGTGTGACAATCAAGAAAGTATAGAAAAATGTGCAAAAAGTGCAAATGTAACTCAATGAAAGGCTAATGACTCTTCAATTCATCGAAATCTTTAAAATGAAAGTGTTATGTTACTACTATGAATTGGTAAGTGCTCTGTGCTCAATAATTTTATCCAGAGCACGGAGCGTGGAATTATTTCGAAACTGAATACATACATTTTAATTTTTTTATGCTTGGAGAATGAATCATTTGAAAGGAAAAAGAAAGTGTTAATTTTGTTGAATATTATATGTGAAATCGTATAAAATGAAGCCGTTCATGCTTTGATATATTAGATTACGAATTAAATGTTACCAAAATATTGCATCACTCCAGGTAAGATTCAAAATATCAAAAATATCAATAATCATATCTATAGTACACAAATAATAGACAAAACAATGACAAACGTTTATTATTTAACAGTGGCGCCCTCCGAAGTGATCGGCTGGACCCGCCCCCGTGCCAGTGGCGGATCCAGAGGGAGGGGAATGGGGTCACGGCCCCCCCTCCAAAAGGCAGAGTTTTCGTAGAGCTTTCTTTTCGTTTTCATTTGGCAAAATTGATTTATATATTTATGTTCGAATTCTGCAATTGTTTAAACCATAATATTACGTAGTATATCTATAGTACATAAATAATAAATAATAAACGTTTGTGGCGCCCTCCGAAGTGATCGGCTGCGCTAATAAGCCGTGGGGCGTGCGTGCGTGCGTGCGTGCGTGCGCGCGCGCGCCGCGCCGCGCCGTGCGTGCGCGCGTATGGAAATGGGGCCCGCGGCGCGGCGCCGGGGGCTTAATGCGAAGGCGCCGGCGGAATCGCGCTCCAGATGAAGGGCGCGTTCATTAACCTTTTATCCGGCGCTTTCGCCCTCTCGGAATATCACGTTGCGGTCAGGTCTGTTAAAAAAGACCCAAAACGAGTGTTAATGCACGTCGAAATTACGAAAAAAGGTTCTCATTTACATATTGATAACTAATTTCCATATTGATTTTAGTATGTGTATGTAGTATACTAAATACTGCGTTAATCTTAATACGTTCTATACAACTACTAACAATATTTGCATCGATACTCACGTGTTACATGTGTGTTACCGATAAACCCTATTTTAAAGCAGCACGTAAATGTGACATTAACTTTCGAAAATTATGTGCAGAGAGAATGGAGCAATAAAGGGATAAAAAATAAGGTGGTGTTCATGCCCAAAAAAAGTTGTTAATAAAAGTAGAAGTAAATCAAAAAAGTATTTTCATATTATCCTAGCATCAGATTTTGATTCATCGTTAAAATAATGGCAAATGAAGCTGTTTGTGAAATCAGAAACCTCGTTTTCTTATTAATATTTACTCCATTTTTTTCACTTTTGAATGTTTCAAGCAAATGTAAAGAGATGCTTAAGATCTGAATATTCTAAATAGAACTCTCCATCTCTGCTCGAGTTCTCCTTGCTTCCTTTAACAAGCCTCGTTCCATTTTCATAGTCCTATTCCTTCTCTATTCCTCTCGCTCTCTCCGTCACATAATAGCTACCATGCATTCATCCTGTTTATGTTACACAAATGCAGAGCAACCCGGACACATCTTACTCAGGCAAGCGATCATAGTCCATATGGGTACTCGGTCATAGTCTAAGTGGGCACCAGGTCTTAGTCCAAAGGGACATCCGGCCGTAGTCTATGTGGGCACCAGTTTTGCCAGGTGATCTTAAGCATTCCCCACTAGACAGCTCTGCGAAAGTCTCCAAAAGGACAAAAAAATGCAAATAATGATTTTGAATTACAACATTGTTCGAGTTCGAGGCGACTCTTCAAATAATGAAATAAATAGATCGATTTAGTATGAAATCGAATATACCATGAGTCAGAGATGTTTTAACGATATATTATTTTAGATCATCAAAATACGACACATGTATACAATTACAGGGGTGCTATTGAGTTAGAGATAGTGTAAGAGTTACAAACTCTGAGAGATTTTTATTTGAGTGAATCCAGTTTATTCAGTTTCGTTATTTCTATTTCCGATCTATTTGTTTTTGAAAAAATAAATTGTTTCAAACGTACAATGAAAATAAAACCCTCAACAAAAACCCCTAAAAACTTTTCTCCCCAAAAATTCCCCTAAAGGTAAAACAAAAACACACCAAATTTAGTGATAAAATCCCCAATAACCTGGCAACACTGGTGGGCACCCGCTGTAGTCTATGTGAGCACCCGGCCGTAGTTCATGTGGGCATCCGGTCAGAGTATTTTGGCACCCGGTCAGTGTCTTTGGCGTGGGCAAGAGACTACGTACGCAGCCGGGCGACTGTTCGCCACGCCCCCCCCCCCGGGGCTCCACCTTGCTTCTGCGCTCTGTCCCACAGAGTACGTACGCGCCGGCCGGTCACGCGCGACCCCGTGACTCAGGCGCCCAACGAGATAATTCGCGCCCGTCGCGCCTATTCAGATCGGCGCCGCGCCGCGCCGCGCCGCGCCGAGGCGTGAGGAGGCCGAGGCATGTCGGTGGCGCAAGCGCAGAGACGCCCGTTCCCACAGGGAGCGAGCGCCCGCCCACCTACACTCCGCCCCGCGTGGCGGGCGCCTGCGCCGGTTGGCTCACGGCATCACTCCCTCTGGCCGGGACGGCCTAGGCAGCATTTTCGACACTAGCGTGGCAGCTGGGTCCAATTCAGTCGCTGTCTGGACGAGAATTCTCGCAACCGGCTGTTTGATCGGTATTTTTCCGTGTTTCAACGATCAACACCAGGCGAATGCCGGAGCATTATCCTCAAACACGGGCCCAGGACCGCGCGCGATCTTTCCTCCCTCTTCCTTGTCGTATCCTACCCCCTACACACACACACACTAACGTGCCGCTGGTGGAACACACGTGGTGGAAATCTCGTCATCCAGCGGTGGAAGACCACCGCTACCTCCCGAGCAAAACATGCACTACACTTACGCACTTACGTGACCAATGCCCCTAGTAATTGACGCGCCCAAAATCACTAAAGCAGTAGCGATCGCGGACCGAAGGATCGCAGGTCCGAGTCCCGCCTCGGGCGTGGTTGTATTTGTGTTCGTTCTTTCATCCCCTATCATCACCATATAATCATAACGTTAAACCCAATAGCGGTCGCTAATGACCAAGCTGTTGATACGACCTTAAATAAGAGCCTCCTCGTTAGAGCAGTAAAACGTGATATGTTGCAGTGTACGTGTTTCACCATCCTACATGTGATGCCTGATTTTTGGATAATTATTATCTAAAAGTAATAGTAATAAGAGTAATAACGATAGTAATAAAATTAATAATTTGGGAAAACTCGAAATGGGTTTTATGCACCTTAATGCACAAACCAACTGCCACTAGCATTTATTATGTTTTTTTCATTTCCGAATTATTATTGTTCTGCTATTTTAGACTTCTATTCTTGGTAGATTCAGCTCCAAATGAAACACGCTATAGCATTTAGGATGCCAGCGCCTCTAGTTAAGTTTATGAGTAGCCCGTTGCGGCGCCTGCTGAGGCGAAGGAAGCGGGAAATCGTGTCATCTCTTCCATTTGCATGACTAAAGAGGTCGCTCGTAGCCACTTAGGATGAATCGCCGCATAATACGGCGCCGACGTATCTTGTATGAAAATGATCCGCCTTGCGCAAATGCTGATGGGCTCTTCCTCTGCTCTTTCTTTTCCTCGTCGGGGAGAAGTTCCGCGTCAGCGCCATTGTTCACGCGTTGGTGAGCGGTCTGGGCTGACGCGTTCTCAATTAGGCTTCGTTAGATGTTCTAAATGGTCGAACACTTAGAACATTCTCTTTGCGCTCTACAAGTACCAGAGAACACTGATAAACAAGCTATAGATATCTGGCATGGTGTTTACTTTTTCCAATGTTTTTTACTTTCCTGTATACGTACGTATACACGGAGTGATATACGTAGTATAGGGAAAGTTATGTAATGCTGCACAAAAAAATGGCCAATTTTCGGCGGAAAAAAATTAATTGCCGGGCCGTGAAAACGAATAAGTGGATAAAACCAGTCGCTAAATTAAGAAAAAAAATCCTCTATCTCGTGTGTGGTCAAAATCCATGATTTGTTGCTTCTTTATACTTAAAAATCGATTGACGGCATTCCGTCCGTCTGTCCGTCTGTGGTCAACGCTAGCGCCTAAACCGTTCGGTCGATTTTCTTCAAAATTGATATTCCCCAGTCGATCTGATTCTAGTCAAAGCTTTGTGATTTTGAAAAAGATTCTTTAAAATTTGGGGGTACTTTATATGAAGCCCCCCGGGGATTTTCAACATTTTCTCAAAAACGGCTCCAAATTTTTTCTTTAAATTTCTTGTATGAATAGAGGAAAATACACTTTTTAACATGGCATAGGTCCGATTTTCACGTACAGCTCTGAATTTTCGAAAATTGTGAAAGTTTGAATTTTTTTCGTCGTCTTTCTCCAACTACAAAATTGAAGATAGAGATTTTTTCTTCAAATAAAATTTGTTCTGCATATTAAGTTCTTTAATAAAGGTCATGTAAATGTTTTTCACAATTTTGGTAGTTTTCGTGCAATATTGCGTGCAATATGTGCAATTTTAAAAAATTACAAAAACAAAATTTTCTCAAAAACGGCTCCAAATTTTTTCTTTAAACTTTTGGTAGGGATAGTGGTAAATGTACTCTATCAATGACATAAAAGCCATTTTGGTCTATCGGATGTTTTTTTCAAAAATTACCAAAATGTAAATTTTTTTACTTGTCTCTCACGTCGTTAATATTTACATTATCGGCGGTTTTTTTACATTATTATATTTACGAGTATATATGCTTTAAATAATGTCAAGTAAAGTTTCTCGAAAACACTACCGTTTTCTGTGAAAAGTAGCTCAAATTTCGGCATTTTCAGAAATGCTCAAACGTCATTTTCTCGTATATGGCTGCAATTTGTTTCTTGAAACTTTTGTAACGGATAGTGCTAAGTACACTCATTAGTATAGCGTGAAGTTTATTTTGAGTTGTTTTTTTTTCACAAATTATATAAATGTAAATTTTTTGAAAGATCTCTCACATCTTTAATATGCACATTATCCGTAATTTGTAAAGATGATTATATTTGTGAGTGTAAGTGCTTCAAATAACTTCAAATAAAGTATTTTGAAAACTCAAAAATTTTCTGTGAAAATGAGCTTCAAATTTCGCATTTTGAGTAGTGCTAAAACGCCATTTTCTCTTAAACGGCACATAATTTTTAAAAGAAAATTGCCATTTACGGCTAGGTTTTTGTGTTCTTTAATATTCTAAAATTAATGTTTCTGTTCTACCAATAGGAAACCGAAAAATTAAGAAAATGACAAAAAAATGAGCTTTTGGCGATGATAGATGGTAGCTGGCAAGAAAGAGTATGTGGCAATTCCGAATAGCTAGCGAAGACCCAGGAAAATAGAAAACTAATACGGGAAAGTCTGTGCCATTCTGTAGCACCACTAGTTTATATTGATTTCAAAGATGAAAACCGTTTTGCTATGTCACGTCAGGTTTTTAGGATTTCGACAAAAATTAATTTTCAGGGAATATCATTTGTCAATTTTTTATCCCCATGCTTTTTGTATTTTTTCACGCAACGCTTCACAATATTTTTTTCGTTTGTGAAAAAAATATATTTCAGCTAATAGTATAAAGCATTAATTTCCAATGAGTGACAGTTTTTGCAACTGTGTGGACGTTCAAGGTTTCTTGACAAGTCTCGGGGTGGAACACAACATTGAAGCATGGCGATTGTTCATCGACTCTACTAAAACAAGTTTGAAATCAGTATTATTACAAAATCGAAACAAATATGCGTCAGTACTGGTGAGATATTCTACCCATCTGAAAAGACATGAAACTACCTCGCTACTTCTTGAAAAAATTTGCTACCACGAGTATAAATAGTGTAGTATAAACAGTGTATCTATGGTGATTTAAAAATCATTACCATTCTCATGGGAACGTCTGACAGGGTGCATAAAGAACTACTGGTCTATCTGCGAGTGAGACAGTTGAGATATAAAGCACCACTAAATAAAGATAAATTGGCTTATCAAAACTAGAATGGCCCCAGGAGATAAAAAAAGTCCTTCATGTGCCGTTGATGGACCCTGACAACGTAATCGCTTCACACGAAGCTGGACCCATGAAAAATTTTGTGAAGTACTAGACAACGACTCGGATGCTTTTCGGTACCTGTGCAACAAATTTCCAGAGTTGAGTTATGCGAAAGTGAAAGAAGGTGTGTGCACAGGTCCACAAATAAAGGAGGCAATTGCTGGCAGCTGTTTCCAAGACTTATCGAATGATACTGACACTAGTGGTGCTACAGAAAGGTACCGACTCTCCCATATTAGTTTTCTTCACCCTTGGATCTGGGCTAGCTATTTGGAATTGCCACATACTCTTGCCAGCTGCCATCTATTGCCAACTAAACTGCGTTTTTTGACATTTTCTTAATTTTTGATTTTCTTATTGTAGAACGGCAATACTAATTTTAGAATATTAAAAAACACAAAAACCTCGTCCTAAATGGCAATTTCTTTTAAAAATTTGTGGCTGTTTTTAAGAAAATGGCGTTTAAGCGCAACCAAAAATCCGAAATTTGAAGCTCTTTTTCGCAGAAAATTTTTAAGTTTTCAAAAAAAATTCATTTAAAGCCATTTAAAGCACTTTAACTCACAAATATAATGTTTTCAAATTGCTGGTAATGTGCATTTTAAAGAGTGACAGATCTTTCAAAAAAATTACATTTGTGTAATTTTTGAAAAAGGCAAAAAAACTCAAAATGAACTTTACGTCATATTAAAGAGTGCAATCCGTTCGATAAGTTTGAAGCAAAAATCATTCATGAAGCAAGAATCATTTATGAGAAAATGGCGTTTGAGCATTTCTAAAATTGCAGAATTTTGAGGTATTTTTTACAGAAAACAGTTGAGTTTTCGAAAAGCTTTACTTGACATTGTTTAAAGCACATGTAATCATTTATATAATAAGTGTCAAAAATCGCCGGTAATGTAAATATTAACGACGTGAGAGACAAGCCAAACATTTTTTTGCAATTTGGAAAAAACAAAAAAATAGAGCAACATGGCGTTTATATAATCTAATAGAGTATATTTAGCACTATCCCTACCAAAAAATTAAAGAAAAAAATTTGGAGCTGTTTTTGATAAAATCTTGTTTTTGTATTTTTTAAAATTGCACATATTGCTCGCAATATTGCGCGAAAACTATTAATTTTTTTAAAAATTTACATGACCTTAAAGAAAGAGTTAAGAATGAAAGACAAATTGTATTTGAAGGAAAAATCTCTATCTGCAATTTTGTAGTTGGAGAAAGACGCCGAATTAAATTGAAACGTTTGCAATTTTCGAAAATTCAGAGTTATCCGTGAAAATCGGACCTGTGCCATCGTAATAAGTGTATTTTACTCTATTGTTACTAGAAATTTAAAGAAAAAATTTGGAGGTTTCTTCAATTTGCAAGAAATCATATGCATAGTTTAGGCGCTAGTGTTGTTCACATACACCGGACGGAAAGACGGACCGACGGACGGACGTTTTGCTCTCAATTTGTTTTTCGGTATCAAAGACTTACAAAACAGGGATTCTAGCTACACCGCGTGTTAGGGGATTTTTTTTCTTAATTTAGCAACTGGATTTATTCACTTTTTTATTATCACGGCCCGACAACGATTTTTTTCTGCCGAAATTTCGCCATTTTTTCGCGCAGCATTACATAACTTTCCCAATACTATGTATATTACTCCGTATATACGTACGTATACGGGAAAGTAAAAAGTGAATGGATGGCATTCAGATCAGTTATAACCAATTTTCGTGGAAATTATAAATCTGCTATGTAAATATTGTGAGGAAGTGCAACAGTGGCTACAAAAAGCTGGGTGCCAACATATCCCACAAAATTCATCTCCTTGATGCTCACATTTTAACTTCTTCCCCGAAAACCTAGGTTCGGCCGGTGATATGAACATGGTTTTCACTAGGACATCTCGGTGATGGAGTAACGTAACAGGGCCAATGGAGTGCAGCAATGTTGGCAGACTACACCTGGACACGTAAGCGTGACATGCCAAATGCTCAGCACAAACGCAAACCTACAGCCAAGAAATTCAAACCAAATACACCTTAGATTAAGTATTTTCAGTGGACATAGAATTTATGTGTGTATTAAGCCTTCAAATATAATTATATTACTACGTAGTAATGCGTGTCAATTTCACTCTTTTCTTAGCTAATTCTACGTTCATTAGTACTTAATTTAAAAAAAAAACACTTTTTCTAGTGAAAGGTAAATGGTTCAAGGAGTATATCTAAAAAAAATGGTGGGTGATAGAGACATAGTTTGCATATTTGGAATCAGCACGTTTCCCTTATCTTAGAACATGTGTTAGATACCAAGATATCCGCCAGTTTTTAAAATTTGTTTTTCAGGGGTATCATTCATTTTTTGGTAGGGCATGGATACAAAGATCTCTTCAATATCTAATCTTAGAGATTTTAGGAAACCAATGGTTTCCAAAAATAAGTGTGAAAACTCATATAGTGTTTTTGGGGCTTACCTTTTTTGGTTTTATTTGCTAATTTCATGCGATAATGTATTGATTAAACTTAGTATATTGTTTCTCTTGCGACAATGTGTGTTGAAAATGTTTTTGTTATTTAATAAGTCATTCAAGGTTCTAAATTTTGCACTTGGTCCATTGTCTTGGCCATTACTTTTTTCAAAGTTCCTCTCTCTCTCTCTTCACACACACACACACACACACACACACACTTTAGTCTTATGCGTTGTTTCATGTTGTGAAAATGATTTTTTTCATTTGCATGCAAATAATTCACTATTGATAATACAGACAGACATTATCTGTAGATGATGGAAAGTAAGCACGTAATTCCTACACTCTTTTCCAAACTCCAGGGCAGAATTCGTGGTGGAAGTCGTGGGAGTGGTCGAAAGTTCTTACTATTTCTAGTGAAACTAAGTACTACGATCAATGCGCACGCGCACAGTAAATACAATCTCTCTCTTCGAAGTCTCCAAGCGAGTCTGATGTAAAAATCTTTACAACGTTAGCGGATCGTGCACCATAAACACGTACTAAAATGTGTAAGAGTGCTCCAGCTGTATTCCTGTGCGCCGCCAGACGATGGCCCTTTGGTCCTCGGGGCCACCCGACACCGCCCCGCCCTCGCATCCGCGGGCGCACCCGGCGCGCTTCGGGCGGCGCCGCCGTCGCCTCGCCACCTGCTCCAAGTCAATATCATAGCCATTAGCTCGTTACATTATCAATAACCCGTAATCGCCGTCCGGCGGCTATTTGTTTCCCATCAGAGGCCACAACGAGGTGAATAAGCGGCGGCGGCGAATCTCGCGATTGGGATAATAGAATAATCGCGCGGACGGGAGGGGCGGGGGCGGGGGCGGGGTCGGGGACGCGGGAGGAAGAGGCGGCCCTCGCGTGCTTGCCAGATGCTTCCGCGGGCGGCGCGGCGCGGCGCGGCGCGGCGCGGCGCGGCGCGGCGTGCATGTGGTCACCTGGCGGGGGAAACCGGAGAGCGCGCCGCGCGCGGCCGGTGGCCACGGGCGGTCAAGCCTCCCTCGCGCTCGGGCCGGCGCAACCCAGCTATCTGCACCTACTGCGCAGTTCCGAATTGAAAAATAAAATTACGCCCCAATAATAGAGCTGCAAGTATGTTCAAATACTGAGGGCTGCATTGAAACGTTAATAAACTGTCTGGGAGATCAGTGCATCAACTGATGGCACTGCAGTGCCTCTGACCGGGAGGTTCTATAGTTCCACTCCCCATGATGGCAGGATTTTCGACACTAGCTTGTCAATTAGGTCGAATTCAGTCGCTGTCTGGAGGAGAATTCTAGTGGCCGGCTTCTCTGATCGGTAGTTTTCCGTGCTTTCTCCGATTAACGCCAGACATATGCCGGAGCTGTACCCTAACAAACGGGGCACGGACCGCGCGCGATCTCTCCTTCCTCTTCCTTGTCCTATCCCCACCTCCTTACACACTGACATGCTACCACACATGTCGGGAGACCGGTCTGGGGCTGAGAGGCTGGGGCGGCGCCCCGCTGGTGGGAGATACCTGGATGGGGAATACCCAGCTAGTCGACGGTAGGTCGGCGCCAGATCTCGTCATCCAGCGGGAAAAGACTACCGCCTCAACCCGAGAAAAACATGCACTGCGCTTACGGGACTAATGCTCCCAGTTCTTGACACGCCCGGAATCGCTAACACAGTTAATCACCAACCATTCAATCATCAACTTTCAAAACAACGGTCAAATCTATCTGGACCTGTTAGGCAGTTCAAAATTATAAAATAATATTACACTCGAATAACATGGCTACAAAAATGTACAAATAATGAGGAGTGCATCAAATAAAGTGGAGGAAAAATATTGAGGAAACCTAAATGAAGTGGAAACAGAATATAAGTAGTAAAAATACCGAACCTTAATAAAAAAACAAACTTCAGCAAAACAGTAATTAATAGGAACCAGACCCTACGTCATAACCTAGCACCATAAGTGTACAAAACATAATAAGTTCAGTACTACCATACTAGAATTCTTTGAATCATATCTAAAGAATCTTGGTTCAAATCAAATTATATCATCAATTTTACAGTGTATTAAACTTGAATCTATGAAAGAGCACCATTTACTTTCTGTCAAAAAACTTATTCTCCATTATTCACCTCAGTAATACTCTATTAGTGCTCAAATTATGTAAAAAAAATAATATCCTACTCGCATGCCACACGTTCCTAAAACTACACAATTGGAAGTGGAAACTGTATCGCCACTGAAAATGAGTGCGTCGCGGTCTCACACTCTTTTCAACAAGTCCAGTTTGTTGAAGATGGACTTCAAATTACTATCCAAGTTCTGATGAATAAACAACTGCATACATTTTGATATTTCGTTGACTTGTGAAGTTCAGAGGGAAAAATATACGCTTGATTGACAACAGATTTTAATTTGTGGTACCTAATGTTCGGCGTCTTTACAGTCATCATCAATTGTACGAAGTGGTGACATAGGTCAGGAGACACTTCACAATGCCATCTGCTTAAAAGCAGTTGAAGATGTGCACGCTTATCTCTGACTGTTTGCTCATAGATTCATTCCTGTGTCATTTATCATTTAACATTTACCGCAATTTAATGCAATACGAGTTCACTTTTCTCGCCATTCCATTATTCAGATAATGAACTGGAGTGTTTCTGCATTGGCAACTTCAACATAGGCGTGTACGATAACTACTGAAGGGATCATGCTAGATCATTTTCGAGTCCTACTATATCATGAATATCCAAGTTTTGATAACGGGAATACCAAAACCCGACCTGCTCTAATTCTTATCTGTGCATCCGAGGAACATAGCTCAGTTGTTGATTTCATTAAAGTCTAATATGGGTTCTGTGTAGTAAACTGTATTCTACTATTTCGTTACTCTGTTGTAAATCTGTTGATTGAATTCATTGGAAATCTGTTGATTTATTGGAAATATTTCAAGACATTGCGAGCCCATAAGGGCATTGTGGCCGCATATACTGATAAATCTCCACGAGACATATTATACTTTGTGAATATATTCGTCTTTCGTAGCCTAGTCCTCCCAACATGTACCCTGGATGTGTCAAGATATTTTACTGCAATTTGTATCTATTAACTTGCAAATAATTTCTTGTACAGTCTTCCAAATTATTTCTTCATATCTCTTTAATAAAAGCGTATCTACCCTTCGTTGCACGAGTTATCTTTATCAACTAATGTAGGAAATATAGAAATCAATTCCAATGAATAATTAAATGGCCAAACTTCAAAGAGATCATTTGAAAAAAACGAAAACTCTTCTATCCCTACCAAAAAATAGCAATAGTGTTAGGTAATCTCAGTGAACCAGAATCGCCAATTAACGTTCCTCCAATATTTGTATACGATGTAACTGACATGACAGAATTTACAGTATTTCTGAAATCAGTGCTAAAAGAAACCTTTTTCACGGAACATAAATTCAACAAAGTAAAAGTAAAACTCATTCAAGTGAAGATTATAGACTATTAATTAAATCCTTAAATGATAATGGAAAACAATATCATACGTACTCAGATCCTACATCTAAAAAACTGTCAATAGTTATAAAAAATATCCATCAATCAGTAAGTGATAGTGAAATTCTCGATGAACTAAAACAAAATTATCCCGTGGTTCAAGTGACAAGACTTCACAACAAAGAAGGACTGCCAATACCTGTCGTTGCAGTAGTACTAATTAAGGAAAACAATTGGAAAGACATTTATAAACTAAACCGACTGTGCTATGCAGTCGTGCGTGTGGGAGACCAAAAACGTCGACCGGGCCCCATCCAATGTGCGCGATGTCAGGGTTACTATCATACAAAGACCTATTGCACACGCAATATTATACGTGCCATATGTACAGGAAATCATTATACCAAAGATTGTAAAGTGGCGAGTAATTTCATACCAAAATGTGTGAATTGCAATGTAGAAGGTCACAGAGCCAATGCACGGTCTAATGTTTGTACTCACTTTACTAAAGTCTTAGAATCCAAATCAGCCAATTCCGGAAATACAAATAAATCCAGTTCTTCATCTAATAAAAAGACTTTCAACCCGCAATCAACTGATTTTCCTTCTCTTCCATCAACTCCGCAAATCCCTCACTTCACTCACAATACTTCACATTCACATCCTTCTAATTCTGTACCCGTATATACTTCCAACCAAAATAATATCAATTATAATAATAACAACAACAGTAACTTCAATCTTGTTAATTATTTAACTCAGCTAATTACCAATTTCATAAATCATTTAATCCAGTCCTTCATGCCATCAATAATAAATTCCATAAAAAATTCTATAATATCATCATTTAATAATTACAATAATGGACAGCGTACCTCGCCTTAATAATCTGACAATTCTCAATTGGAACAGCAACGGTGTCATACTTAAAAGACATGCTCTTATTCACTTTTTAATATCTCATAAAACTGACATAGCTTGTATTACTGAGATCCATCTGGTTTCTTCTAAAATATTTCGTATCCCAGCTTGTAAGTGCTACAGAGCTGATCGTCCCAACAATACTCCATCTGGTGGCGTTATGATCCTGATAAAAACTAACATTAATAGTTGTCCCAGTTTCTTATCCTTCACGCCAGAAGTAGAAACAATATCAGCGAAGATTTCTCTCATGAGCGGTGACTTAATAGTTATCTCGGAATACAAACCACCAAACAAATCCCTAGTTAAATAAATTTTTTGGTCACTTTTCTCTTCAAGTACTTCCTTTATTTTGCTCGGTGATCTAAATTCAAAACATACGTCATGGGGTTGTAGATCCAATTTTCCAGATGGAATATATTTACACAATCTGTGTCAAAATTACAATTTAAAAGTTATTTCTCCGCTCGATCCCACACACTACCCTTACAACCAAAATTGTTTACCAGATATTCTAGACATTGCCATCACTAACACAAATATTCCACTAGTCCCCTTCTCTATCCCTGAGCTAGATTCGGATCACAATCCAGTAATTTTAACTGCCATCAATACAAGACCTATTATAAATCGTCCACCACATTTACTTACTCAAAGAGTTAACTGGAGGAAGTTTCAAGAACATGTCACATCCTCTCTCCCTCCCATTAAACAGTTAAAAACACAATCGGAAATTGACGAATCAACCTTTGTCTTGACTAATACTATAGTTAACGCTATTCAAAATTCTTCACCTAACATAGTACAGGCAATTCACGCTCCAAACCATCCTCGGCTACCTGAAAGCATCCAAGTATTAATAACAAGAAAAAATAAAATGGAGACGTCTCTGGATCAAACACTAGTTACCTCATCTAAAATCAAAATATAATCATTTAATACGACTCGTCCGGAACACCCTGGCTTTATTCCATCTCGAAGAATACAAAAAATACGTCGCCGACCTAAATCCCCAAGACGCATCACTATGGAAAGCGACACGTAGGTTGTTGGGAACAAAATCCGTCATTCCAGTCTTGAAAAATGGGCACCTGACAGCTCGAAACGACCAAGAAAAGGCTGAAATGCTAGCTGACTACTTTGCTTCTACTTTCCAAACTCACAACATTTCGGAAAATTTTCATAATGAAATCATCGAATTTAACAACTCCCTTAATTTCGACACTTCAAGACGGATTCCTTTTATACTCCCCAGGAATATACCCCCCATACTATCAAAAACTTACCGGCAAGAAAATCACAAGGTCATGATCGCATCAATGCCATTACTTTAAAAAATATCCCCAGAAGCGGCCTAGCATTTCTAACCAATATATATAACTCGGTACTAAGGACAGGATATTTTCCCAGTTCATGAAAACTTTCTGTAATAATATCTATTCCAAAACCCAAAAAAACCCTGCCAACCCTACTAGCTACAGACCCATCAGTTTAATTCCCATACTGTCAAAAATGTTAGAAAAATTACTTTTAAAAAGATTCCGTAAAGTTATAGAACAAAATAATATTATTCCTCTCTTTCAATTTGGTTTCTCCCAAAGTCATTTCACAAGTCACCAATTACTACGTCTAACTGAAAATATCCATGAAGCATTTCATGCTGGCCATCATTTAATAGCAGTCTTCCTCGATGTCGCCCAAGCGTTCGACAGGGTCTGGTACGAAGGGATAATGTACAAACTCAGGAAACTACGTGTACCGACATACTTAATCAATACCATAGCAAATTTCATCACAGGTCGCACATTCATTGTGCAAGTGGGCTCAACTCACTCAACACCGGGAGTGAGGTTCCCCATTGTCACCAATTCTCTTCAATATTTACATTTCAGACATTCCAACACACCCCAATATTCACACCGCCCTATTTGCTGACGATACTGTCATTTTTGCCGCAGACCAATATCTCAGTACAACAAGAAACTTAATTCAGGGACATCTCACAACTATTGAATCATGGTGTAAAAAGTGGAAAATTAAGATTAATCCAAGTAAGTCCATTTCGAAAGTTTTCACGCTTCGATTTCCAGCCTTTCCACTCCCACTAAAATTCGACTCAACAACAATACCATGGTGCTCCACAACCGCCCCCATACGTTATCTTGGTGTTCTAATGGATACCAAACTGACATCCATCACGTCACCTCCAAGGTGAATGAAGCCAACAGACGCTTAGGTATTCTTCGACCAATAATTAACCGTCACTCCACTTTAAAGCTCCATTCTGCTCTCCTTATTTATAAAGCCATTTTACGTCCGTTACTCACGTACCCTTGTCCAGTGTGGTGTAACACCGCCCCCACCACAATTAACAAAATTCAAATATTCCAAAATAAGGTCCTTAGAATTGCAGTTAACGCCCCTTGGTATATAAGCAATGCAAATCTCCACAAAGACCTAGCCATAGAACCCGTTTTAACATATATCACTAAACTTTCTCATACATTCTTCCAAAATCTACCCTCAGTTGCCGGTGCATCTCATTTCAATCTAGGTAAAGAGCATCCCATAGAAACTCGTCTAAGAAACAGACTCCCTTTTCACATCTTCCTCCGTAATCTGGCTGATATAAGATAATGAAGCTAAAACTCCTCCCATTACCAGTCAAAAATACGAATTCCTCCACTCGGTCGCCGTAGCTACCCCCTTCGCATATTTTCGTCTGAAAATGCTCGCTCCTAACAACTGAAAAGCCGTAAGGCTGAGCGTTGTATAATCACCTCATTCTACAATAAAAAAAAAAGGTTGAGGACATGAAACCTGCCAGGACGCCTGTCTAGATCAGCTTTTTAAAATATTTCCGGCATCTTCTCTTTTAGTCATACGTTTCTTCAGGGAGCAGTGGTGAGAGGGCGTCCCAACGTCACGAAGTCGATCCTCGTGGCGCTCGTTAAGGTGAGAGGGCGCGTCGGACGCACTCGGCGGCAGCAAAAGGTCACGTACGGCGGAAATGTTGAGTCGGCGCGACGTCGCGGGTGGGGTAGGTGCAGCGATTCATGGAGGAATGATGAGGTGTGAGGAGGGGTAGGTGTTACAGGAAGCTCTGAAAGGAAGCAGGTTGTTACTAATACTAAGTGCGAAATGCGGTGTAGGGGGTGCGAGTGGGGGCGCGGCGAGCGGGGGCGGGCGCGAGCGGGTGCGGGTGCGAGCGGGTGTGGGTGCGAGCGGGGCGGGTGCGAGCGGGGCGGGTGCGAGCGGGTGCGAGTGCGAGCGGGTGCGAGTGCGAGCGGGGCGGGTGCGAGCGGGGCGGGTGCGAGCGGGTGCGGGTGCGAGCGGGTGCGGGTGCGAGCGGGGGCGGGTGCGAGCGGTGGCGGGGCGAGCGGGGCGAGTGCGAGCGGGGCGGGTGCGAGTGGGGGCGGGGCGAGCGGGGCGGGTGCGAGCGGGGGCGGGTGCGAGCGGGGGCGAGTGCGAGCGGGGGCGGGTGCGAGCGGGGGCGGGTGCGGGCGGGGGCGGGTGCGAGCGGGGGCGGGTGCGAGCGGGGGCGGGTGCGAGCGGGGGCGGGTGCGAGCGGGGGCGGGTGCGAGCGAAGGGGGTGAGTGCGAGCGGGGGCGGGGGCGAGCGGGGGCGGGTGCGAGCGGGGGCGGGTGCGAGCGGGGGCGGGGGCGAGCGGGTGCGGGTGCGAGCGGGGGCGGGTGCGAGCGGGGGCGGGGGCGGGTGCGAGCGGAGGCGGGTGCGGGTGCGAGCGGGTGCGGGTGGGAGCGTGGCGGGTGCGAGCGGAGGCGGGGGCGGGTGCGAGCGTGGCGGGTGCGAGCGGAGGCGGGGGCGGGTGGGAGCGGGGGCGGGTGCGAGCGGAGGCGGGGGCGGGTGCGAGCGGGGGCGGGTGCGAGCGGGGCGGGTGCGAGCGGGACGGGTGCGAGCGGGGCGGGTGCGAGCGGGTGCGGGTGCGAGCGGGGCGGGTGCGAGCGGGGGCGGGTGCGAGCGGGGGCGGGCGGGGGCGGGTGCGAGCGGGGGCGGGTGCGAGCGGGGGCGGGTGCGAGCGAAGGGGGTGAGTGCGAGCGGGGGCGGGTGCGAGCGGGGGCGGGTGCGAGCGGGGGCGGATGCGAGCGGGGGCGGGTGCGAGCGGGAGCGGGTGCGGGTGCGAGCGGGGGCGGGTGCGAGCGGGGGCGGGGGCGGGTGCGAGCGGAGGCGGGTGCGGGTGCGAGCGGGTGCGGGTGGGAGCGTGGCGGGTGCGAGCGGAGGCGGGGGCGGGTGCGAGCGTGGCGGGTGCGAGCGTGGCGGGTGCGAGCGGAGGCGGGGGCGGGTGGGAGCGGGGGCGGGTGCGAGAGGGGGCGGGTACGATGGGAGCGGGTGCGAGCGGGGGCGGGTGCGAGAGCGCGGGGAGCGTGCGCAGTAGGGAGGAGGCGCCGCCGGGGAGCGAGCCCTGTCGCGCTGCCGAAGGGCGTTGACTGATGGCGTCGACATTTCGATTCCCGCGGCGCCGCGCCCCACAATGCCTGGCTTTCAAGCGCCTGCGCCTCAGCCTCGAAGCGCGGCGGGGCAAGCGGTCAGATAGAGGCGGACTGATTTTCTTGTTACGTTCTCCAGGTGCAAGTGCAATGGTTTCGTCATATCGTATTCCATTAGTTTGAGATAATCGCATTTATTTAGATTCTTTCATATGTTTGACTTAGCATATTGTCCACGGGAAATGGAATTTTACTATATTTAAATGTCTTAACGAATAAATACTAAGTTTTATGTATTGTATACAAAAATATACACGTTCATAAATATTTGTTCGAATGCGGAAGTCACAAAAGTAATTTTTTAATAAGCCATTTGCTGGAATTAGTTTCATTCCCTTATTTACTTACCTGATGTTAAGGTCATATGAATTTTTTCTCCGCTACGTTTAACAGTAAGGAATATCTATGTTGTCATTAATCCCGTCGAAGAACAAAATCCCTCCTTTGGCAAAGTGAAAATCCTTGAAAGGAAGTGAATGCGCAGGGCGATTGACTGTAACGCGTTTAGTACATAGGCGCTTTTAGTACATGTCATGATTATAATTACTATATATAGACATTTTTCGAAAAAAATAACATTGCGTTGGTTATAAAATTGTGTAACTACAGGAACGTTAAAAGAAGTTTAAATGATTTCTCTAATGTATGAGAATGTTGGAAATGTGAAACTCAAAAATTAAATTAAATTTCAGTACTGCAACAAATTCTCATTTAGAATCTCCTTCGATGAAACTGGTCGACTTTGCTCCGAGCCAGCATGACCGCTCTCTCTGACCGGAAGGTTCAGCATCGGAAGACACCGCCAACTGCCGGGTGAAGCATTCGCTACAATTTCGGAACTAATGAGTTGTGCCCGGAACAAATCACACAACCAATTAGTCAATCAGTCAATCAATGAAATCTCCTTCGTTATCTCATTCGTGTCCCTATATTTTTACATTCCATAGGCCATGATTTTTATTCAATATTATTGAATCTCGGACACACATTTTTGTCCCAAAGTCCGGAGATCGAAATAGCATCCAGTGAGACCGTTATTTTGCTTTCTCATCATATGTAGCTTAACACCTCCTTCTTTGTGAATTTACAGTAAACTATTACTGTTCTGAATACTACAACAGATAACAGGAATTAATAGCCAATAAATCCAAGACTTGTCACGAAAATGCATCGCAGAATTGCCGAGAAAATGTCCAGCATATTGATACCTGTTTAGCTCTTTCTTGTAATTTCGGAAGTAAAATGTTGTTTCGCATTGCTGGCAACCACATTCGGAAAGCCCACATTTTGAAAATATTTTTGGTAGAATTGTTTTCATTTTGATGATTATTTACCTAATTACTTTGAATTCAAAAGAACCAAACATGAGCTCAAAATTATCGTAAATCTATGCAAATGTTTCTCAACAAATCTAACTAAATGGAATATATTCATTACACTTCATTGATTGGTTTTGGGGAAAAGTCGAAATCCTAATTGAATAGAGATTCTACCTGACATAAAAAATAAGAACAATAAAAAACTTCGCCAAATTTACAGACGTGTAAATATAATTAATTATAATTTGGAAAAAAATCTAACACATACTTTCTCGCATGATTTCTAAATTTGACATTTTCGAAAATTCAGAGAGTTCAACAAATGACACTTGCATCGTTTTATTAAGTGTTTTAGTAATTGTTACATCCGTGGGAAAATGTAAAGAAAAAGTTTAGAAACGGTGTTTGAAAAAATGTTTTCTTGAATTTGCATTAAAATCAAGCGCAAAATGTGCAAAAACTGCTCATTTTTTCAAAAAATTGTACTTGGTCTTTTTTAAATACCTGATTTCTTATAACAAATTTTGTTTCAGACATAAATCTCTATCTTCAAATTTGTGGTTTTGGAATGTTGTTTTTTCAATTTGTGAAATACAATACATAAATTGGAAATGGGACTACAGCCAATATTTTTTTCTTTATTTTTTGATACATACGAGTAGAAACATTAAAGACAACTGTATTATTAAAGTCTATTTTACGTAATGTTACGCGAAATCTACTCATAATTTGGCAAAATTGAACATGACCTTATTTAAATATATGTCTATAAAGAAACGTTTTTGTTGAGGAAAAAATCACTATCTTGAATATTGAAATTGTAGGATGACGCCAAAATATTGAACTTGCGCAATTTTCGAAAAATCAAGGATTTCAATGAAAATGAGACATGCTCCATTTTCAAAGCCTCTTTTACGCTATTCGAGGACAAAGTTTAATCCAAAAATGTTAAGCCATTTTTGAGAAAAGTTTGAAAACTTTTTTTAAGACCCCCAAAAAACATATAAAGAACCCTCAAAAATCAAAATATCCATTTGAAACTCTAGAGTGCCTCGAGTTCCTTCAAATTTTTCGAGGAATATCAATTTTGGAGAAAATCGGCTGAACGGTTTTGGCACTAGCTTTGACCACAGACGGACGGACGAACGTTTTGCCGTTAATCGATTCTTACTGCACAACGTGCTAAATGGGGTATCTTCATTATGCTTTATTATATTACTTTATTTCAATACTTATTATCTTATTTACTCTTAATATATAAAAGGGTTAAAAAAACAACCTTAGTCCAGTCAGTTTGAGATGTTGCTAGAGCTTCGTTGCCGCTATTTGTTGTCTGAGTTGTGAACAAAATCAGTCCAGAGTCTAGTGATTTTGATAAAAGAACCATAGTCCAGAGTCTTCTTTGATAAAAGAACCAATGCTTTCCTCAATTTTTTGAAAAAAAAACAACAAAAACAACATATGTTTGGACTATATGTATCTATCTATCTATGTCTCTCTCTCTCTCTCTCTCTCTCTCTCTCTCTCTCTCTCTATATATATATATATATATATATATATATATATATATATATATATATATATATATGTAATTGAAAAAGATTTATCCCCTTTTTCGTTACAAGGGCCTGGCAATAAAAGTTTTTCTGGCGAAAATTCGCCGTTCTTTAGTGCATGATTGCAATTATTTCTCTTCTTACAGTGTAATAGTGTAAAGTAAAATATTATTTTCATGGTACCCTTAAATTTAATATGACAATGAAACGAAGTATTGAGATATTTAATTTATTCGAGTGGAACGTCTGAGAAACTGTTTAATTTAGCAAAGCACTCATTCATGATGAAATACGTTTTCACGACATTCTTGGATTAAACAGTGCTCTCCACAGCCGTTAATATGAGAGAGATTCCACGAACACTCGTCCGTTTGGCTGTAAATGTCAGGGAACAGAGGCTCCAAGTACGAAAACCCACAGCAGCTGTTCACAACGGGCTTTCACTGTCGAGCGCCTCTTGAAAAATGGGGGAATCGCTGGGAGAAAGGTGCTTGACCTTTAAAATCTCATTTGGTTTAAGGTCACGTTTATCAATTTTTCTTGGCGATTTACGTATAGAGATAAAATGGAGAACCAAACAAAAGCAGAAGGGTAGTGGTTATATATTTATCTACAGCGTTTCTCGAAATTAAAAGAACAGTTTCTGATTTTTAAAATTCACTTATATGAAAGTTTTAGTTAATTCAGTAATTTAATATATAAACATTTGTCTTTCCTTAAGGTCACAAGAGTAATGGTACAAAAACAATGCAAATGGTACGAAAGTGAAAAAAAATGGAATTAGAATCAAGTAAACCTCACTAATAACTTCAAATACAATCTCTCCCCTTCCTTTTTTCAAACACAAATTCGTGAATTTCAATTAGAAAATAATTATACCTAAACATAGTACATAAGTAAAATTATCCTTTAAGCTTATGGCACTTTTCCACAATCCTTGAAGTGTATCAGATTGATTATTACGTATTTCCGGGCGCGTCGAGTGCTTTTTTTTTTTTTTTTAAATTTTATTATATGTAAGATTGATAGTGTCAACTGCTATGGTCATTATTCCATTAAGTGTGGGGCATGTTTTTATCACTGGAGATGGAGGTGTTCTTCCTCGGATGGACGGTGATATCCCGCGCGGATATGCACATCGGCTTGTGGTATTCCTCATCCAGGTGTTTCCACCAGCGGGACACCCTCTAAACTTCTATCTGGTCTCCCCACATGTGTGTTAGGGTAGTGCGTGTAAATGTAAGTAAGGCGTGAGGATAGGACAAGGAAGAGAAAGGAAAGATCGCGCGCGGTCCGTGGTCCGTTTGTTAGAGTGCTCCGGCATTCGCGTAGTGTTGATGGGAGAAACCACGGGAAACCACCAATCAGGGCAGCCGGCCGCTAGCATTCTCCTCCAGACTGCAACTGAACTCGACCTACCTGACAAGCTAGTGCCGAAAATTCTACCACCTTCGGATACTCGAACTCTCAGTCCGAGGCACTGCAGCGTTATCAATTGGTGCCCTGAGCGATCTCAGCTGGTGAAAATATCTGAAAAGAATGAAAACTAAAATAAAGAAACTAAATGATAAAAATAATGATAATAATAATAATAATAATAATAATAATAATAATAATAGTAAACGCGTAAATCTGGTAATTGATTCGCCGACGACCTACATGAAATTCATTTTATGAGAAAGATGATAAAACAGATATAATTTTTAACATATGATTAAATGTTTATACTGAATTTTAGTAACTACTATTTTAGCATGAATATGCAATATAAATAAAGTGGAAATATTCACAATCCTTGTAATAAAATACAGAAATTAATTGTCACGTTTATTGTTCAGAAATTTTGAACGTCATTTCTTGCACCCGAATTTCTACCCTCCTTTTGTAAGTAAAATTATGATCTTTTTGATTTCCTGTTTTATAAAATCTCATTTTGATCTTTGTGATCTGGACGAAAAATT
This sequence comes from Acheta domesticus, assembly GCA_031308135.1. Lineage (NCBI taxonomy): Eukaryota > Metazoa > Arthropoda > Insecta > Orthoptera > Gryllidae > Acheta > Acheta domesticus. Next base: position 17,392,737 of record JAHLJT010009436.1, read on the forward strand.
GTGTTGTCATCCGATGTTAATGGGAATAAGGCTTTAAAGGTCAAGTTCTACAAAAAGGAAGTTCTTGTGAAGAGAAGTTGAAATTGAATGTACTTTGAAAGTAGCTTCTGTTGGATTTCCCATCTCTACTGTATAAATGTCAAAAGGGTACGATCTCTGACATTTAGAGGAAAATTAATGAGTGTTGACAGAACCATTTCTCCTAGTTCGTTGCTATTAACCCGTTCTTTTATGATGAATGCGGTGACCTATACGCATGCACACTCAGGGGCAAACTTAAATAATAATCAGAGTTTAATGGCACTTCTTTCGTTTCTGCTCAAACAACGAAGATTTACAAATTTAAAATAAAATAAGGCATTGTTTGGAATATTTATGCATCAGAATGAGGATATGAGCGTGCATCAAATATTCTAATTGGGTGCTAATTCTTACAATATACTGAAGTTTCTATTTTAATGGTGTATAATTTATTTTGCGCCTAATATTTCATTAGTTTGCTTGTGATCTAGCTTAAAATCTAGGGGCCCCTAAATCTATGTTGCTTAGTGTTATTATTATTATTATTATTATTATTATTATTATTATTATTATTATTATTATTATAATTACACTGGTCGACAAGGTTTTCACACAAGGTTCATCACAAGAAATCTGATTAGTGAATCTGGTGCTTTTTTTCACACTAAATACAGATATGTAATCAGAATTTTTCCATCAGGCACAGTTTTTTTTGTGACTGCTATTGTTTTAAAATCTGACTTTAGCATTCTTTTTTACCTGCCATAGGAACCTTTACTTTATATGTAGCGACTTTATTCAAGCCGTATATAGGAATTCAATTTATTTATTTTACTCAAGTTGTAAATTATTTGCAATGTCATGCTGAAACACCAACAAGCAATACCTTGCAGTTTCATACATGTTTTGACAAGCTTAGAGCAGTGAATCATTATTGAGGTGTCTATGAGCTTGTTAGTTCGAATATCACGAATGATATATTTCCTTCCTTTCTGTTTAGAAGTGTATTATGTAATCTGTTTTTTAGTGTTTGATATTTTCATCTTGCCAAGAATGTGTGTAAATCATGCAGATAATTTCAGCTGTATTTGTGGTCAGCTGACTTGAAAGACTCTGAGGCCTGATTTAACGCCACTTGCGAAAAAGTGTTATCAACATATTACTTTGGCTGTCAAGTTGATTTTGAAAAAAAACTGGGCCCCAAATATTTGTTTTGTGCATTAAGACTGGTGCCATATTACAAAAATGGTATACATCAAATGCCATTGGCAATTCCTACGATTTGGAGAGAACTGACGGATCATCTAAGTGATGTTTTTTCAAATATTAAAGGAATCTCATATCCCTGACCAGAAAAATGAATCTCACGTTCAATTAGTGAATACTGAAAAATATACTTCCTGAAAAATAAAGATAATATAGTCTCCCGTCTTCCTTGTCCTATCCCCTTCCCTCACACATGTGTAGGAAAATCAGTGGGGAGCTTTGAGAATGCGTCCCGTTGGAGGGGAATGTCCCCCTACAGCTGACGTGTAGTTCGGCGCCGGATTTTGCCCTCCAATGGGGAAGATCACCGCCAACTCCCGCGATAAAACCTGTACTACACTTATGGGACCAATGACCTTAGTAGTTGATTTGCTCGAAAACACTAATCAATCTACCAATGATTATAAAGATGAATTGTGAGGCTCAGGCAATGATGCCTGCTCTACGTTTACCCCTGGGAGAGCAAACCAAAGGATCATTCCGGAATGTACCTTCAGCAAATGAGTAAACCCAGAAAAAATAATGAGGATAGTGTCTTAATGCCAAACAATGCAAAGGACAAACTAGTGGTGTTACAACAGCAAATACTTTCTCGCATTATTTATAACTCGCAATTTTCGAAAATTCAGAGATATCAAGAAAAATGAGTAAACCCAGAAAAAATAATGAGGATGGTGTCTTAATGCCAAACAATGCACAGAACAAACTAGTATTGTTACAACAAGCACTTTCTCGCATTATTTCTAACTCGCAATTTTCGAAAATTCAGTGAGTAGAACGAAGATGAGTCATTCGCCACTCCTTTAGGCGTCCCTTGTTCTATCCGTGGAAAATAAATTAAAGAAAAATTTTAGAGCAATTTTTGAGAAAGTTGTTTTTATAATTTGCATTAATTTGAAGCAGGAATTACGCGAACACTATTCGTTTTTCGAAAACTACTCTTACATGACCTTTTTTAAAGATCTGTTTTTTTAGACATATTTTCTTTAAGAAAAAAATCACTATAATCAATATTGTACTTTTCGAATGATAACTTTTTACAATTTTCGAAACTTCGGAGTTTGTCGAAAATAGGACCAGCACCACTTTTTTACCATCGTATACGAGGAGAAAATGAATACAAAAATTTGGGGATGTTTTGGAGAAAATAATTGTTAAATCTGTTTTAATTGTCTATATTTCTTGAAAAATTGCGGAAAAACTTCTTCGAACGACGATTAATAGTGTTGTTCATTTTAAACTCTGTTTCTCTGAAATATTGACTCCTACTAAACTTAATGGATTTAGTATTTGCATACAGTTTGTTTCCGCCCAGAAGTGCAAACTGTCCACTTAAATATCGCTGCTAAATATTTATTTGTAGGAAGCGGATTTCTATGATTTTGCAAATTTTTGTCCGTTGCTTTAGGGTATAGCTAAGTGAAATATATTGACATTTGGGTAGTATTGCATGCAACGTAGACTGACATGTTAGTGTATATTTATGCATATTTGGCCGGTTTTTTCCTGTTGGTGCATATTGGTGTGATTGTAAGAGCATATTTTGCACATTTCGTTAAAATCGAGACTTATCTCTAAAACGTTCACCTTTTCATAGAATCTACCATTTATTTGTGAACATTCATTCATTCATTCATTCATTCATTAGAAAGAGCTTGTCACAATTTTGTTCTTTTTCTTTTCTATAGATGATAAAATACTTGGGCAAATATAGGATATTCCTTGATATATTTTTTAAACCAGGCGGAAGAAATGCAACAAGATATACAATGTATTTCACTAAGATGAAAATTTACTTCGATTATTTCTCTCGCGAAGATTGTATTGTGTTTGCACAAAAATATATCTTTTCATTTGAAGCATACTTCTCTTGAAAATAATGCAGAAAAAATATACAGGAAATGTAAGATTGTGAATTTATATTGCATATTAAAGTGCATATTTAAGAATTTTTCGGTCATAAATGCATATTTTTAAAAGCATATTTGAAGATTTTATAGGATTTTGTGTTCCTCTCCCTTCTCATCAGCATTGAGACTGATGCTTCAGCGTCGAGTAGCTTTCTGTGGCCAGTGGCCGGCGCTCGCCGGGACTATCGCTGCATCTGGCGGTTCCCTCATCCTTCCGCTTCCGCTGCACCCGCTGCCTGCCGGCGCGCGCCCGCCGCTTCGCAGCTATTTTCTTGCGCAGGAGATGCGCTCTTCAAGTCGCAACATTTGCACTCTGCGTTTGCGTTCTTGACTCGTGTCTTCTTGCTTCTGAGGACATTGGAACTTGGTTCCAGTGCATATTGGCTTCGCTTCAAAACAGAGGACAGTATTTAAAAAACGTTTATCGATAGGTCGGAAAAGTAGCTCGTGAGACTATCTATACCTTTGAACATTCATCACATCTCACAATCCAACTGCATGCCAGTATTTAGTGGATTACATTTTTAAAACCTCCCAGAGAATAGTTTAGGGCCCAATGGCGAGGAAGTCTTGAGGGCTGACAATTACTAATGCATATATGTGAAACATAAAACATATAGCCACCATTTTAACATCCTTACATTTTAATTCGTGGTATTTCCATGTTTGCCATGTTAGATAAAGTAAACAAATTGACACATTCGAACTTTCATTGAATGCTCTGAATGTAGGTAAATAATTACGATATGAAAATTTGAAAAAACAACTGGACCAACATTGCTTTACTTCTTTAATGTAAATTACTATAATGTTTCTCCTATAATGTTTGATGGGCGAGTCTCCATACAATTTAATAACTTAATCAGATGTTAATTTATGAGGAAAATTTAATATACAAAATCCTAATTTCATCAATCAACATCTTTCACACTACTTGGTTCCACTTCCGCACGACACGAAATCTTGCAGACCATAACGCAGACAGTCCACCTCCATTCCCTCCTACTGATCTATTCACTTCCGTCATCTCCACTTCTTTCGAACTTTTTGAACTGTTCTCCGTAGCCGCGAATGCTCTCCAAATGCTCTCATTCCTTTTCCTATCGTCTTCGTGACTACTTTGATAACTCCACTGCATCGGGCTCAGGGCGTCAACTGAAGTCACTGCAGTCCCTCTGACCGGGATGTCCTAGGTTCGAGACCCGACGGTGGCAGGAGTTTCGACACAAGTGTGTCAGCTAGGTCGAGTTCAGTCGCTGTCTGGAGGAGAATTCTAGCGACCGGCTGCTCTGATCGATAGTTTTCCGTGGTTTCTCCGATCAACACGAGGCGAATTCCGGAACAGTACCGTGACAAACGGGCCACGGGCCTATCCTCAGCCCTTACACACACACACACACACACACTCACACTCACACTCACACACTCACACTCACACACTCACACACTCACACACTCACACACTCACACACTCACACACTCACACACTCACACACTCACACACTCACACACTCACACACTCACACACTCACACACTCACACACTCACACACTCACACACTCACACACTCACACACTCACACACTCACACACTCACACACTCACACACTCACACACTCACACACTCACACACTCACACACTCACACACTCACACACTCACACTCACACTCACACTCACACTCACACTCACACTCACACTCACACTCACACTCACACTCACACTCACACTCACACTCACACTCACACTCACACTCACACTCACACTCACACTCACACTCACACACACTCACACACACTCACACTCACACACACTCACACACACTCACACACACACAACATTCACTACACTTCCACACGTGGAGCTGGGAGAAGGTCGGGGCTTAGAGCTTTTAGAGGCTGGAGCGGTGCCTCGCTGGTGGGAGATACCTGGTAAGGGGAAACCCCGCTAGTCGACGCTAGGTCGACGCCGGATCTCACCATCCAGCGGGGGAAGATCACCGCCACCTCCCGATGAGAACACATGCACTACACTTACGCGACTAACGACCTCCGTACTTGACGCGCCCGGAATCACCAACACTCAATCCATTCACTTGCGTCATCTCGGTGTCTTTCGAACTTTTTGAACGGTCCTCCGTAGCCGCCCATTCACACATTCCTTTTCCTATTTTCTTCGTGACTGATGACCCCATTGCCTCCAACGTACCAGAAATCAGCAGCCACCTCCTGTCGGGCCCACCGAGCCCTTGCTGTGGCCATTCCGCCGAGTGGAGAGCCTGCGTCCTGCAGCCGGGGCAGCGAAGCAGGTAATTGCACTGGTTTGGCAGCCCCTCCCTCCCCCGGCGGAGATTCATCTGTGTTTGGCCAGAGCACAGCCTTAATTTGGCCTAATTTGGGTGGACAGGGGGCTGCCGAGGGGCACGCCGTTTGTCTTTCCCAGGCCGCTGCTTCCGCGCCTTCGTCGATTTAATCTGCGAGCGATCTGATAAGGGTGACGCACGCCGCAGATCGTGTCAATTATTCGCAGGAAATGTTGACCATTTCGCTCTCTTCGACGGGAGGAAGGAGGATAGGCGAGACAGATAAGGTTGCCGCGAGACGAGAATCGTGACTAAAAGAATCGTTGTCGGAAATCTCCCGTGAAAGCTGATTTCCATATCGCTTTGTATCTTGTTGACATTTGCCTTTCAACTGATTGGCGTTATTCTAATTTTTGCCTCAATTGCATGTTTTATACAAAAGTCTTATATCACACATTTTTTTTAGAAAAAGGAAATGTGTACGAAAATCTCATCTTATTCCTGCAGTATATGCACGGGCACGGCGGCAAAGGGACTATGAAAATTTCGAATGGGTCCAATACCACTAAGGAATATAACATTGTATTTACATAAATATGATAAATTTCTGATTTTCCTCTTTTTGGAGCTGATCCTTTGAGGGAATTAATGCATGAAATTTGAGAAAGGATCTCTGCATACGATCTGGTAACTGCAAACGATTCAAAATAATATAAATTATACGTCTATTTGTAAACTGTTTCGTTAACTTGATAATTTCATTGTCCTTGTAGGTTTTCTTTATTTTCTAGCAAAATGTCGTATGTAAATAAGAAAGGGTTAAAGAAAGAGAGTACAGAGGGCCCCAGAAATATAGTTGCCCATCCCCTCTTGTTTTGACCTGTGCACGCTTATGTCCAACAGCTCCGACCCGTAAGAGATAATATTCGAGTAGTAGTTTTTGAGAGTACAAGTATTGTTTTTTATCTATTTAGGCAACATGAAGTTTTTTCAAGCCGCAACTACAGATAAAATTATCGCATTTTTTAATACGACTTACTTTATTATAATTATAAGACGATATGTCCATGTCTTTACTATTGCTTTGTAATATTTATTTTTATATTTATTTTCATATTTCATATTTATTTTCATATTTCGGCATAAAAATACGTTCTTCTTTACTTTTTACCTAATATTGCTATATAATTGAAGATTTCTCTCGTGTATGAATTCCTATGTCAGTTCATAATGACTTCTCGAAAAAGTTCTGTAATTGGTGTGACTAATAGTCAAAGTTGTAAATGAAGGAAACAGAACTTCTGCATTAAGACCAAATTTGTTTGTGGGATGTAAATCGTGAGCGGAGAAGATTTTTGAAATTTCCTTCGGCGAACATGTATATCTACAAGAGTGTCCAATTTCTTCCACGAAATACACAACTTAGAAGTACAGTTACACCTAGAATCACCGCTATATTTTTTCAGCCTAACTTCATGTTAAAGGACACAATTAATGTTGTATATATTTAAAATAATATCCGAAGTAATATATCCATTATTTATTAGTATTGCATATTTGAAGTATTTTCATTAACTAAGAATACGTACCCTTGAATTGAGGACGTTTGTTTCCCTGATATTCCCCGTTGCGCGTCTGTGCTCTTATGCAAGAGCGGTGTCCGTGGCATTAATCTCCGGGCAGGCGGGACGCGTGCGCCGACCACTGCGCTACGCTCCAGCGCGTGGCTCCGCCGCCTTCACTTCCTCGGCGACCACCATCAGCGTTATGGCTCACCCGGGCCACCCCACGGTGGCCGTCAGCCCAACCTAGACTGCCTCGATTGCTGTCATCCCTTCCGTTTCTATCGCACCAAAAATATTCTGTCGCCGATGCCTCCGTGGTCGTCCACGCCTCTACATCGTCCTAGCCATTGCCCCTGCCGTCGCCCGTGCCGTCGCCCGTGCCGTCGCCCTCGCCTCTGCTCTGGTCTCCGGTTTTGCCTCCGCCTTCAGAGTCGCTGTTGTCTCCACCCTTGCTGTCGCCCTTGTCTCCGCCCTTTGCCTGTGCCCTCGCCGTCGCTCTTGCCTCCGCCCTCGCTTTCGCCGTTCGTGTCGCCTTTGCCGTTGCCGTTCGCTCTTGCCTTCACTGTTGCCTCCGCCCCCAGCGCCGCCTGCGCGTGGGCAGCGGCGCCGCCACGGAGACGCGCGCTCCTGATGCCCATGCCGCCGCCGCTGCGGCGCGGGCGCGCAACCGGAACCTCCACCTGTTCCGGAAGTAAGGCTGGCTGGAGGGCGCCGCTGGCCCTTATGGGCCTCGATCGCGTGCTCTGCCTCCCCCGCGCGGCGGAGCAGCAGCTGCCCGCGCCAGCAGGGCCCCGCGCTCCTCGACCGCTGGCGCCGCGCAGCGGCCGCTCACGCACTTACGCGAGGGACGGCCTCGTCGAGGAAGACGCCTCGTCTACACTGCGATTTTTCCATGGCTGCCTCTCCGTCTTCACGATGGAGTATATCATGGCATTTCGCGACTTTCTCGGTTGTGCCGCTAGTGGTCGCATGGTAGCGACCGTATGAAACACGGCTTGAGCATGCGTCATCTAGTGGCACGACCGATAAAGACGCGAAATGACGAGATATATTCCATCGGCAAGACGAGACTTGAGAGGCTGCTGTGGAAAAATCGCAGTATGGTTCCACAGAATCAGTCAGCATTGCCTGGCTGTTGGGATGCAACCTCGAAACAATAAACACTTGGCAGAGTAAATGTCATTTACAGTTACAGCACTCAGCATCGAATATTTCGTTGTGGAGAAGAACGAATTACAATATTTCAGCGGCAAGTATTTAAATGTTATTAGCTGGAAGAAAGTTGCAATTTGTTTCCCAGTCAGTTTTCAATAATTGAATTGGTGATTTCAAAAATTCCATGAGTAAAAAAACAAAATGACATTCACGCTGCAGCTTTGATAATGACGTAGTGGCTTCACAAATTTCAAGAAACCTTTTGTATAAAGTAAGGTGGACTTCCTTTGATTTTGTCAGTTTTATAAAAAAAAGTAGAACTTGTGCGACTCATATAGATTTTGTATTATAAAAAACAATTTAATATTTATTTTTCCTGTTGAAAGCATCAGGAATTGAGTTACATTTTCCAACTGTCAATAATTACATTTGCTGTGTAACTGATGTTATTTGTTTATTTATATAGCATAAACACTGAATGTTATGAAATATGGATGTAAATTGAGTTTTTCATTAGTTGCATTTCAAAACATGTCATCTTCCTTTTTTTCTGCTGCTGCTGCTAATTTAATGGTTTGCTAAGGATTCAGGTTCTCATCCCATGGTTAAATTTGTGGTGATTTCTAGTATTGGCAAAGTTTTTACCAAGTCATGAAATTTACATTTATTTGTTAGCGCGTATATAACATCTCGATCGTCATTGATATTTTCACATTTTTGGATTTCTTCTCGATCTCTTTTCAAATGTGTGTGAAGATAATCCTTTAATGACGCATTGCAAAGTTCCTTTTCCTGGTTCTCCTAACTGTACATGAACATCATAAATCCAGTGCAAAAGAGGTCTTAAAATGTCTTGCAATCTGCGTTCCTTTTGGATAATTTGAAGTGCTTGTTCCTTTGTAGAATGGTGGCCACCATTCTATAAAACGAAAAATATTAGGATCCCTTAAAAGTTCAATTGAAAAGAGTTTGACTTTCTTAGGATACTTTTCATACGATACTTGTATACTCGTCAAGCTCGCATATCTAGTCATTATCCAGTCATTCCTTGTCATTATTTTTGAATCAAAGAAAGAAAGAATCGAATAATTGTGATTTTTATTTTCCCCTGGGAAGTCATCTTAGAAAAGATAATTTTGACTGTTTCAAGGAAGAATCTATGTAGTCCAGTGACATAAAGTACACTTTATTTACCTCATTATGTTTTCCCTCTCGACAAATGAATTTAGCATATCATGTCTTCAGGTTATGAATTCCGAAGCAGTTAATACTCAACAGTGTTGAATAAAATATCTTGCACGGACACATGCCGCAGTAAAATATTTTGCATAAAATCTAATTTCCAGATTATCATTTTTCTCTTTCCGTTATGTTCATATCTTGTTTCGATTTGGTATACACTTTCTTGGAACGCATTTTCATGAACCATTAATTCAGCTACCGCGGAGGGCTATGTAGTTTCTGGGAAGGCAGGTTGTCGCAGAAAGTTCATCACATTTAATACTGTTAAAACAGACAACCACGCTGAAGTAAAATATTCACTGATCATGGTTAAAACTTTACCAGCGTTGGATGCAAGTATTACCTGAGTCAATGACATGTTGGCATGGACTTCACGCAAGGATTAATGTAAGTCGTATAACTTTTGTACAGAACATGCAGATGCCTTGTCTCTGTCTGTCTTTGCTGTTTACTTTATTTTGTAAAAAAACTGACTCGTGTAATTTCTTCAATCACCGAATCAATTATATTACTAATTATATTACGTATTATGTCACATTTTAGTTTTAGTTCACTTAAATATTATTTTGTCTTTTTTACGAGCATTTGCGTTATTAGTGTCTTAAACACATCTGTGGTCATGTACGAATATATTTGAAAAGGAAGATTACGGAAAGGAAAATGAAGATTTTTATTAAATCCGACTTGAAAATTTTGAAGAAAAAAATCTGATGAAAATTCCGAATTAATTATCTTTGTTTCTTCCAAGTCTCGATTTTGCTAGGGTACAGATTACGTGGTTTTTTCATCGTTTGATAAGTGTCACTTGAAGAATGTGGAACTTTCCTTTGAGAAATAGCAGAGACACTTGACAATTTGCATGAAGACACTTTTTCTTGGTTGCATGTACATAAAAATAGTATAGTAGTATTAATGCGAAACTTTGATGTCGAAAAATAATTTCATTGTGTGATTTAAATTTATGTAAAATGTAATTTTTTATCTATTTTTAGTCTGATAATATTTTTTGCCAGGAAGATTGCAACAATGAGTCTGAAAATACTCGTAATTTCTGTACAAATTTAGAATGATGGCATCAGATCGGTTTCTCCTCCATATAATTTAAGATTACCTTTTTTTAGAGCAGCTCCCTTGAGTCACAATCTTTTGTTTCTTGACGGAAAGAATCCACTTAGAAACGAACCGCTGAAAAGAAACTATTTTGTGCACGTCCATCCACCGAGGCATCCAGGGTGTCGTCCCGTAAGGCCATCAGAGCCCATTGGGGAGCTGAAGGAGTTGGTTTCCCGATCGCATTGAGAGCGCCTGACTTGCTTCTCCGTGGCCAAGGGGCGCCTTCCGAAAGCGCACGGCGCGGCGCGGCGCGGCCCTGGCTCCTACACCGCACGGCGCAGTCGAGCGCGCAAAAAAGCTTCGGGCGGGCGTTTAACTCCGGTGGAAAACGAGATAGTGGCTACGGTGCGAGAGGCTGCCCTCGCCCTCGCCCACGCCCACGCCCACGCCCACGCCCACGCCCTCGGCCTCGGCCTCGGCCTCGGCCTTGCCCACGCCCTCACCCTCGCCCTCGCCCTCGCCCTCGCCCTCGCCCTCGCCCTCGCCCTCGCCCTCGCCCTCGCTCTCGCCCCCCCACCTCGCCCACACCCTCGCCCTCGCCCACGCCCTCGTCCCCGCCCTCGCCCACGCCCTCGCCCTCATCTTTACCCTCGCTTTCTCCTTCCACTTAGCCCTCGCCTTCGTCTTAGCCTCGCCTTCATCTTCGCCTTCGCTTTCGCCATTCGACCTCACCGTCGCCCTCCACTTCGTCCTAGCCCTCGCCTTCGCCTTCGCCTCGCCCTCGCCTGGGTCCACTCGAAATTAAGGCTCGCACGGTTAATACGGCCAATGAGATAAACTGGGCGTGTGCGTTGTGGCTTGTCGCTGGCTGCGGGATGAATGAGGTGGGACCGAGGATAGCGAGAGTAAAATTGTTTCGAGTAGGTATTGTCGTGGTTTAAATGTCGGGGAGTATGCGAATATTATGAAAACTTTGTAGTGAAACAAATGAAACTACGAGTATAACGGATGAAAAATAGGGTTAAATTTCATTATTTCCATCTTATCAAATGTTTCCACTTCCACAGTAGTTGGAAGGGGTAGTAGCATGTATGATGTTTTTATCCCTTGAAGAAAATTTTTCATATTAAAATTGACACTTCAAAAAAATTGTAAGATAGCGGTTTTAACCTGCGTATGGGTTGTACCTGTTTATTGAATAGCCGAAGACAAAGTATTTTATTCTTTTTGCTGTTCACCTTGTGACTATCTTACTGAATTTATACTAGTAAAATATTAAGATAAACCTGTCAAATCTTGATAATGCATAAAATGTGAAGTGCAGTGATTTGGGAACGAATGCAGCAAATGGAATCCTTTGTGAACAGACTAGAAAATAAGACGCTAGAATGGTTTGGATATCTGGGAAGAAAGTCCGAAACAAGGTGGACGAAGAATGTCTTCGAATGATCTATTCCAGGAAGAATAAAAAGAAGAAGGCCTCGCAAAACCTGGATTATGCGATTAATTGAAGCCTTCATCCTTTCACTACAAAAAGAGTTGTGCGCAAGCGATGTATTAAATTCAGGAAGATGCTTTATCTGGACGTATTACGGCCATCATCAATGCAAGCATGCTCTCTGGGGGATTAATGGATGAAGAGGCTTCATTTTCCAATGGAACTTATTACCGATGTTAAATTTAAATGGGCAGGTTTTAAAATAGAGTAGACAATTATTTTTTTAAAAGCTGCCATCTAGTAATATGATGGTCTAAATAAAAATGGAATTAGAAAATTTGTGTCGGAGATTTCAGTTTTTTAAAGTATTTTCAGTCCGTACTATTCTCCTATTAAGTGCCTCACTTAGTCACTTAGAAGTACATTAATGAAAAGTCGTACACTGTTTACAGACTACATTTTTAGTTCTGTTAACTAAATAAGCTCATTGATTCCAGGGAAAATGGTAGATTATCACTATGTTTATTGCATACATGCAATTAAAATTTCATCGTGCAACTGAAACTCCACAACTTACAATCAGAACTCAGAAAAATGATCAAAATCGTTTAATTATGTCTCTATAACACTGACGAAGCCAAGGTATTTCCAGTCAGCCATGAAACATGAACAAAAATGTACATCACAGATTACGTACATCAAAAACATATAAACAATGAATTAATAAAACAAAATTATAAACAAATTACTACTCCTTGGACAATCCTGTTAATATTTATAGTACAAGAAGTTAAATTAGAAACTGTTACCCGACTCATACTTGGCATCAATTATCCTAACCTAGATGTCACTTTATATACAACAGATGTGTTCACTTCATCTACTCGAATATATCAGCACAGGGAGAACCGTTGTTTAGACAACACTCCTTTATTTTTTTTACAAAATCAATTAAATTTTTAATAATTTGAAAAATTTATATTCTCCTTTACACGCCATGTCTTCTTCAACGTAAGTACGACCATAAGCACGTTGGTTTGACATTAACTGAATGATGAAAAAATATAAAATATTTAACATGAGAACCATTTGGTCTTGGCATATTACAAATATAAAGGTCTGTTGTATTTACCCGCTCTGAAAAGTACGCCAGAAAAACATCTGAGTCAGAACTCAATCGTCTTTCTCCTTTCCAACATTAAAATGTGTTGTTCTCTCAAACATGCCCTACTTTTCGTGCGAAGTAGTGCCTTCATGGCTTTGTCAGCTTCTTGTAATATTTCATCAGGACATTTGTTAAATGTGTTCCATTTACAAACGTTCCATATTTTTTATTTCAAAATATTTTTAAGGTCTCTAAAATAGGTCTTGGTCAGAACCAATTTGACATCATCAGATAGATGCCTTAAATGGTAAAGATATGCTTGAATTTCTCAAAATTAAAATTATTCTTAAATGGAAACGAAAAAATATTGAACGTAACACGCGGATAACGGAGTATAATTGCACTCGCCCTAAATAAGAAAACTCGCCACTATCGTCGCTCGTTTTCTTGAACATACCACTCATGCAATTATACACTTTTTTATCCACTCGATTCGTTAATTACTATTATGATTGCCATTTTTATAAAAAGAGCCTTGTAGTATGTTTTGTTCTATTCAAATATTTGTTTACACCCTATAGGAGTTAAAGCTTCTATTTATCAATTTTCACTTAGATTACCAGAATTCTAGATTTAATTTCATATAATATATTCGCATATCTTAGAAATGTAAATAATGTGTATCAATTAAAAAAAGCATTTTCTGAGGAATAATTGCTTTTTAGTGTCATAGATCATTCGTTTTAGGGTCACTCGAGAAGTGAATTACATTTATATTGTTCTGTAGTTGTTACTTTATTTCCTGTTTATTTTCTATTTAAATTATGCCATATGTAAACATTTTTTGCCAAGACTTCAGGAATGTTAGAATGGTGAATTATGTGGTGTTTTTTTTTGTTTTCTATACATGATAAAATATTTGTGCAAATATAGGATATTTCTTGAGATCATGTTTTTTAAATTAGGCAGAAGAATTGCGACAAGACATACGATGTACTTCACCAAAGGTAAATATTTATTTCAATTATTTCTCGTAAAAAGAGTGGTAGTTATTGTGTTTTCGCACAAAAACATATCTTTTAATTTGAAGCATGCTTCTCCTGCAATTTAAACAGGAAGGTTTATACAAGAAATGAAATATTCTTAATTTTAATTGCATATTAAAGTACATATTTAAGAATTTTAGGTCATAAATGCGTATTTTTAAAACCATATTTCAAGATTTTTTAGAGCATAAAAATCCTCTCACTAATTCTAAAAACGTTGCAGCAGTTAGCTTCATAAATTCTTTGGAATTTCTAGTAGCGAGAGAGCCATTTTGCTTTTTTCTATTGTTGAGGATCGCATTTATTATGTGAAAAGTTTACAAAATCGTTGTAAATCCCTGAATTTAGTTCATTATAACAATCCTATAACAATCCAATAACAAATCATTGCTACTTCCAACATGATTAGTATCCAGAGAAAATTTATTCGGAAAATCTCTTTCTAAAATAAAGGGTCTTTATTGTCCAATATTGCCTCGACATTTTATTTTCTTCTCGGACATTTTAACAAATCCGTTATTCAAACCACATTTATTAATCTATTCCAACAAGTAGGGCATCGATTAGCGACGTGACTGTCCTAGGAGAAGAACGCTTCTTTTTGCGATGGCGTGCAACTGGGTCGGAGGGCGTCCCCAAGGCCTCGGCGACTGCCGCCGCCCCTTCCCCCCAACGCCCCCGCGGCCCCAAAGAGATTCGCGTGCGCGGCCGCAGCCTTCCTGGAAGCCCCGGGGGACGATGAAAAATCTGTGACAACGTGACAGTAGCGCAAGCGACAAAGAAGTGTCGCGGCGGTTTGCGATTTTCTTTTTAGCGTTTTCCCGTGTTTCGTGCGCTTTTAGACGCGGTTTTGCCGTCACAATAGGCGGCGTCGTGTGGCTTCTCTCCTTGTCACATAGGTCGCTGAGTTGTGGTGGCCGACTCCATGAATACGTTCTTCCGGTTTCCTCTTGGTTGTGATGATTTTCTGAGCCCGGGAAGTGGTAAACTAACTGTAAAGTGTAAAGTTCTGGGGAATTCAGGTAACGGTAAACGCGTTGTAGGCAAGACTGCATTGAGATGTCCAATAGCTCCCATCTGGGATATAGAAGTCTGTAAAAGGGATGTTTCATATCACTACCTGAAAAACATGGAGATATTTTCAGTAACAGTTTGGCAATAAAGTTCATACTTGTACATTACAAACTTCTTTATTGAATGTTTATATATCACCGTATCTCTGCCAATGATATAACAGTTGTTTTGCAATCATTAGTATCCCTAATAACCTTCCGCGATTTATATTATGTTAAAAAATTTCAAGTATTTAAATTATTGTTACAAGATAATTTGTACGACAGGTACTTTGGAATGTTTAGTATTTGACCTCTTAATGATAAGGGCAAAACACATTTTACTTTCTGTGGTAATATACGTAGAATATGAAAAACATTATGTACCGCTGCTAAAAATGGATTTCAGATATTAACGAAAACGCAAGTTTTAGAGTCCTCTGATACCCAAAGTGTATTTTTTCATAACAAGTCCGTCAGCCTGTGTCGTTCTATTGGCCTGTCCGTCCGTCCGTCCGTCCGTCCGTCCATCCATCTCTGAGCCTGTCTGACCGTCAGTCTGCCATTCTCTTTCTGATAAGCTGACAGCCGTATCGACAGACAGCCGTATCGACAGACAGCGTTCGGGGTGCTATATTTGTGTTGATATTTGCTTGAAAGTATTTAGTTGTTGCATCAAATATTGTACGATTTGTAATGAGTTTTACAAAAAATGATGACTGAGATGTGTTAATTCGGAGAGAAATTATTTCTCTCCGAATTAAGACATCTCAGTCACAATTATTGTGATGTAAAAAGAATTACTTTACTATTACTAAAGGCGAGAATGTGCGTGCTATTTTAGCACCACTAGTTTAAATTTTAGGTGCTGTAAATATTATGTTGACCACCTTTTTTCGTACAGATAGTTTTGAAAAAGTTGTTCAGTACTGAGTGTAATTTTTATTATTTTAGTGCTCAATTAAATATTATTCCAAGAAGCTAAAAGGTTGGGAAACTCACTAGTACGAGAAATTGTACGCCATTCTGTAGCACCACTAGTTGTAATTGTTATGTCTCAGGTAAAGAAATACTGTTCACAATATCTTTCTACCAAATTTGCATAGAAATACGATAATACCGTTGAAGATTGAGACAAAGAACAATTATTATTCTTTCTTCATAGTTTCCGGACTCGTACTACGTGTTGTGTGCTCATAACACAAACAAATGGTTTATATGACCAAAAGACATGCAATGTTTCTGTTGTCACCGCAGATTTTACACGTATCACGTGTGAAAATGATGCATTGTAATGTTACATACGTAAATATTAAGTTTCTCACAATGGTTGCCTATCTAACTATAATACGTACCTACAAATGATACTGTAATCGTAGAAACTATATTTTTACATAGTTTCAGAAAACTATGTATCGTAACTCGTAGTTCTCAAAAAATTAAAAAAATAATATATCTTTATAAGATAACTCTGTCGTAGTGTTGTTGCTCTTTTTTCTGAAACTTTGACATGATGATGAATAAAAGTGTTGAACATATCTAACTGAAAACCGAACCATTTTTGGTCACGACCAACAAGAAAACTACCAAAATCAATTAAAATCGCACCATTCTTGCACTTCTATAACTTCGAGAAAATACTCACTTTTCTTTTTATTTGCCTTCAAGACCTTTACTTAACGAACATAAAAAAATAGCCAATCAATCTTCCAAACTTTCCAAACTACAACTGAAAATTGGTATTTACGTGAGAAGAATGTTTGTCTAGCTTATATAGTATATTTTCTGTGTACATGTAACTTTAGATGCATTCAAAACACTGAATGAACATTATCTTATTCTATAGAAGGGTCCCACATGTCTGGAAGCGGAAAATGAGTGTCTACAAAATGGATTTGGTTTGCTGTCGATGTTGATGCACGCATTTCCGTAGCCTAATCCACCAGTCTTGCAGAATAGTTTTGGGTAGGATATGCAAACACGCTCGAACAACGCGCTCCGTGGATACGTCAGAAATTGCAATCTTCTCTGGTGCCCAAATGAATTTAAGTGACCCCAGAAGTAAACATCTTAGGTGACAAGTCTGGGGTCCAGCTGGTCTCTCCACTTATCCCTGACGTTCTTTTCTTTGATGAATCAAGATAGGACTAACTGCTTAACTGCAATAGGGATATGCTCCATCCTTTTGGAACCATGCAAAAATAGTCTCTCTTCGTTCAGGACACTAATGCAAGAAACATGTTCAGGTATACTTCACCTGGCAAGAAGAAAGGGTCAATAAAGCAGTTTTTCAAATTCCACACAACACCTATTGCTTTTGATCGATCCATCCTCATAGTTATTTGACCAGTAATGATGGAAAAACGGTACTTGACAAGATGGGTTCTTCAGATGTCGTCAGAGGCCATTATAAAATTCATCACGAAGATCCGGAGCATCTCCACTTAACTTGTTGAGCTTTTGAAGTTGAAAAGGGTGCCATTTGTGAATTTGTGTTTTCAGGTTGATGCTTTCAAGCTCGCTCGATTCTGCTGCCGTACGCCTCAGGGATGTTTTATGACTTAAAACGTACTGACCAAAACAGCGATAGTTGTTTCTTACTCAGTGGACTGCAGTGCAGGGATACTTGTTGCATCTCTTCGACAAATCTGTTTATTTGAAATTTTCTATCAGTATTTGAACATATATACGTATGATTAGTACACGGACAGAATGCATTCTATTGAATTCAACTACCTATTCCCACAGACTTCGGTCGCCTTATAGCAAGAAAACCTGTGTATGCTCCTTCATGATCAAAACTATGAATATCTTCTACCAAACAAAACTTATTTCCTGTCTTTCCATACTTTCGGGATATCCTGTACTTTGGCTTGTATAAAAGGACGTAATACTATTTTGCAAAATCTACATCTTGTACAATAAAATTTTCGAGCAATGCACATCTTCACTAATGAACCAGGGCGTCCTTTTTTACTTTGAATAGCAATGAGACATTACTTCGTGACCAAGTATTGCAAGTATTGTTCTACTGACTCCTCTCAAATTACAATAAAATGGAGTACATAAATAAAGAAGTAGGACATAATTAGCCACCAGTGAGCCTTCATTAGTTTCTTATTTCCCTATTTAACTCTTATTCTTTGAAGCTCATGTAACGTTAAAAGGGCTGTCGTTTTCGACCGGCTTCCCGTGCGGGAGCGACCTCGCGGTCGGAGCAACCTGCTCCGTCCTCTGCCGTGGGCGCCCGCGACTAAAGCGCTCTGCGGCTAAGGCTTTGATTTAGTAAGCGCTGCGCGTCGGGGAAGTGGGTAGAAAATTATAACGCGGCATTAAATACATAATTGCGCGTACGTTTACGATCGTAAGCGAGATTAAGGGCGGGTAGGTGCTTCGCGTGCTGCGGATTTATGCGGCGCGTCGGTCGTGCGGAGCGCCCAACCGGTTCTCGAACCGGGGACTCGACTCGCCTCGCGCGAATTCATCGGGGCTGCCGCCCCCGCCCACCGCCGCCCCCGCCGCCCACGCCGCCCACGCCGCCCACGCCGCCCACGCCGCCCCCGCCGCCGCCCCCGCTCCCCCGCCGCCCCCGCTCCCCAGCCGCCCCCCGCCGCCCCCGCTCCCCCGCCGCCCCCCGCCGCCCCGCCGCTTCCCCCGCCGCCCCCCGCCGCCCCCGCCGCTCCCCCCGCCCCGCCGCCGCCGCCCCCCCCGCCCCGCCGCCGCCCCCCCCGCCCCGCCGCCGCCCCCCCGCCCCGCCGCCGCCCCCCCGCCCCCCCGCCCCACCACCCCCGCCCCGCCGCCGCTACCGTCGCCCCCGCTGCCGCCGCCCCCGCCGCCCCCGCTGCCACCGCGCCGCGACGACGCGCCTCACGCCCCCCGTTCGCACGCGAGGTGGCGCTGCGCTGCCCAGGGCCTTTTAACTCCCATTACAGTGGCGCGCTCTCCTCTAGCGCCTTCGTACGGGAACTAAAATACGAACTGCTGCCAGCGATACTGTAAACATGCGTCACTACTGCGTGGGTTCGCAAGCAGGCGCGTAATGTTACAAAAAGTAATGTCGAAATTCGCAGTTTCTTATTTGCATACATTATGAATAATTGACCGTTTAGAAGACACTTATCGTATTTCTCACAAATCAGTTAATTTCTATGTGCGGAAGTTGGCGAGCCTAGCCTACAGCTGTACCCGTTGACACTCGCACCTCCTATCGTAGCACCCTCCAGATTTGTCTTGAGCTTCTCCGGGCGCTCGCACACAGCGCTGTCGAGGGGAACGAAAACGTCCATTTGGAGTTGACGTTGAACGCACGTGTCGCGACGTGATTTCAATGGCAAAATGTTCATCAGTTAATAACGTGCGATTGTACTAGTGTTGCAATCGATGACGTTCCGATGACCGCCTCCGTAAATGAAGGATGTAATAAAGTTATTACACTAGTTATATGTGTCTTCAGATTTAAGTAAATATTAATTTGACATGGAGAAATGATTTAAACCTTCAGAAGAGATATATTGCTATTGCTTAATTATCTTTTTGAGAGACTTTCTCAATTTGTTGTTACAGCCTATTGCAAGAGTATCCTAATTTATTCTGAAATAATTTTCGCATTAAACTTAACTACCGATTTCCGAAAACTTTGTTTCCTTTCATTTGCATCTTTAGTGATACGTAACTACATTATGGTGTATTTATTCTTCGTGGTTTTTTAAATCGTCTGGAATTGGCCTTCTGGTCTTACATTTTGTTGTGTGCCTTCTTCCACATCGCGCATTTCCTCTTCGGCTTTTATTTTTTCGTCGCTGGCTGAGTGCTACCGGAGCGTCAAGTAGGTGCTAGTAAAGCGGCTGCACTAAAGCACTAATTACGCTTCAATTCAGTGAGAACGCATAGTATTAATTGTTATACGAGTTGTGTAAATTACGTTACTCTTGTCCGTTTTGTACGGTGGTCTCGGAGCCTTCCGTGATGTTCACGAATTCTCAGCGCAACGTACTCTGCGTGAGGAACACCTTATGGCTTGCCGCCTTCCGCCGGTGATTGGGATGCTCTCAAAAGCCACCACTTCGGATATTGCGCTTTTTTTATTTAATTTAGTCAATGGCCTTATTGTGGCTGCTCGTGAAGGATCGTGCACTCATAGACCACGGACACTCGGAAAGATTGTAATTTTCGTGGTGTAAATTCTGCTTGTCAGTTTCTTCCTGTTGACCGGGTTTTCGTTGCCTTGGCGTAGAACCTAAAGTTTTCGTGACTGAGCAAAATTGGATTGCGAATGCGGTGCTTTTCATTATTAATAAAAAGGAGGTAAAAGATTACAAAGGTAACTAGGTCAAGGAACTGAAACAAATCAATATAATTAATGCAAACTTTTCCCATTATTTGTTTCTTCTTGGTTTTAAACAAGTTTAATAAATTATATTATTATAATAAATAAATATTAAACATTAATTTTCTCCTTTGAAATAAACAAGTTTTATATAACCTTCATTACTTTCAAAGATACGCGTTATTTAATTGACACCCAAATATTTACCTTCCTGTGTTTTAGCACGTACAATTTCAGCAGGAAATATGTATTTGTGTCTCATTTAATGCATTTTACAATTTTAAACGTCTGTATTTGTCATGAAAGGTTACTTTTATTTTGTAAGGAAGTGATTTTAAAAATATAGTTTAGTTCTTCATAATATGTCACTATCACCTAACAGAAATATGTGTATTAAAAATGTTTGCTGCACAATATTTTAGGACGTCTATCCTAAGAATTAGTTTCGGAGTACCAAATTTTAAAGAATTACCGAGCTTATCTATAGTATGAAATTATAATTATAGCAGTTATAACTATGATGTCTTTATAGATAATGTTAAATTATTCAATTCATAATATTACAGAAATGTAATATAAGCCAACATCAGAGGCTGACGAAATTAGTGCTTACGAGAGTGTCGATGCTTCACCGATACTGATCATTTACGAGCAGAGCAAAACAAGCAGAAGTTTCTCATCGTCCCCCGAGGACACCATCCAGTGTGAAGGGCTCTTATCTCGCACGCTGATCACCCTCTGTCATCATAAATTCAAATTCAAGTACGTGCCTACTATGATCGTTCCGACTTCATTCTTCCGTAGATCTCGGGCAGGCACTCGCGCATTTCGCAGGCGCTTGGGCCGTTCTAGCCTCGCAGTTAGCTCTTGACCAGCGTTCTCGCTCTCCACTACGCGGCCTCGGGATCTATTCCCGGTCGTCGAGGCAAGACTATAGTGTGCGTTTTCCTTGCAATGTCCCAGTATATGTTGCTATGTGACGATGAGAAAATTCACTTCTCAGGCTGAGAAGACTGGGCGTGGGGCGGGGCGTCTACGTGCTGGAGCGTGGGGATGTCTACGTGCTAACCCCACGTACCCACATTTAACCCATGGCCGCGAGGCAAGGACGTCGCCGGTAGGCTTGTGCCCGTTCACGGGCTGTCGCGCCAAGTACACTCTCTCTCTCTCTCTCTCTCTCTCTCTCTCTCCCCCTCTCTCTCTCTCTCTCTCGGGCCATTCTAGGCGGGGAGTAGACGAGAGCAGCGGTCGTCTTGCATTTGATGCGCTGAATGCGACGTGCTTCTGGACTAAATGACCGCGAGCGTCGGGTTAGTCACTGCCACGGCGTCCGCCGGGTGACTCAACGTGTCCCGCTGGCCCGTCAATTGACAAAATCTACGCCCCTTCCAAGGGGATTTTAATGATTTTGTTCTCATAGAAGCAAATTTCTGTTTATTTTTTTGATGCGCAGTTTACCTTCGATAGGTTCGAATATTTCTTAAATCCAGATGATACATTTATTTGAATTCCGTTTCTACGCTTTTTCACGCGCCCTTTTGACGAAAGATTTGTCGATTTGGCGAACGGGCCTGCGCCGAGCTACTTGTGACACTGAGGGGACAGAGACTCTGTGTGCCTGAAAGCCGCCGATACAACTCCTGAAATAGGTCGTCAATACGAAGCGGGTACAGCTAAATTTTTCTAGGGTGGCCGCTGGGTTTCGCGAGTAGAGGGGGAAGCTGAAAGTGGTGGGGAAAAAGCCAGGAGCCTCGTCTGCTCATACCAAAAACATTTGCCTGCCTCATCGCACATGCTAGCGAACGGCCTTTGGAAATCAATTTGCTGTAGTGTCTTCGCTCGGTAATGGAGAAACATCAAATTCACGGGATGGCCTGACGCTGTCCTCATCATTCAAATGTTTTCCACTGTCACTGATACCCGTTTCCTCACTATCATAAGTAGTATCACTATCACTGTCTTTACTATCGTTCGCGTCGTTTCCTGTAACAATAACGATTTCTTAATATGGTGCATGAAATCATTGTGCGGCGAATTGATGAATACACTCTCATTGAAACTGTCGAGACCAAATTCCACGTCCTTTCTCTTCTTCTCTTTATTAAGAGTAGAAAAGGAACACGATCCTCCTGATTGAATAAAATTAATTTCCTTATTAATTCTGCAAATAAATATTTTCGAAACACCCGAAGCAGCAATTACTGCCTTAAGAACTGCTTTGATATTTTCAATGCTTTCTTTTACCTCTCTTCATATATTGATATACTTTGGAAACTGGCACCTTGCGGAGACGAACAGTCAGGGTCAATGTTTACTCAACTGGAGTACGGCTGTCAACACGTCTTGGGAAGGGACGCGCTCCCCCCTAAAGCGATAGTTTTAAGGAATGGACTCTTCCGGCTGCTCTGAGACCTGAGCTTGAGCGGCCACGCTAAAATAATTTCACTGTACACTGATATTAAAAATGCGAAAGAACTGAATATGATCTACCAAAGGAAAACAAATAGCATATGTGTTAGAGTGCATGTGGGTATAAATTTTCAGTTTACTTTTGAGCTTGTAACACATTTTCTTAGCGTTGAGTAAATTTTACAACATCGAAACATAGATCATTACTTGACGGGAGCACTAATATTTGTTTTCGAGCTGCTACTTTCATTTTGCTGTACATATTTTATTTTCCTCACTATATTATTTTTATTTTTCAATTTTTCGTTTTCAAGATGAATAATGTAATAACAATTTATTATATATTTCGCCTGGTTAATTAAAACAAATTACTTTAAAACTTATTACAATCATTTAAAGCAAAACACATTCTGTTAAAGAAGAGAAATTACACCCTCCACGTTATGCTACACATTTAGCTAACTTATCTCATTTCGCATAATTTACAACGACACATCAACGTTCACGGTTAATGAGTGTTACACCGACCGTTTACGATGTTCTCAAGAATTGCATAGGAAAGTTGTGCCTTTTTCTTAATAGCATTATAGACTGAAACAAGATTTGGCATTAATGCGACGTGTGCTAAGCATCTTCATACAACAAGATGATCTTATCACAGGAACATGTGTTCGTGAAGTATGCATTGCAGTCTGCGAAATACTCAACTGCCTGGATTTGCATACTGCCATTTGCGTGTGAGTTCTCATGAACCACAGTTATCTACTACTCTACGAATAATCTCTGAATGTGCAACCGCTGTTTCTGATTAACATCGTACCTGAGAGGAATCAGAGCGATGTGAAATAGAAAATTGAGGGAACGCACATATTTGGTCATATTCATTTGACGTACACATTTTGAGCCGTTAAGACACACGAAGTGCAGTATTGACTTTCCTTATACTAGAGGTTTTGAGGATGTTTACTGCGTAATACCTGTATTTTCTAAAATGTCATGGAATAATAGCGAATAATAATTTAATAACACTTTAATGATATTTTTATATATAATCAAGAAATTACTGGTAGAGCATATTGTTCCAAGATTTCAAGCGACTTTACGTCGTGTATGTGTATATATATAATCTGTGTATGTGTGTGTGTGTATGTGTGTGTGTGTATGTGTGTGTGTGTATGTGTGTGTGTGTGTGTGTGTGTATGTGTGTGTGTATGTGTGTGTGTATGTGTGTGTGTGTGTGTGTATGTGTGTGTGTATGTATGTATGTGTGTGTATGTATGTGTGTGTATGTATGTGTGTGTGTGTGTGTGTGTGTGTGTGTGTGTGTGTGTGTGTTTCGTGTAATAAAAGATAGGATGGGTGGTTGCCACGCGCGTTACAAGTAAAACTTGAGATCTTCGACGCGTGCTCAGCCGGAAAATAATCGCTGCCCTTTTCGTTATGCTTCGTTATGTGACTCAATATGTAGACTTATTCTACTGAGAGGAAAAAATTTCACTTCAAAAATATTTAACGGTATTTAAGACATGGCGTTATAAATTAAAATATTGTACTCCTCCGAGGTTCCCAAAGATTCTTTGAATTCAGGAGGTTTCGCGAAAGGTATTTGGGCTCTATTAAACAAATGATGCTATTCTCAAGACATTTTAATAGAATTTAAGAAAATGCACACATTCTTACCATTTTAAATATACAAGAATAAGGTGATTTCTGTCATAAAAAAAAGTTTTGCCTAAGCAAGTAGGGTAAAGTTTCCTAATGTGGAATACGTTGCTAATGTGAAATACCGAAGTATTGGACCTGTATTGAGCTGACGTGTCGACACAAAATGAGGGAATTACTTTGATGGGGCCTCTGATCGAGCGTAGAAAATAATTTTTTGTGTTGAGCTCTTGAGGGCGTGTTTTCTTCAGAGCGTCAACAGAAATATTGGACAGCAGGAAACAAAATAATCGTTGTTACTTGTGTGTCGTAAATATTAGAATAATTATCTATATAGTACTTGTTAGATGTATATCTAAGGAAATATCACATAATATATAAAGAACATTGATGCAAATTTTGACCGCGAAACAGCTGGAAAGCAATATGGCCGCAATGTTCCTAATATGGAATACGAGCGTTGTCCTAAAGTAGAATATTCCGCATTGCTGCTGTACATAAAATGTACATGGTTCTTTTGGCTGTATACATTAAGTTGCATTTTCTAACACATTAATGTTGACATTCTGTACCGTACTATGGAGGTTTATCGTACAAGAGCTCAACTGATTGGACTCGGTGACAAGTGTAAGAATCGGGCTTATGTCCCATGTGTTGGTAATCAAAAAACAAATTTCGTCCACAGGAATTGTCTGTAATATTAAACTAAATATGCATTTTTGCTTAAACTTTGTTCTAGACGTTAATGCATTTATTATTTGCTAAAAAGAAAAATCATTCACTATTACACTTTAGGAACAGGAACACCTAATATGGATTATGTATATATAGACTTTTTAAATTACAAAATATCGTGAATTTCCAGTAGATTTAAGTGAATAATATTAACCATACGTCTTTATAAATAATTAGTTGAAGTAATTATCAACACTAGTCTTCAAATTTGCTGTTATTTGTGAAGTTGTAGACGAAAATGTAAAAATTATCCCACATTCAAGCAGTTTCTAAATAAATTAAAAAATTGTTTGTTTCGGTGTATTACAATAACGAAACGTTCTTCTATTTTGGAAACTTCCCAAACTTTTAGACTGAATTGAAAGTATTTCTTTGTCTGCGTTGTCTCAGAGCCAGCATTGCGACTCCTATCGGGAGGTCCTCCAGTTCGAGCCCTGACTGCAGCGGATGTTCGATTCTACCTGTATAAACAGCTCGGTCAAATTCAGACCTTGTCTGTTGGAGAATTCCAGTGGACAGTCTCTCTGAGCAGTAGTTTTCCGTGGTTTCTCCCATCAATATCAGACGAATATCGGAGCACTTCCCTAACAAACTGGTTACGAACCGCGCGCGATATTTCTTTCCTTTTCTTCGTCCTGTCCTCTCTCTTTACACACAGTTGCATGCACTACACTACCACACATGTTGGCAGCTTAGGGACTTCCCAGGCTGCATCGGTGCCTCCGTTGGGGGAGATACCTGGAGGGAAAGGCTCACGCGAATCGAAGTGCAGGTCCCGCGGGGCGAAACAGCCACTTCCGACTTGAAACATTCACGACACTAACGGGACTAATAAACACAGCTGTTAACGGGACTGGAAACTGTTAATAAATAATTGGAAATAAAGCGTGTTTCTAGAATGGCATCAATGAACTTCTTAAAGCAGAATAAATTCATTTATAAAGTTAAGTTCAACGTCAATGAAGTAAATTCTTTCTTAAGAATCGAAGGTCTCTAAAATTGAGAAAGAACAAATGAAATAGTTACTACGAATTTGAAATAGAAGGATGATGATTATAATAATGCGAAAAATCTATTTTCGTTGACGGGGCTCGCATGTTAATGTAATGTTGTGTTCGGAAGTTTCTACCAACAACAAATATCTTCAAGGCTTTTACAAATGCTGATTTCTTAAAACGGGCGTGGATCTGATATATTTCAAATATGCAACAACTTTCGTATGTATTTTATTAAAAACAAGAAATTTCGAAACAAAAATGTTTTCTTTAAGTCAAGTCTTAGGCTTCCGCGGCCAGCATTGAGATCTAGGCTGTCCGGGTGATTCCACATACAAGGCTGTGTAGCGGACGTTTCTACCATCTTTTTCGAGGCCTTGTACGCGGCGTCACCCGGACAGCCGAGATCTCAATGCTGGCCGCGGAAGCCTAAGACTTCACTTAACACACCTCTATGGGAAAACATTTACAAATCTCAGACAAGACCTGATGAAGACCTGGAACAAGATGGTCGAATTGTTGGCTACACAACCTTGTACGCGGCGTCACCCGGACAGCCGAGATCTTAATGTTTTTGATGATGTTTCATGACTATATTTTCGACGAACACATTAAAAATAAGTTTTATTGCATTGCATTTTTTTGCAAAGCAGGTCTTTTAATATTTCAAATCAAATCGTTATAACGTTATCAACTCGTTATAACGACTTGATGTCAAAAGTTGAAAGACCTTATCTGTTTGAAGAAATGTTTGTTGATTTAAAATGTAATTCTTAGTACACAGTATTTATTACACATTACGCGTGATGATGAGGCAAATAAGACCCTCGAAACGTTGCAATTTACAAACTGAAGTGATGGTGTAATATATGCAGTAAAAAATTTTTTAAATGTGTTCATCGGAAAGATAGTCATGGAACATCCTCAATAATAGAGATTGACGTACAATAAGTGTGATAATATACTTTCCACTTTGGTTGAAGAAGTGGATGTTATAAACTTTTGTTTAATCTGTAATTTGCTTTTAAAAAAGTAGTAGCAATAATAATAATACTAACAATAATAATAATAATAATTTCTTAAAATATGTTGTCGATTTTCAGGAGAAAATTTGGGGACCAAGGATTTCTAAGTGGTCTTCACCATTGTGCTGCTTTATGGGTGCGGAGATGGATAAATGTAAGTACTCATTACAAAAAACGTGAGGCTCACCTTGTAGTTTTGGCAGACTATAGGAAAGAAGGAATTATGCCGAATTTTGTGAATCAAACTAAAAAGTGTAAGATTAAATTTAACTCTTTGAAAATGTGTAAGTCTAGTAAAAGATATAACTAGTGGTGCTACAGAATGGCACAGACTTTCCCGTATTAGTTTTCTATTTTTTTGGGTCTTCACTAGCCATTCGAAATTGCCACATACTCTTTCTTGCCAGCTACCATATATCACCGCCAAAGTACATTTTTTTGTCATTTTCTTAATTTTTTCGGTGTCCTATTGGTAGAACGAAAATATTAATTTTAGAATATTAAGAACACAAAAACCTAGCCGTAAATGGCAATTTTCGTTTAAAAATTATGTGCCGTTTAAGAGAAAATGGCGTTTTAGCACTACTAAAAGCGCGAAATTTGAAGCTCATTTTCACAGAAAATGATTGAGTTTTCAAAATACTTTATTTGAAGTTATTTGAAGCACTTACACTCACAAATATAATAATGTTTATAAATTGCTCGTAATGTGCATACTAAAGATGTGAGAGATCTTTGAAAAAAATTACAATTATGTAATTTTTGAAAAAACAAAAAAATAACTCAAAATAAACTTTACGCTATACTAAAGAGTGTAATTAGTACTATCGGTTACAAAAGTTTTAAGAAAAAAATTGCAGCCATATACGACAAAATGGCGTTTGAGCATTTCTGAAAATGCCGAAATTTGAGCTACTTTTCATAGAAAACGGTAGTGTTTTCGAGAAACTTTACTTGACATTATTTAAAGCATATATACTCGTAAATATAATAATGTGAAAAAATCGCCGATAATGTAAATATTACGACGTGAGAGACAAGTAAAAAAATTTACATTTTGGTAATTTTTGAAAAAAACCAATCGATAGACCAAAATGGCTTTTATGTCATTGATAGAGTTCATTTACCACTATCCCCACTTTATTTCTCAGTACTCCAATCCAACGCCAGTCATGCTAGGTCGTTTGAGACTATTGTTCATGTGCTTCATCACGCACCAGCACTTCTGTAACGAAAGCGCTTTGAACGAAAGCACGTGCAATTCGCGCGAGTTGCTCCTATGCAGATTCGACGTCGAAATTTAGGACGTCACGCGACACGCGCCGGATCTTGTGCGCCGCTGCTGCTTCGGCTTTGCGAGGGCCCCCCCCCTCCTGCATTAGCCGACCGCAAGAGAACGGGCTCTGCACCTCGGTTTAAGATATATAGGTGTGTCAACTAGCCGCCTTTGGGGCAAATTTTCAGAAGCCAGTTTGAAGCTAGTTCCTCGCTTGTCCGTACGGTGCGCACGATCGGTTTCGGTCACGGTGTAAGATATACATCTTAAACTGTGGTTATTACACAGTTTTATATCATATTTCCTAACTGTTTGCTTTGGACTTGACTAATTTTAAGTGAGCGATTTTTGCTTCGCGGTGGAATTGGTAATCAGCTGGCCACAGAACTGTCAAATGAAACCCAAGATCGCAGCGCTTATATGCGAGAACTGTGAGAACTAGCCTCACTTAAGCCTCGGTTTTAGTCTGGGAGTGAACACACCTAGATATCTTACACTGTGCTCTGCACCAAGGCAGCTGTTGACCCAAAGGCGACGTGGACCGAGCAGTATTACAAAGGCGTAGTCTGACAGACTACTTTGGGTAAATATAAAGAAAAAACGCATTTTTACAATGAAACACTACATTTAAAGGATTGAACATGTATGATAAATTACTTTTAAAGGTTTTTATAGATATATCTAAATAACTTGACTCTCACAGCAGACGCTTGATGCTGTCCACGTGTGACTTTTGAGAAGCGTCCGCAGAAATTCTTCGTCAGGCGACCTTTGTTATAATCGCTGTCGTCCCATTATGATTGCTACATGTTCAGAACAAAACTTAAAAACTACAAAACAAGGATATACCGTATTCATTATTCACAATATGAACTACTCATGTTAAAACGACGTACACCGGAAATAGGCACGTGCGCAAGGTTACGTATTTCACTGCCTAGCCACACACTGAAGGTAGCTAGTGTTTCAGAAACGGGGAGTAAGGGGAAAGGATGGTAGAAGCTTTCGGCACAAGTTTAATCGTTTATCAGATGATGCCATTGTACTCGACGGTTAAAGGAGCCAAACACTACTAGAAATGTCAAAATTAAAAACTATTGGGAAATGGTAAATATTCTGTTTTGCAACTAAATCATTTCATGATAATTTATTAGTTATTGTATATAGAAATCTTCGTCTAAATACATATATATAGCATTATGTATGCAATTATATTTATGATATGAAACCAAATGCATGAAAAATTTCATTAGCCAAGGAAGTTGAAATGGTAATTTGCACTAGAGATAAAGAAGTGTAAATCACGTGTCATCACGAGTATCATCATAAGATCACAGAATTATGAAAGAGTGCACAGAATTCACTTCTCCAGGAAGCATGTCACACACAGTTTTAACTGTTTTTTACGTAAAGTAAATACAAGAAATATACTTTGGCAGGTATTGAAACTATGTCCGGAGAGCAAACGAATTACTTTTTTGTCGACTTCTTGTGTAGACTCCTCATGGTAACGTTCAGAGGTTTTCCAAAGATCGGGAAGATAAAGACAAGTTGTCAGTTGTCGAAGTGAACTAAGCAGAACCAAAGGGTAGAGGATGAAAGAACGCAGAAGACATTTTTATCATTTGCTAACAATTTAGCGTGAGGGAATGAAAATGGATCTATTTATAAATATCAGAAAATCAAGTGAAAAGATATTTGTGACTTGCATTCGAGAAAAATTTCGTTTGAAAAGGATGTTTCTATTTGTTATTTCCTACTCTGGATGTCTAGGTCAGCCCATTGATAGACATCGATTCCCTTAATTTAATTTTTGAAGTGGCTTCTTTTTTTGTCTATTCATTCGGAACTTTAATGAAACTGACGAGGATTAAATGTCACAATACAGTCAGTCAACGGATAACGGTTTTGGAGAATGAAATGTAGTAAAATATCTAACTAAAAACAAAATCATTAATCTGAAGAAAAAATGTATGGTGTGATACGCATATTGGATGTGATGGAATGGAATGAACGGAATTGTTTTTTTTAGTGTATTATTAGGAGATATTAAAAGAAAATGGGGAATAGTAAAATTCAAAGCTTGCTGGTGATGTAAAAAATTACTGGAACAAAAAACGATAAAACTATTTTCTAATTCATCGTTTTACATCTCTACATTTATCTGCACATAAACATTTTAGTTTCTAAAGCTCATTAGATATAGTTGCAATTCTTAGAAAACTTTCAAACATCTACGTTTCGTGAGAGAAAAGAGATTAAATTGAGACTTAAATATTCCAAATCGAAATACTAATAATAAGTCAGAGTTTCAGTTCTCAGTGTTTAGAAACTCGAAACAAATAGAAAAGTTAAAAAATTACAAAAATTGGAACATTAAAGAAATGAAAGTTGAAAGAAGAAGAATGTGGATTAGGTGTTCAGTATGTAGCTGTACGAATTTGTGAGTAATGTAGGAATCATTCAATAATTCATTCAGACATTGCTGAATAAATCCTTGCAAAAAGTCAACTGGGAAACAAAAACGAACGTTATATGGAGTAGTCCGTGAGTTTCTCTCCTTGAAAATTCCCCATATCCCGGCCCAAATAGCACAAAGCAAAAAACCCGAAACAAGAAGCCAAAGCTGGTTTCGTCCGTTGCTCACATTCTTGGGATGGCTAGGGGCATATGTTAGCGTCCGCGCCACCCGAAATGAGGTGATATAATAACTTCGTTAGGAAGTGTGGGAATGAATATTTCATAACTGCGGCGGCGGCGGCGCGGCGGCGCGGGTTGGCTCGCTCGGCCGGAGCGCCTGTTCGGATCGTTTCTTTTTATTGCGGGGGCCAGAGAAAGTGAGTTGCTTTCATCGCCTCTAACGAGTCGTGTCCCGCGGAATGTTGCGAGGATTATTCTTCGCGTTCCTTCTGCTTGCTCAGGGCACGCGGCGGCGGCGGCGGCGGCGGCGGCGGCGGCGGCGGCGGCGGCGGCGGCGGCGGCGGCGGCGGCGGCGGCGGCACGGACTCCGCATTGCGGAGAGCAACTCTGCAGATTTCGCGCGAATTCGTGGCTCGCGTTGCGGTTGCGTCTTTAGTATTTGGCGAAGTTCAAAAGAACTCTTCTGTCTTGGTGATGTCTGGGACTCGAAAACGTCCATTAATTTACGTTGAAAAAAACCCTGAAAGTCATCACTGGAAAATCGTCACAGCCATTCACATTATCATCAAACTTCATTGGAAAAAATTTTTCTACGCAAATGTACAATACAATTACTTCATCTCCAATTTCATGTTTTTTGTTATCCTTTATTTTATATTATCTTTATATCATCTTTATATCAAGGCAGTCATGAATGGTAATCATAGCCAGAAAGCGTCTAACATTCTAAACAATCGAAATTGTCATATTACGTTTGATCATTGATAATTTACGTGAAGAAGATAGAATCCGTCTGATGATATGAGTGTTGTTTGAGAAATGTAACCAAAAGGAAAAAAATCTTAATACAAAATCATATTCTTCTTGTTTTTGTAAAATCGTTCAGTTTCTCATGAAGGAAACCTAAATTAAAGAACAAAATCATTCTAACGAAATGAAGCTAAGCGAAATGGTTAAATTTACTGTGAACTCGATGCTGAACTTATCTATAATATACTCGTAATTATCCCAATCCATGAAGTTCAAAGAGAATACCCATTTAATTCGCTGCTGTTCGTAGGTTAAGGGGATAAGGTTAAATGGTAGGTTCTTTCAAAAGACGCATAATTAAATCACATTCGAATCTCGAATATTTATGATTTTACCATATCAGACAATGCAATAAAATGACAACAACACAGTTCTCCCCTCTAGTTCTGGAACACTGCATTTTTGTAAAAAATTAACTTTGAAAATTAAGTAGAATGTAGACATGGGAATTTCATTCAAAAAATTGTTTATTTTTCGTGTAATGTAAACAATCATTGATTTTCAAATACTCTACAAAGTAAAATATCTTGATACGTTCTATATTAAATACGTTATTTTGTATCTGAATTTTTTCGTGATAATATTATCTTAGTAGGAACTCCAATGTAAATACATCAGTATTGCCCCGCCGGGGCTGGGGTTTGATCTCTGGCCATTTGATGTGGAATTTGTGGTAGCCAAAGCAGAACTCGGCAGGTTTTTATGGAGTTTCCCTGCCTTTCATTTCACCGTGTCTCCGTCATCATCATTATCATTCTCCATTATACGTTTGACACTCATTCGTTATCACCTTCATCTCCTTACTAGTTCCTCACTGGTAGGTCTCAGTGACCTTCGTTGTTGATGGTCCCAATAAATAAATATATAAGTCAATCGAGAAACTTTCCCACGACTGAAGAGCTTCTGCTTCCCCTTGCTCGTCGCAACGCGTGGAAGAGATTAGCATGCCGCCAGTTATTTACGAAAGCGAGGGACGCGTGTTTTTCACAGTGTAAATATGGACGCGGTCACGTTTGCATAGCATTGGCACGTATTTTACATGCTTTGAACGGAAAATACCGGACACGGTCGTAATTCATGGAGGGAAGCGACACGTGACGGCCCGACGCAAGTCGTCAATCCTCCTCCTTGCCCCCCCCCGCCCCCCTCCGCCCCGACGCCGACAGCGGCGCTGCGCGGGGGCGGCGCGTGGGGGCGGTCCGGCGGCAGCTAATGGCAAAAGGCGGTCGCTTGTCTCTGCCTGCCCGCACCCCCGCCCCGCCCCGCCGCTCGCTCACGCACAGTGTGTGGGGTGGGACGCGCATTAGGCGACCCTCTTATCTAGCATTTCTTGTTCATTCCCTCTTGTCTACCTTTTTCAAAAAAAAAAGATCTTAGCCGTGATGAGAATATTTTCATAAAGCTCCTTAGTTCCTTTTTAATGTTAGCCATTGTATGGTTTTGAGTTGGCACCAAAATTTCGCAGTAATTAAAAAAATGGTATAATGAAATAATTGATAGATAAATAATCAGCTCAGTGAAAAACACTAATGATTATGTTTATTATTTGATAAGTATTTTAGAATACAGTTATCTCTGAAGCTTTCAATTTAGAGTAAAATATGTATTTGAGTATTTCGAAAAATGTTAAATAACTTAATATTTACCTCGAATTATGTAATTCGAATATCGTTTAACACCATTCATCGCCAACCGAGGATTCGTTTGGAAAGCTCCAAGCTGTCGTGTGACAAAGGAATGTCCCGTTCTCTTTGGAACGCGCACCGAGAAACAAATCGACATTGTAAAACCCAAGCAGATTCTCGGCTTTCAGGTCGAAGAGAACAATATCCCACCCCCAACCTTTATAGGGGAATGGTCAATCACGAAAATTTTTCCACATAACTGAGGAACTTCTCTCCTTTAAAAGCGAGGGCCTTACTGAGTTAAATAGGATCAAGAGGAAGGGGATTAAGGAGAGATATCCACTTCTACTCTGATTCTAACATTCAGTCTCCCATCCTTCTCAGAAAGAACCTGTTAGCACTACTTTAAAAGACAAAGTTTGCGTAACAAATATGTATGAGAGAAAGTCCGGTATCCTATACCACCGCAATGTGTAAACTGTGAAGGAGATCATATGGCCAACTTCAACCAGTGTAATTCCTTCCTTAAGAGGGATATTCAGAAAATTTGAGACCTGGTGTGCCCTTTCCCGAGACTAAACGTGGGTAACTGGCGAAAAACATTATCTGTCCTCCTTCAGTGTAGCGACCAAGGCGGTTGGAGCAACAAAGAGCTGTCAAACTCTACTGTTAGCGCGTTTTCTCGGCGCGGACAAAGTTGCAGTGACTTTCGCCCAGTTGGGCACTCTTTGTGGTCTTCCCGCCAAATTATGGGAGTTCCATGCTGCACCAGTGTGTTATGGGGGCGCGAACACAAAATTCGCGCGTCCTACTTTTAAAAAATTAATTAATTGCTTAATTAATTAAAGTATTAATGAATCATTGTTCCCCTGCGCCTCTACGCATGGAGCGCCCTCGTCCGTCATGCGGCTTCAGCCACGCTGCCACCGCCGCCGACGTCGACGCTGCCA
This sequence comes from Acheta domesticus, assembly GCA_031308135.1. Lineage (NCBI taxonomy): Eukaryota > Metazoa > Arthropoda > Insecta > Orthoptera > Gryllidae > Acheta > Acheta domesticus. The sequence goes on from JAHLJT010009436.1 coordinate 17,427,343, forward strand.
CCGCCGCCGCCGCCACCACTACCACCACCGTCGCCGCCCCTCTTTCCCCACCGCCCGCCCGCCCGCCTGGCCTCCCTTCCACTCGCCCGGAGAAATCTCGGGGCGCAATGGAGAGAAAGGCGGGGCCGGCGGAGAGAGCGTGGGCCAGGAGGCGGGGAGAGAGTGCCAGGCAGCCTATCGCTGAACACGGGAGTGCTCAAGAAAGCCCATGAACTTTAGCCGTCAGCGAAGGGCATTTTTGTGTGTGCATTGGGACCCCCTACTAAACAGATGTGTAAAAAGGAGGAGCAGTTGTAATATGAGCGTAGGCTGGTTTGAAAAATCTAGACATGTGTGCCTCGTAGGCTTGAATACATTCTGCAATGTTTATACTAATTACATTTTCTTACTGTATCAGTCGTGCAGCCTCGCCTAGTTAGTGTGCTTTTCATTTTGTGTTATCGCAGCATTGCAAGAGTTTTGAGAAATTGTTAAAATTTTATTCTATTCTTTGACACTACCTGCCCTAACTCATGACCATGCAATTTCTTCTCCCGCTTTATAATTGAATCTGAGAAGAGTACGCCACCCCTGCTCTGTGGTGGCTCATCGTCATCTCAGATCAAAAAATAGTGGTGCTACAGAATGGCATTGACTTTCCCATTTTAGTATTCTACTTTCTTTGGTCTCGGCTGTCTATTCGGACTGGCCACATTCTCTTAATTTTTCGGTTTCCTAATGGTAGAACAGAAATATTATTTTAATATAATTACAGAAGAGTAAAATTTGTCCTGAGTGGCAATTTTCTGTAAATAATTTGGAGCCATTTTTAAGAAAATGCCGTTTAAGCGTATCTGTAAATTTGAAATTTGAAGCTCTTTTTCACAGAAAATTTTTGAGTTTTCGATAAACTTCATTAGAAATCATTTGATGCACTTTAACTCACAAATACAATAGTGTTTACAAATTGCTCGAAATGTGCATATTAAAGGTGTGACAGATCTTTCAAAAAAAATATATTTGTGTAATTTTTGAAGAAAAGAAATACTCCAAAATAAACTTTACGCCGAATTAAAGAGTGGAAGTTGCACTATCCGTTCAAAAAGTTGAGGAAAAAATGGAGCCATTTATGAGAAAATGGCGTTTGAGCGTTTCTGAAAATGCGGAATTTTGAGCTAGTTTTCACAGAAAACTGTTAAATAATATCAAGTAAAGTTTCTCGAAATTTTTAAGTACATGTACTTTTGTGAACAAATCACCGTTAATGTAAATGTTAACAACGTGAGAGATCGGTCAAAAACTACATTTTTATAATTAAAAAAAATAATAGAGCAATGTGTCGTTTATGTCTTCTATTAGAGTACATTTAGCACTATTCCAGCCAAAAGTTTGAAAAAAGTATTTGGAGCCGTTTTTGAGAAAATGTTGATTTCATAATTGCACATATTTCACGCAGTATTGCGCGAAAACTACTAAAATTATTAAACAAATGTACGTGACCTTAATGAAAGAACTCACTTTGAAGGACAAATTTTATTTGAAAGAAAAATCTCAAACTTCAATTTTGTAGTTGTAGGAAGACGCCGAAAAAATTTAAACTTTTGCAATTTGCGAAAATTCAGTTAACCGTGGAAATCGGACCTATGCCACCTTTATAAGTGTACATTACTCTATTCTTACAAGAAATGTAAGAAAAATTTGGTGTCGTTTTGAGAAAACTTTGGAAACGTCTTCATGTAAAGTACCCCCAATTTTTGAAGAAAGTTTTTCCAAATCGCCCGGGGAGTATCCATTTTGGAAGAAATACTACTTATGGTTTAGGCCTTAGTGGTATTCACAGACTGACGGACTGATGGACTATCGGACTGTAGGACTTCGGACTGGCGGACCTTTTGAAAAGAAAAACACATTTTCGTTAGCAGAGGACCCCATACCTCATTCCGTTAAAATCTCGAAATCGATTTTCAGCTGCATTTCGTAACTTTCTCCATACTGCGAATATTACTCCGTATATACGTGTGTATACGGGAAAGTAAGAAGGAAAAGATCGAATGCAACCACCCATTTATCAACCTATAACTCTTACCAACTGTCTACCTAAAGTGTTGAAACGCATGGTGAATCAGCGTTTGATCTGTATTTGAAGTGCAGAAATGAACTCACCCCAATCCAATACAAACTCGGAAGCCGCGGGCCAGCTCTGGTCAATCCCGTTGCATTGGCTAGAGACATTTCTTCCTCGTCCGAACACATTGAGACCGAAGTATTTGGAATATTATAAACGCGTAAACGCCACTTGGAGGTGCGGCATTCTGCAAACCCTGCGCTCTTTGGGATTTAGGGGAAAGCTTCTCGAATTCCCCCTAAACTTTACTTCAATCGTATCCTTCCGTTTTCGGTTTGGTGACAAGGTGTCTAGAAAACACCCTATTGAAAACGGCATCTCGCAAGGATCGGCGCCGATAGTCTCTTTTTGCCAATACCATAAACTGTGTATTGGAGAGTTGGGCGTGAGAAAACCTGTAAAAGCACTATAGTTTGTGAATGTTTTACAATCTTCTTTTCATGCAGCAGTATCAATGTCATCAAAAGGAAACTATAACTAGTTCTTAATAAACTACAGAAAAGAAGTATATATTCTGTAATCAATGTTTCTACTTTTTAACTCATTCTGTTTCTACCACTAAACAAAGCTTCTACAAGATGAAACCACATGAAAAACAATCGAGATCTCTACCTTGGAGACCATTAGCTCCCAATCGCTGCCTGCATTTGCCATATTCACCTTTGATAAAATCCTTACACTGCGTGATATTCATATTACGCAACATTAAATATGATTTTTTTCCATAAATCATCTAAGTATGCTGTGTGGTACCTCTTGGGGAGTTGATCGTTTCTGTCTATTGCTGTCATATAGAGCACTCATCCTCTCATGTCCGGCTTATGGCAGTATTGTATATGCATCAGCAACTTCCTTTCCTCTGGGGCCCCTTGAATTATCTACACCGGAATCCGAATATCCATATGAGCACATCGTGGATTGACTGCTTTGGAACTTACGCCGGTGAGCCGTTCGCAAAATTGAAGACGGAAAATCCTTTTAGGGTCTTACGCTACTATATTTGGGGTATCTCGTAACATCCATCCCTCCGGAATATAATCCATTATAGATAAGAGAGCTCAGTAGTTCTCCGAAAATAGCCTCCAGGTATAGCCCCTAGCCTCCAGGTATTAGTTTCCAAACTATATAGCGGGATCTTGATACCTGCTCTCCTACACCGTGGATGTCTCCCCCCCCCAAGCAATTTCATTTACCTTTGGACACCTTATTCCCAATGTTATTGAGACGTTATTTGAATAGTTGTACAACTCCATTGGCAATCTTTTCGAAAAAAAATCGGGGATAGAGTTACACAAAAAATATTGAATGTTTCTCTTGTAAGGTATTTACTTGTTCGTCTGAAGATGAAATGAATAAGCGCAATGTATGCTTCGCGGAATATTGGGGGTGTAAAGGAGTTATACCACCATAAAAATGAGGTCAGTGCGCCAGATAGGTAGATGTCGTTCTAAGAAAAGTTAGAAATTAAGGCATTACCGATTTATTAAAACAGATTAAACATTAATTTAATGTTACTTTTGAGGCACATTCAGTTTTCTTCATCTTCTTGAAATCGTCCGGTTTCCACCTGCATGTCAGTGAAGTAAGCGTGATTAACGCTTGATATGAATGGAAATATATTTAGCATATCATGTTTCTTCTCATTCGCTTTCCTTTGCTATGATTAAGCGAGATATTTACGTTTTTGTAAACCTTATTTCTTCCTCAACCACGGGTGGTTTTGTGTGTAGTAAAGTTTTCTGTGTAGAAACCAATGTCTTGATTTAAGGTTTACTCGTACATACTTATAAAAGACTTCTATTTGACAAATCTAATCCATCGAATTTTCATCCAGTTATAGACACCATTTTGTTCATTTTTCTTTCTTCTTGCTACAGACTTTTGAAGGTCTTTTAACACATAGAGTATTAAGTTTAATTTCTGTAAATAAAACATATAATTATATATTTTTGTTGTTCCTAATACCAAATCTGGATCAAGCTCTTTATCATCATAGCTCTGCAAACGTTATAAATATATCGAAAATCACTCATCACGAGACTTTTAGAAAAGCACGTAGCCCTACCACTGGAGTTGTACCATTATCAAAATAAATAATTGCATCATCATCATCATCATCATCATCATCATCATCTTCCTTTACGGATTAGGCATATTGCCTGTTCCAGCCTCTTTCCATCTCATTCTTGGCCTTCCAATGTTTCTTTTTCCTTGCATCTTATGATTTAGAGCTTGCACTGGAAGTCTGTCTTGCGGCATATTTTCAATATGTGTCACCCATTGCTGTCTGTACTTCTTAATTTTTTCATGTATTGTTTCTTTCCGCCCTAGTTCCTCTCTTATTTTTTCACTTTTTATTTGGTCTCTTAATGCACAGCCCTTTACTCCTCTCGGAAATCTCATTTCTACTGATTCAAGCCTCCTACAATCTTCTTGTTATTGAACCCAAGTTTCACATCCATACAGTAAAACTGGGAGGGCCATTATATAATTGCAATCTCCTGTTATTGTCAACAGAAAGAACTTGTACATTTATTCTAAAATTGATAGAACTTAAACACTTGAGCGTACCTGAAAATGGAGTTAACTCAATATCTCAAAATAATGGGAGTTGTACCCCTATTAAAATAACACTTCCATATATAACCTCATTATTATCATTTTCAATTGTCAATTTCAATTGTTTGATCAGAGGCGGAACTTTGGAAATATAAGATCATATGCAAATATAAGGTCAAATACTTCGAATTATAACTATATAAGTGAGTCAAGAAAATTTAAATATAAAATTAGATCAAATGTTAGTGCTTTAAGAATGAAAAATATTTGAATACTGTGGATTATTTTCAATTAACATTTACAAACTATTACAAATAAATAAACATTAGTAATTACATTTTACAGTTCCATTCACAATAACACAAGATTTATATCGTACGTTTGGCAAATCTGCCTTGCTATAAAAGGTAGTTATATTCATGGAAAAGGACATGTGAACCAACGCTCCTTTCAGCCCACACCCATACGTACTGGGAAGACGTACCATTCCAGTTAAGGCATAAATTATTTCCTTTCAGTTTATCCAATTTTGAGCGGCTGAGTCTAGCTCAACACCAGCATTCTCAATGTCTCTGTTGCGACTCCTACCGGGAAGCTCTAGATCTACGGTTTCAGACCCGGGGGGGGTCGATATTAGCTGGGTCGCGTTCAGCCGCTGCCTGGAAGAGAATTCTAGCGGCCGGCTGCTCCGATCGGTAGTTTTCCGCAGTTTTTTCGAACAATACCAGGCGAATACGGAGCAGTTCAACGGGTAAGGACCGTGCGCGGTATTTCCCTCCTCTTCCTCGTTTTCCTCTCCCCTTACACACATACACGCACTTACACTAACACAGATATCAGGAGGCCAGTCGGAAACGTAAAGCTCGTACCCTTTGGGGCAGAACCCTGCAGGGGCAAGATACCTGAGGGGGAATTGCCCGCAAGCCGACGTGAAGGTCGAATCTTTCCATCCAGCGGAGAAGGAATCACCGACACCATCCGAAACAAAACATTCACTACGCTCACGGGTCTAATGACCGTAGATGCAGTTGGCTGGTCCGTAAACACGAATTAATAAAACCAAAGCTTATTATGTTTCGCGAGGGACACCCGGAGAAATGGCTCAGGGCATCGACTGACTGCCTCTGACCGGGGGGACTAGCTTGTCAGCGAGGTCGAATTCAGTAGCTGTCTGGAGGAGAAGTCTTGCGGCCGGCTGATGTGGTCGGTAGTTTTCCCTGCTTTCTCCGAGCAACACCAGGAATAACCGAGCAGTACCCTAACAAATGGGCTACGGATCGCGCCCGATCTTTCCTTCCCCTTCCTTGTCCTATCCTCACCCCTTACACACGCACTAACATGCACTACACTACCACACATGCCGCGAAACCGGTCGGGGGCTTAGAGCTTGTCCCGGCTGGGACGGTGCCCCGCTGGTGGGAGATTTCTTGTCGAGGAAAATACAGCAAGCCGACGTAGGTCGGCGCCGGATCTCGCCATCCAGCTGGGAAAGCCCACCGTCACATCGCGAGCAAATCATGCACTATGCTTAAGGGACTAATGACCCTCCTCCGATTAAAATAAATTCGTGATTGCCAGTTGTGCTTGTGAAGCTGTAACTTCATACAATATGAGTGTATGATTTGGTTACTTTAATAAGTATTTACATTCATCGTCATAAAAAAAGCTGCACCTCGAACGACCCTACTGATCCGTTGCCAACTCGGTAGGTATTTTGCACGCCATTCGCTAAGCCAATGATTTCGTTTTCACGGTTGGCCGCGCACTGGGGGGGCCAGTGGTAGGAGCGTGACGTCGCGCCCACCGATCTAGATAAGAGGGCTTCAAACGCCCGCGCCACCCATTGCGACATCGGATATCGTCACCAGAACGTCACCTGCACGTACACTATGTCTAGGCGACGCATTCGCATTGTCGAGTTAGACACTTTCGAGAAGGGCCACATCGTGGGTGTGCGGGAGGCTGGTTGGTCCTGTCGCCGTACTGCGCGCCTCACCGGTCGTACGGCCACCACCATCGCCCGCTGTTGGCTGCAATGGATTGAGGAAGGCATGCACATACGGCATGCAGGATCTGGAAGTCCGCCACGCATCAAGAGGAGGGAGAACCGACGGATTGTCCTCCACGCGCGAACAGATCCAACGGCAACGATAAGTGCTATTCAGCGGGCTGTGCAGCCTGCACTGTCACATCCTGTAAGTGGAAGTGCCAATACCATTGGCAGGTGGTTGCACAACGCCGACAATTACGACGCCTGCCACTCACACCCCAGCAACGTCGCTACAGACTCGCATGGTATCGGGAACGACGGACCTGGGGCCACGCAGACTGGCATCGGGTCGTCTTCAGAGACGAGTCCCGCTTCAGCCTTGATGACGACGACCATCGTATCGTGTCTGGAGGCTCAGTGACGAACAGTTTGTGGTATCCGATCACACGTCCCGCCAGCCTGGTGATGGTGTTCACCGTTAGTGTTCCTCGGAGGCACCGTGACAGCCGCACGGTACGTTCAGGAGATCCTTCAACCGGTGGCTCTGCCGTTCGTGAACGCCTACGCGCGTGCCCTATTTCAATAGGATTTGTTTGCATACCGCTTGTCTGCATACCGCAGCCAGACCTCTCCTCAATCGAGAATGTTTGGGATGCTATGGAGTGTGCGATCAGGATCTCACCCCAACCCAAGTCTGCAAGAACTGCGCGCTCAGGTGCAAGCTGTATGGGATGGACTAGCACAGGTCTCCATTCGAGACCTGTACAACTCCATGCCGCGACGTCTGGACGCGGTGTTCGCCAACATGGCGGCCCCACGCCGTACCAACATGTACCGTCTGTGGCCATAGAGAGCAATAAATGTTGGTCCTACAATTGTGAAAGTGCAATCATTTTGTAGACGTGGAGACGTGGTACCCTCTACCTGCCAGCCAACAATGATCGCAATCCGCGTCGTCCCTGTGGGTGGAGCTTTTTTTATGACGATGAGTGTATTTCCAGTGTTTATTTTCGTGTCCTGGGAACACGTGCTGAGTGGCACGCAACGTGTCAACGTCGCTCCCTTCCACTCACAACTGTCAATCACCAACTTCTCTTAATCGGACCCTAGTAGTTGTCGCGCCCGGAATCCCCAACGATGAAGGAGCCGAGAGGGCCCACTGCAGCGACCGGCGGGTGAGCGACGGAGGGCGTGCGACCGCGGGCCGCGCAGGCGACTCCCCCGCCATCGCTGTCAACACGTCGCCGCCGGCGCCGACGCCGCGCCGCGCCGCCCCGCCCCGCGCCGCGCCGCCCGCTGCCAATAACTGGAGCTGGGGCTTCAGCTCCAGTCTCGACAACTTTCCTCGGATGGCTGCGAACGTCGCCGCGGGCGCTGTTTTGTGCTCGGGCTCGAGAAAAGAACGCTCGCCACGACGTTGGCCTTCTTTGCGTCGTTTGCCTCCACTTTCGTGGAGGGTTTTTGCAAGAAATTGTGTTTCGAGGAACCGCGCGGAGAAGCACTGGGCATTTGCGGGAAGAGTTTTATAACAATGTTTGTGGTGCCAAATAACGCTTCCTGGCAAGATCTGGAAATGGTTTTACTTTCTGTGGACCTTGAAGTGAACGTGCTGAAAAACATTGGTCTCTAGCAAAGAATCTCGGTTTAGAGGATTGCATTCTTTAAGAAGACGACGAAGGACAATTGAGTGTCTCAGTGGGCATGTTTATATTGATATAATTTCGACTATTGAACCATTGATAGTTTTCTTTTGGTATTAGCAATGTACATTCCAATAGTATTATATTGGTAGAATAATAGCAATACGGGCACATACGTTTAAATTATTAAATCAAATTGTCCTTTCAAACGCTGAATTGGTCATTTTTGTGAATGTCTGTTGTATGCAGTACTTCATTCCTCTTACAGAATGAAACATGAGGTGACTGGAAAAATAGGAATTATCTGAAATAGTATTTGAAATTTATTATAATATTTGATGATCTAAAATTACTTTGAATAATTTGAGGTTGTAGAAAATTCATAATATTTGTTATACTTGTGTATGATCAGTCTATGCCTCAAGTGCAGATATTCAAAGTTTTCATGTACGTACTTTGTAACAATAATGTGTTCCTATGGATATAGAGAGATGTATCGTTTCCTGTGGATATAAAGAGATGACTTCGAAGAGAGGCCGCTTTGAGGGGTACTGCTTCGCCATTGCTGGCAATGTAATTGCAAGTTACGTCCATGCACTCATTTTGTCAGTGGTTTCTGTCACTTTTAGCTCATTTGAGATGACACTCAGATGGCCCCGCGCGCTCAGACTTTCAGACTCAGTTTCTCGCGAGGACGTGCAGTTAGTAGATAACAGTGCTATTATCGAATTACATTTTTTTCCGTGCCAAAATTACAACTACGTTGAGCCTATTAGATAAGTTGTAAAAACATCGATGTTTAATAACATCAATGGTTTTGAACGATGTTTTTTAACATCGATGTTTTCATTTTGAACTTCAATATTCTGAAACATCGATGTAATGTTATCAGTGTCGGTTCCTATACTTCACTCTCGTCTTCACAATCTAATACCTCACAGCATTTCGTGTCTCTCTCGGTCGTGCCGCTACGAGTCGCATGCTCGCGACTGTATCGAGCAGGCTGGCGATCATGCGGCTCCTAGCGGCACGACCGAGAAAGACGCGAAATACCGTGATGTATTCCATCCTGAAGACAAGCCCCCACGCATCAAGAGTATAGACTCCGGTGGTGTGGGGCGCAGGCAGCCCCTTGTCAGCCGCAACCCGCCGCGCGCGCGCGCAGCAGCCGAGGCGCGGAGCGGCGCGGCGCGGGAAGCGGCGGCGCCGCGCGCGCGCATGTTTATTAATGAAGAGACGCGTTAATTAAAAAAGCGGCGTGCGTGGGGCGTGGCCGGCCCGGCGAAGAGGCGCCCGCCGTGTCGACAGCAGCGGCTGCGGCGGCGATTGCCCGGTGCTTCTAGGTCTTATTAGGAGCCGCAGCGCCGCCCACCTCGAAATGACGTCACGCCCCCTCTCCCTGGTGGCGCCGACGCCACCAGGATCTCTTTCGTTCCTGGAGCTTGAAGACGGGAGAAGAAAGTTGACTCCCGTCGGCGGGAGGATTTTCCACCCTAGCTTGTCAACTAGGTCGAATTCAGTCGCTGTCTGGAGGAGAATTCTACCGGCCGGCTGCTTTGATCGGTAGTTTTCCGTTTTCCTCCAAACAACACCAGGCGAATGCCGGAGCAGTACTCTAACAAACGGGCCATCTGTCCTTCCTCTTCCTTGTATTATCCTAACCCCTTACACATACACACACACACACACACAGTTACATGCACTAAACTACCACACAGGCCAGGAGAGCGGGCGGGGACTAGGCCACGGTCGAAGTGGATCCGTTTTCGACCGAATTCGCGTTCGGCCGTTTACGGCCGAATATTTTAAACCCTCACTACAGCGCAGGCTCAGTCACATTGCATCCGAGAAGTTGTGGCGAACCTGGCCGAACTTCTAAGCAGACCGGTATCAAATGATTTTTTCGGCTCTGAGCTGCCGTAGATGGATGCTGCAAAACTGGTTTCACTTGTACACGAACAAGATGCTCTGTGGAAGACATCAGATTCCAGATATCACAACAGGGACAAAAGCAGGAAATTATGGAATGAAATCGCAGAAGAAATGGACGAAAGTAGTTCAAAATGTGTTGTAAACATGAACAATCACCTCACATACCTTATGGTGATGAACAGTCGTTCCTCTGTAATAATGCATTTTCTAAAATTCGACCTTTTTATCAATTCATCTTTTTATAATTGCCCCAAGTAAGTAAAAATAGTATTAGACGACATTCTTATGTATTCAAAAAAATTCACTGGTTGTTTCAGTAATTATATATGTTTCAGTAATATAAGGTATGAAATTCACCAGTATTTTCGCAATCGGCGAAAATAGGGTTCACCCAGTAATCATTTTGATTTTCAAGCAGAATAAATTTAAGAGCAGAGCTCTCAGTAAGCAGTTGTAATCTTCTTGCTTCCATTAGATGCCACTTATACTCAGTAATTCACAGATAGATGTCCATTGCAGTCGGATGCATTGTGACCACTCAGGTCGGCAGAATCCGTCGGTCGGTCGCGAGCGAACTTTTCTTCGGCCGAAAACGGATCCACTCTCACCGTACCCGAGCTTGTCCCGGGTTGGTCGGCGCCCTACTGGTGAGAGATACCTTGTTAGGGAGAACATCGCTAGTCGACGGTAGGTCGGCACCGGATCTCGCCATCCAGCGGGGGAAGACCATCGCCACCTAACGATGAAAGAACACGCACTACAATTACGGGAATAACGGACATAGAAGTTGACGCGCCAGGAATCACTAACAATAAATCAGTCAAAAGAATGTTGAAAGCAACAAATTATATTGGTTGCTGAAATTCAGTTGATGGAATTGTGGATGTAGAGATTGAATATGATTATCGTACATGATTCTGTAAAGACAAGGAATGAATGGGAAATATTTTAAAATATTGAACTACTCTTTAGGCGAATATCTGCAATATTTCTTCCCGTCCTTCCGTAGTACGGAAGGACGGGAAGAAATATTGCAGATATTCGCCTGTTCTTTTGTCTGTGAAAGGATGGTCACCTTAGAGAATAGGTTTCTTAAGGTTTATTTTTCTTTACTCGTCAGCTATAAGGATTTACAAGTGATGGTTTCAGAAAACCATTCAATTGACACATTTATTACAATATTTTCAATTGAGGTTACCCAATTGGGCTTCTGTATTATTTCTATTTGTTAATTTAATGTTTTGGGGCTGGCAATGATAGAGTGGGTTAGAGGGGAAGGGAATTATTATTTTATGACATCGTAGCGGTATGATACCTAAATTCTTGGAAAATGTGATGATGTTTTTCATAGCGGAATGGAGGATACATTTAGAACTGGAAGGACCCTTTAGATAGAAGTTGGGGTTTAATTATTTTATTAATGATATCAGATATTGAATGCCAAGATTGGGTGAAGTTGATTATTTCAGACAAACCAGGGGGTGTTTGTGATTTTACGAAGTAATTTATTTTGAAATATTTGAAAGTTATGCTGTTTAGTACGGGTTGATGTAAACCACACTGGTGAGGCGTAAGTTAAAGAGGGGCGAACGATAGTTTTGTAAAATAAAAAGGCGTTTTTGACTTGATATTCTATTGAGTAAAGAATACCGTCGGATTGATTCATCATAAGCCTTATTCATAACTGTCTTGATGGTGGACTTCCAAATTAGCCGTCGGTCGAGGTCCATACAATTCAAGATGGATAGCTAGCTGTGTGGGTGTCTTCCAGGGAATGGAAGGGAGATAAAAGAGGGCGTTCGGGGTCTTCGTAATGTGAATATTGCTGCGTAACTTTCAACCGAGCTTATGTACATTCGCCATTTTGGGTTCAAAGCTTCGAGGACTGAAAGATCTTATTGCGAGTTGGCAATTGCGGTATCGATATCATAGGTGGAAGTGAAAAGGACTGCGTCGTAGCGACTAGGAATATTTCAGAACAGGGGGTAGAGGCATTACTGAACAGAAATGGCCCTAAAACTCTACCTTGTGACGCTTTTGCTCTGATGGGTAAACATGGGGAGGGCGAGTTATTTATTTGAGAAAGGTCTGTTACTTAAAATGCAGCGTAAACTAGAGTATAAAATTGTCGAGTACCTAATTGGTGTAATTTATACAGGAGTCTTGGGTGCGAAATACAGTCAAACGCACGAGTTATATTAAGAAATTCTGCTACAGTGTATGCGAAAGAAAGGTGTCATGAGCTCTAGGAGAAGAAAGGGATGATATGTTGAGAGATTTAGGGTGAATTCAAATTGAAATGCGGGAACTGCATTGATTATTGTAAGGAACTTCAGCAGTCGGGAGTTAATTATTTTTTCTAGCAGCTTAGATAGGTTTGGAACAAAGGATGTTGGGCGATAGCTTTCCGAACAAGAGAGAGGCTTATTGAGTTTAAGAATAGGAACTATGCTTGCAGGCTTCTATATTGAGGAGGACGGAATTATACATTGAGGTTAGGAAGGCAACGACCTTTCGAGTTAGATTTTATCTGATGATATTGAAGATTAGGTCATGGTCTGGGGATTTATTAATTGGTAATTTTGAGATAATATACTTTACTTCAGCTGGTGACATGAATTCGACTAAGCGTAGTACTGTTGGAATTTGCTGTAGTTTAAAAAATTCAGTGAATGGTTGTGGTGTGTGAGAGGCAGGGGTATGAGGAGTGTATATGCTGCCAAAATGTTATGAGGGTAGTAAAACTAGTAAAACTTTATCGCTTGATGTCTCTCTGTGATATTTTGCAATTTTAAAATACGCATTTGATTTGTAGGCGCGAGAAGTCGCTTGCAAAGAATGGGTACTAGTAAGGACAAAAGGTAACAAAAAAATTAGAAAAAGAGTATTTAAATGACAAATATTGTTGACCAAATATTTTCTTTGTTCTTTCAAACGTTTGTATCTAATAAAATGACGTTCGTGAACACTCAGTTTTCACCTTCCTTTTTTTGCACATAGTTACAGCATGTCGTAAAAGGAACAAATATTCTCAATGAGTTCTTAGGATATAATGTAAATAAATATGTTTATAAGGCATACTTAAAAAGATGACTGGTATTAAAATGTAAAAAATTAAAAATTTTCGCGGTGAAAAGTTTTGCATTGCCAAATTTTTTAAATTGCAGAATATTACAAAAGGTTAACAAATAATGAAACTGGTGTATGAATTATTTTTTTTAAATTTAATGAATAGAAATATGTTTTTATTTTGTTTTTATTATCTTACCTTTATTACTAAACATCTCTTCATTATACTTATATGTGACGTGTTTGATCTATTTTTAACACGTTAATTTTGTTATCTCAAACACGTCAACAGTGCGTCGTCATTTGATTATATAGCAAATTGTAATGAGATTGAATATACTAGAATATCATGTCATTTTCTACTTTACGCCCGCCGATCCAATTTGAATTTCATCTTAATCTTGTGTTTATTTAATCAAAGCTTCATGTAACGTATACAAAGTGTATAGTGCGCATCCCCAGACGTCGGTGCAGCAAAACTGCCGCGAAGTGCTGCGTTTGCGTCTGGACCTCATAACGCCGCGTCTGTGAGGCGACGGAGCGAGAGCTGGGGGGGGGGGGCGGCGTCAGTCGGACGCCCTCCTCTAAGGCGCTGCGATGAACAAGTGCTTTGTTCCTGCTTCTCTTAACGCGTTTTGCGGACAGATTGGTTTACGCATTTCATTGGTGCTCTGTTAAGATACTGTCGCCATCGTCTAAGAGAGGGCTCCCACCTTCACGTGCTCTGGGCCAGCGCTTGTCCAGGGGCTTCGTGTTGGGGGAAGGGAGGGGAGGCGCTCGGGCGCGATCGGCTCAGTCCAATCAAAGCGCAGTAGCACGTGGTCTAAAGTATCCCTTTCGCCGGAGACGTGTTCCTATTCCGTTACTCAAGCCTTGTGTGCATATACGTCTCTGCTTCACGTTTCGAAACATGCATTGTTGATTTATCACTTCTTTGATTTTTCTCATTTGATGACCTCTAATTTCGAATCTTACGGCGTTTATTATTAGGTTCTTTTAGGCAAAACGATAATTTCTCTTCGATCGTCAATAGATGCAATCGCCAACGTATTCAGTATCTTAATATAAGAAGCAATCCCTTTCATTTCATTTACATCACCTAGAACACACCACTCTGCTTCCATCGACTAAAACCTTCTAATTTAAATTCTACTCCGACCCATTCATACTCTAGGAAATCATCCCCATCGCTCGCACGATCAACGATCCTGTCCCTCGTGTTATTCTCTTCGTCGCCCACCCTCCTAGAATTCTACCTCTTTCATCTGATCGTAGAATTTTGTTAAATAATAAGCCTAGTTTTTATTATATTGTGTATTATTTGTCCTGTGGATATGATACTATACAATATTATTGTTTAAATAATTACATAATTCAAACAAAAAAATGTTTAAATCAATTGTGCAAAATAAAGGAAGGTAAATGAAAACTCTAGGCCTTTTGGGGGAGGGGCAATGGCCCTCCTCTGACTCCGTGTCCCAGGTAAGCTGCGATCCATGTTCTCTTACCACCGCCAGCGTCGACTCTGAATGCGCCCCCGCCGCCCCCACCCCGCCTGCTCCATCCCCGCCGTCGCCCCGTTCCCCCACCCCCTTCGCCCTCTCCGCCCCCACCACCCCTCTCCACCCCCGCCGCCCCCGACTCTATCCCCGTCGCCACTGCCACCTCCGCCCCCCGCCGCCCCGCCGCCGTCCCCCGCCCTCTCCGCCTTCGCCGTCGCCACCACCGTCGCCTCCGCCGCCGCCGCCGCCCCCATCGCCGCCGCCTCCGCCCCCCGCCGCCGCCCCCCGCCGCCGCTGCCGCCGCCGCCCCCATCGCCGCCGCCGCCGCCCCTATCGCCGCCGCCTCCGCCCCCGCCGCCGCCGCCGCTGCCCCCCGTCCCCGCCGCCGCCGCTGCCCCCATCGCCGCCGCCGCGCTGAGCGTTAATGAGCGCGCGCGGCCGCGGAGCGCCCAGCCTCCGCCGCTGCGGGGCCCGCCCTACTTAGACGCGCCGTCTAAATTGGTGTGCCGTGCGCGCCGTGGGAACGTGCCCTCCAGACGCCCGCCGCGCCCCACGGCCCCTCCCTCCCTCCCTCCCTCCCTCCCTCCTCCTCTTTGCTTGGCTTTGCTTTTGTGGAGATCGATTTGGTTTTCTGGGAGACAAGTCACTTTTCACAACGGAGTGAATCCAGTAAGTGATTCATGTGTGTTATATGTTACATTCTATCTCAAAGGTTGTGCGGAAATATTTGCATTATTTTCTTAAAAAATATAAAGCATCCAGTGGACCTGATATTTTAAGTATAGTATACGTGGGCTCTACGGTGACGCCAGTACTCAATGGATGTAACATGAACTTAAAGTATAAAATAAGTAGTATTCTAAACAACTATTTTAGTGTATTGTCATTCCTGTTCAAGATAGATAACACGGGAAGGCAATATTTAAACGACTTTTAACTCATGTCATTTCTGATGAAAGTGAATGTATATAATGAATGCTTGCATTAGTCCTCAGTGCCTCGTTAGGTGAAATTGATCGTGGTTATCGTTATGTAATGCAGATGTATTGCTATGCTTCAGTGAAATGGTGTTTCAAATTTTTAGTGGAAAAGGTTTGTGTACCTTTTCTAGAAGATACCGGCTGCAGAGATATTGTAAAATTTTATGTGACAGATAGCTTTTGCTTATTTGAGAGACGCCGTTGGTTTACAATAGAATGCAACGACTCGTGTTTCGTATTTCATTGCGAAGATTTGCGATCGCCTTGAAGTAAATACGATGATTCATTACAACAATCCGTGGTTGTTGGTCGAATTTCGTACTCGACTTTCACGCGGTAAAAATACGATGAACATATGAAATAATTCTTGTGTTAGGTTAAAAGGAGTATAACTCAAACAATGTTTAACAGAAGTAATCTAAGTTCGCCATTTTGATAACAAACGAAAAGGTCTAACACGTACAGGTCAAAAACGGAAATCTACGTAATTATTTAGAGCATACATATACTTTTTAGGGTAAAAGAAAAAAAAATCATAAAATAACAGACAGACTTTCCATTTTTTTTGAACTTATACTTTCTAACCTATCGCTTTAGAATTATTCCGTTCTTTAAAAAACATTGGTCCCGAAAATAGGTGGCCCTTGATGTATTTAACTTATTTTCATAAAAAATAGTAAAAATGTGACGTAAATAAAAACAATAAAAGGTGTTGGTGCTCTCTGAAATAGGTCTTTCCAAGAGGTTTCTCTGTATTTGTGTTATGAGTAATGCCATTCTAGTGGCACATCATTAGCAACGTGTCATTTTTCGTTTATTGTTATATTCTCCACAAACTCGTCGCGAATTGCTTCTGAATCGAGCGCAAGTCCATCCCTCGGCCGAAGCGAACGGCTGACGACGAGGAAGCGCGCGCGCGGCGCCTGGCGTTGAGCGGGTTCCCGCGGGCCACGAGCCGAGCGCTGCTTGTTTGTGCGGCGGAGATTCGCCCGTCGCTGTCAGGGGATGAGCGATGGCGGCCGTCGCCGCGGGCCACAGCGACGAGCGAGGCGCTTTGGCCGAACGGCCGCTGCCGTGACGAGCCCCGCTGCTTGAAAAGCAGAGCCAAGATTTGAACATGTTTTTACAAGAGGGATAGTTCCTATTACTGAAAACATTTTTTGAAAAAAAAGAAAAAAATAATTTCTTCTTACTTGCAGCTCCTAGAATATTCAGATGTACGGACGGTAACAAATAATTATGCTTCGCCGAGATGCGAAACAGAAGATATTCTTTCACTCGTACTATGTACTAACGTAGTAAAAAGAAAGTTTTTTTAATGCTGTAGTGGAGAGACGATTTTTGTCAGAAAAACAACAACAAACTCGTATTTTGGCGTCCTGATTTCGAAAAAGTAGATAAATCTTATCTAGTAATCAGGTATCTAATTTTTTATATTCCCTCAAAGAGGCTAACTTGGGACACTTTGAATGTTTGTAGTTTAACCCTGCCTATATGACTTGGAGGAAGAGATCTTTTTTTACTTCAAAACGCAGGTCTTAGTCAATACTTTAGGAATATATGCTTCATTGTTTTGAATGTGGACCGTGTTGAGTATAATAAAATCAAAACTTGGTGTCCCAAGTTACTCTCCAATGTTAATTAACTTGGGACACATATTTGAATTGTGTTTAAAGTGTCATGATTAAGCAGACTAACTTGGGGCACACTGTAGATTTTGTGAAATAAGTATAACTGATTTTCACAATTAAATGGTAAACGGCATTACAAAAAGCAACAGGTAAATGACTTATTTTAAGGACGGAGTAATTTTAAAGAAAGGCATGTTTACAAATCAAAAATCAGTCATTAAAAATAATATAAGTGTATTTAATTATATCTCATACAAAGACAATACATAAAAAATAAGAAAAAAGAAATGTCTGGCACTGACATCTGCATTGCACTAGGCAACTGACGGATCATCAGTAGATTCTTCTAACAATTTCTATTGCTTCTTGGAACGACATGCAAGTTGCTTATATTTCTGAACCACTTGTTCTTCTAACTCTTCATTTATTTAATCTGGAGTCACACTTTTTGGTGGGTCAAAACTCACTCAGTTCAGAGCTTTGTCCGTCTGCTCTTGGTCAAATTCTTGATACTTTCTGTCCCTTTACATTGCTCTCATTCCTCTTTGCATTCATATTCATTCATCTGAATCTGAATTTAATATTTTTAATCTTTCATTCCTGTACAAAAGCAATGTTGGGTAACTTGGAACAGTGTTCCAATTTACCATCATCTATTGACGCATAGAAACTTTCTGTCCATAAAACATTAGGTGGGCCGCATTCACAAAACATGATTCTGGAGATGCTGGACAATAGTTCCGGTTGTGGAAAGCAATTATGCATAAAGTAGAAAAAAGCTTATTTAGAACTCTACAAGGAAAGTTTTCCAATGATTGTTTTCCATGTTAAAGCTTACGTTAACTATTTTTGTTACTGAATAACACTTACTTGCAAATAAAACTTCCAAAAGATGAATATAAATCTTTTTTGAACCGTCGTGAACGCTGGGGCGCTGCTTGCGACTCAAACACCTGAACACAACTCACACAGCCAACGTTTTAAAAAAAGTCGCAAAACGTCCCTAGTTTCACAACTGATCCAAGTTGTCCTCTTTGACGATACTTCGGATACATGTTCAGCAATTTAATGCGGTGTAAAGAGACTAGCTCGGGTGATTGATGATTTTTACTGAAGGCACTTGTGACGTTCAGACCTTTGGGTAACTTGACCCCTGCGGCCTATGTAAACATAGTACACCTTTCGACTACGTCGCACAGAAAAGGAAAGTAAATGCAAGCTGTAACTGTTTGAGTCACAATCTGCATGTTTTTCCCGTTTGTATTATTTTACAATAAACACTTGCTTATTTAGTTTAGCATACATCCTGCGGAAATTGTTAAGTAGTTATAAATTCATTCTTTCTGTCTTTAGGGAGGATGAATGTAAGGGTAGGGTAGTAAAAGAAGTTTCTAATACATTAATGAATATTTTTTAAATACATATACACAAACTAAATAAATACTTCAATTTATCTGTTTCAAAGAGTTTTAAAACTTTTTTTCCTGGCTACTCGTTGTCGTCAGTTTGCAATGACATTAGTTTTGAAAATGTTCCAGCTTCCAGTATACTACTATACTATCCGCTCTATAATACGACAATTAAGTTCAATCTTTTCCTCTTGAAAATTATTATTAAATATCCATTACTTTCTATCGTTACTTTTAAAACTGGGGAATTTAACTTCTCAAAAGCCGAAAGTTACTTTCCGCGGAAACGTAACCAACACAACTACAATCTCATTAATGTAGTGCACACCATATATGCACAATAAAAAGTGAAAGCAGAACCCTACAATGGCACAAGCCAGGTATTGCCATTGCATCCTTTCCAGTTTCAGCTCTCTAGATCATAAAAGAAGAAACGGGAAGACTTTACATGCAGGCTGAGGTAGTCGCGGTGGGTATCGTCTCAACTCCTCGCCTTCTTTGTTTTTTATTAAAGTTCATTTGAGGCAGTTCAGTTGATATCCCACAAGTGCTGGTTCAGAGTCTGGTCCTTCTAAGCCCCCGTACATAAGGTATGGGTGGGTTCTTTCGGAGAAGTCCGAATATTATAGAGCAAATTTTATACAAAACTCAGTGTGCTACCAATATAAGAATGTAGTTTGGAAAATGAAAGTAATCTTATTTATGTAGCCATGAAGGGCTTTGCAGAATGTCATCTCTAATATTATTTATCAGTCTTGATCGCAGGAGAATAAATCGTATAATGTATTCAAAAAGTAACATCTTTCCTGCCATTGTATTTCTACTCGGTCAAATCTGCTTCTAAAATTATATAAATGTATATCGCAACCTCAAGATTATTTAAATCATACAATAAAATGGTTTTGAGGAACGTGGAGCATAACAAATTTCCACCGCAGTGGTAAATCTCCCCGAGCTTTGAGCAGATGGCGGCAAAGGAGTACATCGTCCAAAACAGACTTCCCGGCGCGGTCCCTCTCCCGCCACTCGCTCCCACCGCGCCGTCCCCTCCCGCCCACGCATGTAGGGCGTCTGCATAAGTAGACCATTGTCTGAGGCGAGCCTTCAATAAAACAGCTCAAGCATTTCAGACAACAGGGATTCGCTTCCCCGGCGACGCACCGCCCCCCACCTCCCCGGTCACTCCCACCCTCGCCGCCCCCGCGCCGCCCCCCGCGCCGCCCCCGCGCCGCCCCCGCGCCGCCCCCGCGCCGCCCCCGCGCCGCCCCCGCGCCGCCCCCGCGCCGCCCCCGCGCCGCCCCCGCGCCGCCCCCGCGCCGCCCCCCGCGCCGCCCCCCGCGCCGCCTCCCGCGCCGCCCCCCGCGCCGCCCCCCGCGCCGCCCCCCGCGCCGCCCCCCGCGCCGCCCCCCGCGCCGCCCCCCGCGCCGCCCCCCGCGCCGCCCCCCGCGCCGCCCCCCGCGCCGCCCCCGCGCCGCCCCCCGCGCCGCCCCCCGCGCCGCCCCCCGCGCCGCCCCCACCGTCTCTCCGCCTCCGTCCTCGCCACCCCTGCCACTACCGCCCCGGCCACCCACTGCCCCGCCGCCCCCGCCGTCCTGCCGCCCCCCGTCCTCGCCGGTGTTTCGCGCCTCCCCTGCCACCCCCGTCCTGCCCCGCCCGTGGCAACCCTGCCGCCCCCGGCGCTCGCGCCGCCTCCCGCCGCCCCCGACACCTCAGCCGCCCCCATCGCTCCGCCCCTGCCAGCGAGTAAAACGCGCCGCCCGTAATTAAGAGCAACCGCTGCGCGGCGGCGCGCGGATGAGCCGTGTTGCAGTGAATTCGGCCGTGTCCCTAATCGCATATGCATGGCGATGCCGCCGCCGCCGCCGCCGCCGCCGCCGCCGCCGCCGCCGCCGCCGCCTGTGCTTAGCGCGCGCAGCGGGAAACGGGCATGTACCCAGAAACTTCTTGCAGGAAATGCACATTACATCATTCACTTTCCATGTACTCGAGTCTCTTGAGTTTTTGCGGCGCGAGAGATGTAGCTTGCGAAGAATACGGAGTCGCATGCTTCCAGACATTTTTTGTCTCGTTAACTGCATAGCCAATGTACTTAACGTTAAGATTTGTGGGAATGTCGAGCCAAATGTCTGGAACTTTCCTTCTGATAATCATTGGCGACATGGATTTCAAAGGAAGTTAAAAAGGTATGTCGGTAAACATATGGCTGCAAATTACTTTCCAATTGAAATTGAATACTGTGTTATTATTGTAATTATATAGGTATAATTACATATTTTATATATTTTAACTATTAGTGTATATTTCATAAATTATTTAACGTTTTAATATATTCAGATATTAAAAGGAAACATTTCAGATGCGCATTGGCAATATAATGTTACCGAATCGTCTTTCTTACGAAGCAAAGTTATGCTATTGTACTTTTATGACCACCATACCTTCGCCATGAATTGTTAAACTTAGCTTCTTCTAAACTTCGTACTCAGAGTCAAGGATGAGCAGACGTCTGTGAAGCTTGTTTGTTTGTTTTCTAACGCCCTCCCTTCGAAAGTTAGCCATTTGGGGCCGCGCTGACCAGTACAAACGTGCAGTTTTCCTCAGCGAATGGGGATTCCCACGTTCACAATGGTCAAGCCCGCGCGCGCGGTCTCCAAGTCTGATTTGTTCTGAATATTCTCACTCAGAATGGATGATTTGAAATACATGGCAAGGCCATCAGATGCATATTCAGTGTTCTAATTTTATAACACCAGTCATAATTATTAAAATTGGCTGAATAATTAAATTTAAAATTGGTTTCTTGTAGACATATTCTGTCTAGATTGTTATTGTTGCACAGTAGTTGCAGATTTTCTAGGCAACAATGAAATTCATTGAGATCCTATTGAACAATTTTCATAATGTTAGTTGCAATTTATTGGTAAAGATATTGTTGAATCAGCGATTCAACCAATCAAAAACAGGTTTCGGAGTCATAGGGATTCGTTCGCAGCCCTCAGCGATTCGGATCCCGAAGTCCCGGAACCTCACATTCGGTTCTTGTTCTGTAACATACGACCTGTTGCCGGATCACGGTCAGAACACGTTTTCTCCATCAGAGTTTCATTGTAAGCTCGTGAAATGGGTGCTAAGCAAACCACAGGGCTTCAATGTATCCAGTGTTGCAAGTTAAAAGGTAATGTGAACTAAGCAACGTAAAAGTATAAAAGCGTGCAAAAGAATCTGTAAAAGATAAACTTAATAAACGAAAGTTCCATTTCACTTTTTTTTAACATTAAGCTACGGAAACTCTCCCCCAGTGGTGGCTGATGTCAAGTTAATATTGCACAAATATAATTAGTGATTCCTGTCTGACATAGATTTTGTGAAAAAGTCATTATGTGATGTCCATTCCTGATTCAGTCTACGACGTGTCTGATTTAGATGTCTGTTTCACATCCTCTTAAGTCTAGTAAAACTTCATTAGAGAGTTCTCTCTGGTAAAACTGAGTAAGTTTTCATTGAGCATATTAATAATTGCTGAAATTCCATAAGAATAATTCTTAACAATAGCAAGGGCTGAACTAAGCTCAGTACAAATTGAAAGTGTTTTTATGTCAAGAGCAAAGAACTTTGGTAGCTTTCAAACAGGGTTTTTGTTGGATTGAGTATATCTTCCATATTTCTTCAGAACTGTCTTGATAGTCTGATTCAACGATTTTTGTTTTTCTTTTTTGTTGTTTTAAATTATTTTCTTGATTGTTATTATTATTAGATTTTTTTCATACAGGGAAGAGGATTTAGTGGGTAAGCTGCTTTTATGAGGAGGGATGCTCATAAGATCAGTTGACGGGGGGAGGGGCATGGGTAATGTTTGAACTTGATCTACACAGTTTGCATGTTTGTTCAAGGGGAGCTCAGGACTGAGTGATGAATCTGATGAGCAGTTCCTCTTTTTCAAAGGAGGGAAGCTGTCCCAATTTATCCTAGATGAGTTAGATGTTTACAGTATTTTAGAATCTGAGGAGCACTTTCCAGTTGAGGTATTATCATTATTACTTTCTGATGCATTATTTATAATTGGGGTAGAATTCTCTTTGTTTGAACACTGACTACCAATCTGGACTTCAGATTTACATTTAAAATAATTGATGTTCAAAGTTAAAAAGAATAATATATATGATGTCCTTGATATTGAATTTCATAGATGGAGGTAATTTATGAACTTCATCAGGGGAATAAAAACCTGCCTTCTAAAATTCAAAATATGAGACGAACTAGGATCAGACATACCAGCTCTTATAAAAGTAATATTAGATGATGTTTGAACATTAAGTTGATTAAGAGACTTTTTAGTGTTCTCATATGGGATGACAGGGCAAACATAGGATATTATAAGTCTAATGTGTTTACTAAAAGGGTCTGATACTTATTTCATTGTAATTGATAGTGAGTGACTTGTGGTTATCTGTAATAAAATCGGAAAGTTTCTTTGAGTTCAAGACCAGACCAGACATATCCTGTTGTTGGCGGTAGGTGACAGAAAACGAAATCATTTTCTTGAGTAATGTTTGTTTACTCACATCACGTAAGTGATAACCCTTCATGCGACTTGATGATTGCTTGATCCTCGGTCGGGAAGACATCAGTAATAGCAGCTCTATCGTAAGATTTCGTTTATTCATTATGAGCAGTTGAGGTTAAGTTGTTGTTGTTTACGGTGTTCATGGTTTCGGCTAGTGCCATCCGCAAAAGGAGCAGGCACACGAAGCCACAGTTTTGAGATGTCACTCAATAAGGCTTCATAAGTACATTATGTCACTAGAAGAAATAAGTACTAAAAG
Source organism: Acheta domesticus (assembly GCA_031308135.1). Classification (NCBI taxonomy): domain Eukaryota; kingdom Metazoa; phylum Arthropoda; class Insecta; order Orthoptera; family Gryllidae; genus Acheta; species Acheta domesticus. The sequence continues at coordinate 17,450,982 of JAHLJT010009436.1, forward strand.
ACGCACACGCAAGCAGAGCGGACGATATTGTCGGTATCGTGCGTAGCCATCGAGTATTGATTATTTGTATTCTTTAAATCCAAATAAAGATAAAATCAATTCCATAATCTCGCATTATATGTCTTCTCTTCTTTGGTCCTGCTCTTCCTTAAACGGGAGTTAGGTGACCCTTCTAGATGGCTCCAAAGTATTATTATCATCATGATGGATTTTCTTGGGAAGGGCTGATTGGGAAGATATAATCAGGGTGGTTTCCCGTTGCTTTCCCTGATGGTTCTGAATGAGGTGACAGGGTGATAATGAAGTGTGAAAGAGCTAGGATGACGGTGGAAGGTGAGCGTGGCATTTTGAACCATCCATTCGCCTTATGACCGAGGGAAACCACGACAAAGCTAGGTTAGTGGGCTGGCTCGGGCATCGAATCCGGACCTGCCGACCGCGAAGTCAGCGCGCTACGCCCTAAGCCACTTCCCTCGGTCGTGTTGTGCGTAACGATTAGGAAATACGCGACCACCACAAGAACCTACCAAAATGTTTCCAACTCAAAAAATCTCTCCGCTGCGATTCAAAATTTTCAAAGTTTATGACATAAAATTTTTAAAATTTCAGAGTTAAAAAATGAAACCTGGACTTTTTTTTAAGCCCTCTTTGCCTTATTTGCAGAAAAATTAAATAAAAACTTGAGAGCTACTTTTGAGGAAATATTGAATTATTTCTTGGCAGAACACTTATCACTTACAATAAGGAGAGAGGAGAGGAGTTGAGGGACAGCAAGTTGAAGAGAAAGCATTTTAAAATATTGTAATCACTGATGAAAATCACCCAAATTCGATTTACAAGCGATGGTTTTCAAAGTAATTTTATTTCAAAATAAAAGAATAATGAAATTGCATTTAATGTAAAGTAAACGAAAGTAAATGTTTTCTAGAGCTTTGAAAAGCGTAGCAGAGAAAAACAAAGAATTTGCATTATCTTCTTGGTTCAAATTGTAGTAGTTATCTGATACCGTTATAACATTGCACATATACAATAAAACTGAGAGAATAGAAGAAAAATGTTCGTTTTAATAGTCATACATTTTCAACGAAGGCAAAGGAAGTAGAACTGCTCTTGTATATTCAAATGTTACCTGGAGAATATTCTCTTATTTTACCTACTGGATGTTGGGTTGATATATTTTCGAGATTTCTAGATGCCCTATGTTCTTGAAGTCAACTCTTGCAATAGTCGGGTGCGTTCTCGCCTGCAATTAACACAATGTTATCCCTCAAATGCGGTCATAAAAAATTTCGTGCGTGCTGCCGGCTCAAGTTCTATTAGATTGCCATTATCTATACTTTTCATCATGTGATAGCTTTTCCTAGAATGGAAATTAAAAATGTGCGTGCTCATTTTTTGCGAGAAAGAAATTATTCTCAGTATGATTAGAAAAATATATTTTTGTGGTCTCTTCGTTTTTATTCCACGAAAATTCTTTCAGCGTAGAATTAAATATTCCGTCTCGTAGTCACGAATGAACTTGACCGATTTGGACTAGTTTTTTACTTTTCCTAGGCACGCAGGATAATATATCAACGTTCAAGGCATTTTAGAGTGAGAAATCTAACAGATTTCTATCAGTTGCCAAACTGTTTTAATGGAACTATTCAATGTACACATCAATAACCCACTAAAATCTTTCATCCGAACTAAAAGATGATTTTAAATGTAATAATATTTTGTTTTTATCAGGGAATTATCAGGGCTAAAATGTATGAAACATGTAAAAAAATGTAGTTATTTTGATCAAAATGTGGAGTTAAATATGGACTTACTATGATCAAAAATGATTATGACAAAATACTTTATTGTCAGTTGATAAACCTTAATCTTTAAATTCTGGAATGTAACTTCTAATTTTACACTGGCTGATTGTGCTACTTTTGACATGTTACATTGGCTTAAATGAGAGATTATTATAACTGAACCAACACATGTTTTCTGACTGGAGTTTAACTGACAATGAGGAGTTGTTTAAGTTGAATTCTGATGACCAAGTCTTTGTGACGTGATGCGATTTCCGTGTGCCCGCCTAAGAGGGAAGGAGAAGGGGTAGTATTTTTATGTAACACACTAGCTGACCCGGCAAACGTTGTTTTGCGATATAAATTATTCCTAGGATTATTTTAGTAGAAAGAAATGACTAACTTACTGTCAGTGTTTGAGGATGTGGTAAATATGAGTTGAAGAGGCATGGCGCTGTGAACGATGATGGAATATAAAAATAACACAATACCAAACATGTATATTTTTAATTTATTGTAATTTATTTTTCGAAATGATGTAGATTGCTAATTATAATTTTATTAAAAAAAACATATCAATCCCTCAACGCAATAGTGTACAATATTTTTTGTTATCCCATTAGCTAACACAAATAAACTGGATGGTTCGCCCACTCGAGAGCATGCCACGTACAATTGACCGTGTGAAAAACATGGTGTGCCACAAACAGACATCGTTTGGCCTTTAGTCTTATCGATAGTCATCACAAATGCCAATCTTAACGGAAATTGAAGACGTTTAAATTGAATTGGTATATCTGTGGGTATAATAGGGATCCGTGGCAGTAATATATTCTCACTTCGAAATTTGCCATTTAAAATGATGGCTTCGACGTTTTTCATTACAACCCTGCAAATTAATCATAAATTATTTAAAACTTACACCGAAATAGAAAAATTAAGATTAACGCCCAAACAATAAAAATAATGGCTAAAAACTGTAGTGAGTGAGAAACAGCTTATTGTGTGAGAGATCTCATCCCTACTCCGTGCTGCTTATTGAGTCAGAAGCAATGGTGCCAGATGTGAAACTTCCGATTGCGAAGTTTTAAGTTCAAAAATGCGGATTTCTTCTAATGAATGCGGTTTTACTAATATAATTTAAAAAGAGGGGAAAACATCAATAATTCATATATCGACATAGAATTCCGTTTTGTTAATTAAATAAATGAGATAGTCTCGCTATATTTGTTCTATGTTTGTTCTCACTCTATATAATGTTCTCGATTCACCCAAGAAATTAAAAATATAAAATATCAGTACTTTTGTTATAAATGTACTTTCAATTTATTTTTAACCTCAGTTTAATATGAAGCCGAGTCACGTAATTTCAACATTTTTAATTTCAATATCCCGCGAAGTGCATCATTTCCCCGGCTTGAATAAACGCAGTATGAATTTGAACGACGATCCGTATTCTTATTTGGCGTATTCGAAAACTACTAATGCTGTCACCTATTTGTCGTCTGAATCTCTAACAATAAGACAATAAAGGACGGAGTTCACGACAACACCTTGGTGCTTGGTCATAAATTTTCGAATACGGCAATTGGATGAAGCCCTAATGATTGGTAGTTGATTGGTGTTTTATTGCTTTCTACTTTAATCAAATAGAGAGAGACAGCATTTTGAACATTCAAACTTTGTCAACCATAGTTAGCGGGACATCAAACGATCGTTGTAATAACTGAGGAAATGAAAAAAAATAGATTTTAATCCACTATCATGAAAATGCAGATCTTTTTGGCATCCTCATTGCTTAATGCGGATTAGGTGTTAATAATGCGGTATAAAATGCGGAAAGGCTGTACATCTGGCAACACTGGTCCGAAGTGACGCCGGTAGACGCCTTGCGAGGATACTGATCAAGTGATAATTGCACCATTACATCATGTGAATCAATCAGGGTTTTCTTTACCTATTGTTGCTCTAAATGGCAGTAAAAACGAAAATCTACATATTAAAAGACGGCAGGAGAAAATAATTAACGATGATAAATAAATATTCTCTAAAGAACAATCATTTAAAAAATTGTTATAGAATAATGTACACATTTTTAACTGTTCAACAATGAATCTGTTTCCTGCTAATGTTTTTCCTGCTAATGATACTATTAATGACATATTAGTCCTTAATATGCTTAAGACTCCTCAAACCTAACGCAACAATGTATCGCGGAGACAAACATTTTTCTAGCTGAGCCCAGCAGACGTTGTTCTGTCCCTGTATCTCTTTCCTTCCCTCTCTCTTTCTCCGTCTCTCTCTCTCTTTCCCCGTCTCTCTTTCTCCGTCTCTCTCTCTTTCCCCGTCTCTCTTTGTCAGTCTCTCTTTCTTAGTCTCTCTTTCTTAGTCTCTCTTTCCCCGTCTCTCTTTCTCAGTCTCTCTTTCCCCGTCTCTGTCTTTCTCCGTCTCTCTCTTTCTCGTCTCTCTCTCTTTCTCGTCTCTCTCTCTTTCTCGTCTCTCTCTCTTTCTCGTCTCTCTCTCTTTCTCCGCCTCTCTCTCTTTCTCCGCCTCTCTCCGTGTTATTCACATTTAATAGCAGATTCTGTACATCGCTGTCCAGGTGCGTATTATGGAGAAACACCGTGTAGCTGGTGAAATACCACCGTGTGAAATACCCACCGTGTGTAGCGGGTTGCCTAAAACGTTTGGTGCGAAAAATTAAAAACAATTGGGGTGGACCACCCTTATCACTAAGGGGTATAAAAATAGATAACAACCTATTCTCAGACCTACTGAATATACATATAAAATTTCATCAAAATCTGTCAAGCCGTTTCGGAGTACGGTAACTAAAACTGTGACACGAGAATTTTATATATATATATATATATATATATATATATATATATATATATATATATAAAGATCTATTTATTCTAGATGATATAGATAGTATAGTGTAATCACTTCACAGACGGTTTTTTTACTTACACTAGTTAAAATATCTAAGCTAACTTATTCTAAATATTGAAAGAGGATACTCTAGGGGAGAACCTCGAGGTTAAGTATCATGGTTGGCTAAGATTTTGAGAAAGGCTTCAAAGGGGATTCTGTTTTTTATTCGGTTGTGGGTGTGAGGTTTTGCTAATTTGAAGTGGAATGCTGCTGGTATGTCTGTTAGGTTTTGGTAGAAATTGTGGGATATTTAGGCTATTTGGTTTGTTATTGTGTTCCTGTTTAATTCGGAATGAAATTGTTCATTACTTATGAACCAGGGGGCATTTGTGATTAATCTAATGAATTTGTTTTGAATTATTTGGATTTTATTGAAATTTATTGGGGGCTGCGTTTGTCTATACTGGGCATGCGTAGAGCAGTAGTGGCCTTATCATAGTTTTGTATATTGTCGTAGAGTTTGTGAATGACAGGAATTTGTGTTCGTTGATTAGTGGCCGGAGTTGCAATGATTTATTTCTTGCTTGTTTAACTTGGATATCAATATGGGTTTTCCAGGTTGATTTTGTGTCGAGGTGAAGTCCTAAATACTTTATGGGTTGTGAAGATGGGTTGTGGTGATGGGGAAGTGGTTTATTACTAACGGAGGGAGGAGAGGTAAATTTCCTGAGTGAGACGGGATAGTGTGGATACTGAAACGAGGCGCGTTTTCCACAGACGATCGAAGTCTGAAGGTCGTCTGCCAAACAACTCTAATAGATCATCGCCTCCTTGCGCCCCTCTTCACCTCGTGAGACATTCAGGCCGGAGAGTGGATCTACACATGGATTAAAACATTAACAGTTTCTTAACATACTTTCGCATTGTCAATTCCCCCTAATTTTCAAAAAAAATCTTATGTTTAAGGAATTACTGAACGTTTTAAGCGATTTTTGTTGAGATGCATTTTTAATGAAATTTCACTGTTAAGCGTAATACGCTATATGGACTGATTTCATAAGAAATATGGAACATATTTGGACTTTTATTAAAGTATGTACCAAAACCCAAAATATAGAAAAATATGCAACTTAAAAGTAGCGTTTTTCAACTCTACACATTGTGAAACAAAGATAAATTAGTATTGATATTACCTTATTTAGTAAATACGTATTTACATAGAAATCCGTTCCCTTGTTATTATTCTGTTAAGTAGATTCTTGTCAGTAAAATTAATTTGAAATATAATTTTCGTGGATATTTCGAAAAAGAATATATTTCGCGGTTACAGACTTTCTCATAATTAACCTATCTCAATCTTGTAAAGGCGTCCCCGTTGATTCGGCATTGGGCGAGTAGCTCACCAAATCACCCAATCAATCAGTAGTATGAATGGATTGCTGAAGCGTGTGGTGCTCGCCCTAATGTCGGTCTTTTGAGCGCTTCACAGGGAGCAAACATTCGCTCAGGATTGAACGAAGTAGTTGCTCGCTACTCGCCGAATGCCAGTGCGTGCGGAGCCGCCTTAATACGTATTACTCGAGTAGTGTCTGATTTCATTGTAAGAAAATACCTCTCACTATCCGCATTGCGCGAATAATGGGTGCCATAAAAACGAATATAAATATTGACCATCAATTAGGACTGCATTGCCCACGCTTGGACAGTCGTAAATTAGCCGACACTAAGAAACTCATACAAACACACCGTTGCAGATAATATCTCTCTGCGACTGTGAAGAAGCGAACACGCGCGAGAGCCCGCACAGAGCGCGCCTCTCCCAGGGACAAACCAGAAAGTAATTCACGGGAGAGAACAATTTCATTTCGGCTTACTACTAAACGTTTTCGAAATATTTTTAACATGTAGGGCTTCAAATAAAAAAATGTTCGGGTATATTCATAATGATATATAAATTAGGAGGGCCAGTCAAATGGAAAAGAGACAGATGTGAAGAAAAGTAAGTAAGCTGTTTATTATTTCAATCGCCGTAACTATTTATAAATTTATCCCACTATGAGAGAAGACAGTAAATCCCTTCATAGAAACATGATTGCAGTTGGAACGGAACAATCATTGTACGTAGGCGTGCACCTCTTCGTTTGAAACAAATCGACATCCTTGGATATCTTTAGGGCTTCAAAAATCGTATGGGGATAGAACTAGATTCAATGAAGAATGTGTGAGCTTCCCAGCAGAACTTCTACAACGTTGTAAAAACAACCTTGGCAGAATGTGTGTGGGCATTATCGAGAGAGAGAATGATGCCGTCTCGAACATTCTTGGGCGTTTGGACTTGATGGTGCGCTTCGATTTTCGCAAAGTTTCCATTGTGTTCATCACACACAACAAACATTCTGGCATGAATAGTACTGGTCCTGGTCCTCCTTGTGCCGTCGAAAAAAGCACTACACCATGCTGTTCCTCTTTCCCGGCCTCCATAGTGATGTCGGACGCGCAAAGACTCGCTGATCTTTCTTCAAACATGTCTAGCAGACGGCAGAGCGTGGAACGTTCGCGCTGTTCCTACCTGATTCCCAGTATAGGGTACTTCTATACATACATCTATTAACTTCCGTGCCATGATCGATTCGAGATAAGTCGGTTGCGTTTTCATTTGACTGATCCTCATGTATACACTGGTGTTTGTGAAAATTGCAACACCAAGAAGGAGAAATCCTGTTACAACGAGATTTATTCCACAGATTAGTTACATCACAATATACAAATGATTAATTACAGAACTGTAGCTGCATTTTGAGATTTAGTATATAATACGGTGTGAAGCCGCCACAGATTGCTGTCAGAGACTCTAGACGCCGTGGCATGGATTCAAAGAACGCCTGGATATGTTGCTAGGGATCATCCTGCCGTTTCTATGCCTGACCATAAAGCATGGACAGTAACTGCAGGAGTACCAGAATGAAGAGGTGGCCGACGTATCACATCCCAGACGTTCGATGGGCGGCGAGTGCAGGCCAGTGCGAATGCAGCCGTCGGCGAGTGCAGCCGTGGCGGCGAGTGCAGCCGTCGTTGTTCGCAGAACGCTTGCCCATTCGTCGCCACATGCGGGTATTATCTTGCAGAAATATGGCAAGTGAAGCTGCTTGCAGGAGGGGCAGTATCTCTGTCTCTACAACCTCTCTGATGTAGCGGTTGCTGTTCAGATTGAACTCAATACGTATGAGGCGAGATCGTACATTGTAGCCAAAGGCACCCCAAACTATGGCACTTGGCGTTTGGTACAGAACAATGCAGGCTGAAAGATTGCGATCACCATGGTAGCGTTGAACGCGTACGCGGTCATCACTGTAGCAAAAATTGAAGCCGGGCTCGTCCGAAAACACTACATTTTGCCTCTCAGGACACCAGTGAACACGTTCACGAGCCAATTCTCTGTGAGGGGTTGGTGGTTTCTGGGCAAAGGAATCCGACGCAATGATATATGCATGCCATCAGTCCAGCCCTCAGCAGAGGGCATCGAAACGTCGACGCAGACATGATCACATCCGTTGCAATGCTCGAAAGGCGAGCCAACACTGTGGATGACGGACTTTTGTGGGTTTCAGCCATGCGGACAAGATGACAGTTATATTGATGGTCTGCGATCTTGTCGGCACCGGACTGTGGTCACATTCTGTGGTCCAATACCCGCTCGTTGCTGTGTACGACCCTCAGCGGCTCAGTAGCAGCACGCGCCGTTCGAGCCGCTTCGCGGAGACCGATCAATCTGCCCCATTCGATCTCACTCTGGTGCTGATATTGCGCCCTTGGGCGTCAACGAGGCATACCAGCACCTGCTTGCACATATCCACGTCGTTTGACGGCTCTACACCGACTGAGTGTGGCGAAACACTCGCCTGACCTGTCACACAAAGGAGGGTGCTGCTCTGCCAACGTGCACGTGATTCCGATCATTTCTTCTGGGTGTCATAATTTTCACAAACAGCGGCATGTGTGTATGCCGAGCGAAAATGGCTCAGTGCGTAGCGCACTGGATTCGCAATCGGTAGATGCGGGTTCGATCCCCGAGCCGGCCATCCTGACCGGGGTTTTCGTGGTTTCCCTTGGTCTAAAGGCGAAAGCTGGGAAGGTTCCGAAAGCCCACGAACACCTCTCACTACCCCATCGAACACCTACCACCATCATCCTATTTGTCTCACCCCTCATCATCAGCTTATCCAATAATAATATTAATAATAATAATAACAACATAATCCTATCACATCATATTGATTATTCAAGGGTAACAACCTTGTCTTAACCAAGGGATGAGGACGAGAGGATGACCCCCATAATTCCCCACGTTGATCTCTCCAGACCAGAATACGACTGGGTCTCGGGAGAGAGAAACGTGTTGCGTGATCAGTAGTGGCCAATACGTAATACAAGTATATAGATACATGTATATAAAGTAAATATACTGTATTTGTGTATATATATATATATATATATATATATATATATATATATTGCCATGCATTTATGACATTTATTTTGAATAAACTGATTAAAATGACAAAAGCGAATTGTTGGCGGGAGAGCGAGGCCCCGGCGTGTCCCCACCTTTGGTGGTCCGGCCTCGGTCTCCTCGGCCGCTTAAAGTCTCCGCGCATCATTGATATATATAGTCGGTCGCCGCCGCGCGCGCTCACATACTTTTTACGAGCGCCGTAATTACAGCGGCCTGATTGCGGCGTGGGTGGGGGGCGTGGCTCATCGACGCGCGGCGCCACACACGAGGGCGCGTCGCCCGCGCGCCCCCTCACGCGCTGCACTGGGCGGCACTCAACTGCTGTCGCTAAAGCCAGCCTTTGGTTTCATGACAGGTTGATAAATCTGGGCGGATGGTTCACATGAAAATGGCTGAATGGGTTAGAGCTGCGGAATATTTTCTTTTTCTACTCCCATTGTATAATGCTGTCATTTGATGGCTGCAACCCGTTGTGTAATGATTCTCGTTTCGATACAGTTTTCATTACGATACAGGTACTCGTCCAATCACAAAAAAGTTTACAAACCAATAATGGGCACTTAATTAGTCATCGAGAATCTTTATAGAAAATGTTTCCTTAGATTATGTGCATTAAAATTGTATTAAATATTATATATGCTTCTCAGTTTTAATTTCTTTTATTATTAGTTATTTTTTTACGTGAAATGTTATTGAAAATAAATTGAATTGTTATTTTACTTTCGTCCTATTTGACTAGCGCAAAGGTAGTTATTGAAGAGAATATTTGACCAACGTTAAGATCTGAACGCAAGTCATTTTGAGTTATATGTTGCTGCCGTGTGATTGTTCTTAAAAAACAGTCAATTCTTTAGTTTAAAATGTTTAGTGAATCAAAGGTGGACTTGACACCTCCAGAAATAAGAAAAAATCCAACAATGGTGACGTCGGAATTATTGCCGCAACTTCTGTACACCCTCGCCGGCGGTCTGGTAAAGCAAAGCCAACTGCAGTGGGCTGGGAGCTGTCCGCTAGGTGGCCTTCGCTGAATCCTGCATGTCAATTCTCACGAAATGATTCAATGTAAAAGTTTCATTTATCAAAGTTACCAGAAGTCGTAGAAAATGTACCGTATGAAACTCGATGTAATGGGTATTAATACACTCCTGTGAAGTTTACGATACTCACTCGTTCCTCTCTCGTTTCGTAATATCACACTCTTGTATTAATACCCATCATTACATCGTCCTTTCATGATGTACAATTGTAAAATCATTTATTCTCTTTGTAAGATATTCTACTTATTAGGCACTTCAAATGTCCATGTAAGAAATTATGTATAGGAAATAAGTTTCTGATTTTGAGATGTACGTAAAGATTTGCGAATAAGGTATTATGACTTTGAACGTATGTATGTATGTTATCGGTAATGTGAATATACTTAATATACGCAAATTTCTTGCTATCCCTAAAATGGGATGCTCATGATTTTATGCTTACTACATACAACATTAACACAACTACTTACAACATTAACATAATCGTTTTATGGGGTAACTGCATTGGATAGTCCATGTTTTTGTTATTACAAAAATAAATAGCTTACACCAAATAATGTGATACGCACTGGATTACTTAAATTGCAATGTTGCCCACTTCTTGATTTTTAACTCTTCTGGGTAGTCTTTCTCGAGCATTTTATTGTACGTGCACTACAGTGTAACTACATTTCCTAAACTGTTCTCATGTGTATCGAAGATAGCATCAGGTTTTTTTCTGTATAAACTCCTTATCCGTCTGTGATGGCACTTCGACCATTTGGAAGTGTAGGAGTCATATGACTTTCGAGTGCGTTCATTCTCATAATCCGATGTCTTGCATGATAAAACATTTGCAACATGTACTCGAGAGTTGATATTGTTGTTTTAGGGGACTATAACATTTTCATTTGTAATTGTTTTGTTGCAGAAAGTTCAAAGTAGAAAGGTAACATTTTTTATAGAACCCAGATCATACAGACTACACATCAGTACGTAGAAACTGCGCTGTCGACCGCCTTTTGCATTTTGATTCTTGGTCCCCAGCTTTTTCAGCCTTATCTGAAAAGAGTAGTTTTGACGATAAAATTTGAGTGATCAAGGACCACTGCTGGAATAAGAGTCAGAGCAAAGGGAGAACCGTGAAAAAAAACCTGCTTCAACCACCACAAACTCCTCCCTGTGCTTTAAAGATTCGAACCCCTGTACCAGTGTCGGACCCTGCTCCCCCCAAAAAAAGGCCTAGAGTTTTGGTTTGTTACCTTCCCTCTTTTGGAAAAATTGATGTAAATGTTTGTTAGAATTATGTAATTATTTAAATAATAATCTATAATATCATTGATGTAAGTATGTATTATGGCGCGTTTGCCCCTGACAAAGCCTGGGCCTACCAGCGGAGACTCGGCCTTGCGGCCAAGGGTTTAAGGGGTACGTGTGATTAGCACATAGAATTCCTACGCTCTATTCTGGTCTTCTCAACCTGTAAAGTGAGCTTACTCATCGTCACACAGCAACCCGTACTGGGACATTGCAAGGATAGCACACACTGTAATCTTGCCCGTTCGGGAATCGAACCCAAGGTCGCGTGATGGAGAGCGAGCACGCTGATCGATGAGCTACCCGTGAGGGCGTAGTATCATACACAAACTACAAAAATATAAACCAGCACAGTAACAAATGCTTAGTATTTACCCAAAGCCAATGATGGCTCCCTCCAAAGTGATCGCTGGATCCGCCGCCGCCCTGTACCCAGAGGTGGCAGGGCTGGCCATTCCACTCCGGGTCCCTATGGTCAGGGCGCTTCGAGGTGTAGTTTGAAGCGCAGGGCCTTTCGCGCTTCCACGGCAAGAAAACATTCCCCCCCCCGCCCATTTTAAGATTTCAAATTGTTTTAAATCGTCATTCACACAATTTGTCATCACAACAATTAAACCTCGAACACGTAATATATTTACAACAAATCGTGGTGAATATCTTTGGAATTTATTAACTTTTTTTGTAATAAGGGCAAGTGCTGTTGGTTGAGCCACGGCCACGGGGCACGTGCTCCGGCAGCCGCATCTGAGTGAGTTGAAGGAAGCCCGCGCTCTGGATGATTACCTGTGTTCGTTCGCCTGTGTTTCGGTGTCGTGTTGTTTTTTAGATTTACTTTTTAATTACGTCAAAGTTAAATATAATTTTGTTTTTGTTTTCTACATTTTGGATTTTAGGTTGTGGTAAATATATTAATTTACAATTTTAAAATTTAATGTATTTTTTCTTCGCAAAATTAATTTAGAATGTGTGGTCTTCCATCAGTAAAGCGCAAGAGTATTAGAGTGCTCCATAGTGGGGAAAACAAATAGTTATTAATGTTTACAACTATTTAAAAGGAAAGAATCCAGGAACAACAGTGCAATGGTTAACGGACAAAACAGCGGCGTCAGTTGGTGTAAGTTCAACTGTTTTGTGCAACAGGACAACAAGCTGCAAGTCGTTCAATTACAATTCCCAATAAAAAGAGGGAAAGTCGATGTATTCGTGCCAATAGCAGGGAAGCAAAATGCGAGAAGTTCGTGCGAAGTGGAATTTGCAGAAAAGTGCATCCATTGTATATGAAGAATGTTCCGCCAACATTAAAAAGTATTCTTATGGCAGTGAACAGTGACAATGATCTCCCCGATTCAAGAAATCCAGTTTTCATCTTTTACTAAAAAAGAATACAAAAATTTAGATTTAAGGAGAGGGAGGAAATACGCTTTCATAAAATGGGAAAGGTTCCAGAGAAGCTACTTTAGTGCTAAACCAGCGCTCCGCCTCATTGAGGGAATCGCCATGACAATCGAGCGCTTAACGTTTTGTTCGTACAGTACGGCAGAAAAGCGCCACATGTTCACCATCGCCATAAGACTACACTTGGGAGCGCCATAGGTGCTCTGGTTGAATGGGGCGCAATGCTAACAGCCATAGGTGCACTGATTGAATGGGACGCAATGCTGAATGCCATACGTCGACTGGCCATAGGTGCACTGGCTGAAAGGCGGCGCGATGCTGAATGCCATACGTGCACATACCATTGGAGCACTGAATGGACTGGGGCACGATGCTGAATGCCATAGGTACACTGCCCGTAGGTAGAGAGGCTGAATGGGGCGCGATGCTGAATGGTATAGATATACAGGCCATAGGTACACTGGCTGAGTGGGGCACGATGCTGAATGCCACAGGTACACTGCCCGTAGGTAGAGAGGCTGAATGGGGCGCGATGCTGAATGGTATAGATATACAGGCCATAGGTACACTGGCTGAGTGGGGCACGATGCTGAATGCCACAGGTACACTGCCCGTAGGTAGAGAGGCTGAATGGTATAGATATACAGGCCGTAGGTACACTGGCTGAGTGGGGCACGATGCTGAATGCCACAGGTACACTGCCCGTAGGTAGAGAGGCTGATTGGGGCGCGATGCTGAATGGTATAGATATACAGGCCATAGGTACACTGGCTGAGTGGGCACGATGCTGAATGCCACAGGTACACTGCCCGTAGGTAGAGAGGCTGAATGGGGCGCGATGCTGAATGGTATAGATATACAGGCCGTAGGTACACTGGCTGAGTGGGGCACGATGCTGAATGCCACAGGTACACTGCCCGTAGGTAGAGAGGCTGAATGGGGCGCGATGCTGAATGGTATAGATATACAGGCCGTAGGTACACTGGCTGAGTGGGGCACGATGCTGAATGCCACAGGTACACTGCCCGTAGGTAGAGAGGCTGAATGGGGCGCGATGCTGAATGGTATAGATATACAGGCCGTAGGTACACTGGCTGAGTGGGGCACGATGCTGAATGCCACAGGTACACTGCCCGTAGGTAGAGAGGCTGAATGGGGCGCGATGCTAAATGGTATAGATATACAGGCCGTAGGTACACTGGCTGAGTGGGGCACGATGCTGAATGCCACAGGTACACTGCCCGTAGGTAGAGAGGCTGATTGGGGCGCGATGCTGAATGGTATAGATATACAGGCCATAGGTACACTGGCTGAGTGGGGCACGATGCTGAATGCCACAGGTACACTGCCCGTAGGTAGAGAGGCTGAATGGGGCGCGATGCTGAATGGTATAGATATACAGGCCATAGGTACACTGGCTGAGTGGGGCACGATGCTGAATGCCACAGGTACACTGCCCGTAGGTAGAGAGGCTGAATGGTATAGATATACAGGCCGTAGGTACACTGGCTGAGTGGGGCACGATGCTGAATGCCACAGGTACACTGCCCGTAGGTAGAGAGGCTGAATGGGGCGCGATGCTGAATGGTATAGATATACAGGCCATAGGTACACTGGCTGAGTGGGGCACGATGCTGAATGCCACAGGTACACTGCCCGTAGGTAGAGAGGCTGAATGGGGCGCGATGCTGAATGGTATAGATATACAGGCCGTAGGTACACTGGCTGAGTGGGGGCACGATGCTGAATGCCACAGGTACACTGCCCGTAGGTAGAGAGGCTGAATGGGGCGCGATGCTGAATGGTATAGATATACAGGCCGTAGGTACACTGGCTGAGTGGGGCACGATGCTGAATGCCACAGGTACACTGCCCGTAGGTAGAGAGGCTGATTGGGGCGCGATGCTGAATGGTATAGATATACAGGCCATAGGTACACTGGCTGAGTGGGGCACGATGCTGAATGCCACAGGTACACTGCCCGTAGGTAGAGAGGCTGAATGGTATAGATATACAGGCCATAGGTACACTGGCTGAGTGGGGCACGATGCTGAATGCCACAGGTACACTGCCCGTAGGTAGAGAGGCTGAATGGTATAGATATACAGGCCATAGGTACACTGGCTGAGTGGGGGCCCGCCCTGAGGTTGGCCGCCGGCCACTTGAGCGCGTGCGCCGCTGCGCCATTGCTCGCGGACGTTTTCCGTGCGCCTGTCGCGAGGCGAGGGTGGAGCGGCGCGCGGCGCGGCGCGGGGCGGCGGCTGTCGTGTCGCACGAAGAGCGTGTCGCCGCCGCCGCCAGCGGCGTTATTTAATTTATTTCCGATGACGGAGGGCAGCGCGGATCGCGATCGGCACACTTGCAGCGAAGGAGGGAGGGGAGGAGGCCTGGGGGCGGGGCGATGGGGTCGCGATAGGGGTGGGTCGTGGGGAAGGAAAGTGAGACGCCAACGAGGAAAATCAGGCCGACGTGTTATGAAAGTGGACCGATTCTGAGAGCAATATGAGGACGATGAAGTTTCGCTCTAGCGCTACTGGTTTATTAGTCACGGAAAATCATTAATTCCCTACTAACACATTAGCTACTAGCCCTTACCTATGTAGCTGGAAAAATAATATAAATAAATGTCATGATATACTATTAGGAGGAAATAAGTTAAGGCCACTTTTCTGACAATTTTGTTCCGTATTGTTTCTAGATTGCTAAATTTTCCCCCTAAGTTATGTTCCCCCAATGTATTTAAGACAGGAAATTTGGTAAGATTGATTTCTCACTTTTGTAAGGTGTTGGATTGATAAATTTGAAATAAACTGTAGAAGGAAACACCTATCTGATCTAACGAAGAAAATAAATTATTGTACTCGCTAAGGCTAGCCTGCACAGCGCTTTGCACTTCGACTGACCTCGGGAGCCGCGCGCGAGCAAATGGAGTGCAAATCCGGGCCACGCGGATGGGTGGGCATAAGGCTCATTCTAGGAGTGGGCACCATCATTGAGAATGTAGCGTGTAAATCGAAAGAGCAATTGCGAGAATTGACGGACCCTTACATACAGTTCAAGTCTCATTACGTTTCATTTTGGATAAGTTTGTTGTCGATGTATGAGAAAGTGAAGTATGAACCTAAAACGAATTAGATGTAAGTATTTGATTTGGATACCAATATTATAAATCGTTGAAGGTCTGATAAGGTAATTTGCTTTGCTACGATGCAATCGCGCGCTAAATACAAAATTGTAATATTTAATCTTTTTTTATGATCACAGCTATCAATTATTTTTTCATTAACTATGTTTAATTGATTAAGACGGTTCTGTCAAAGCTAAAAAACTCTTCTTCTAAAAGAATCATCATAACTTTTTGCTTTTTGCACGCTAACAGCTCTCGCGGGTAACCGGAGAGCTCGTAAATGCAGAATGCCCGCGGGAGCAGGTGTTGTGTAGACCTACACTAAGGAAATAAAAATATACTAGCGTACCCGTGCGAGAACTCTCGCATGATGTACCTCCCCCTCTTCCTTATTTTTTCATTTCCATATTAAGCCTGATATATATATTTCTTCTTCAAGACCCTTTATCCTCCGTGACGTGTTCTATATGCCACTTTGTACTTGACAACAATAAAATACATTCTTCTTAATACAAACTTTATTATCGTGCAAAGAGGTGCACCCGTATAACAATCGCATAGAATCTCAAGTAATTAGTAATTTCACATGTTGCAGATTCTACAGGCTCTGAACAGGTGGGGGTAGAATTGAGAAGCGTCGACCTGAAAAAAAATGTAATAGAATGGTCAAGAAGATCTCATCCTGTAGATTACGGTGTGAGGAACGTTTATTTGAGACCTTTGGCCTCAAAAGTTTGGTTTTAAGGCCCTAGAACGCCTCGTTTAAGAGTTATTGAATGATACAGATTAAAAAATCCTGACTGGCTTTTGCGGGTTGTATTTTACATGAATATTTAGATGAATTTTTTTAAACAAATCCTTCAATTTTTTAAAATCAAAGTGCAATTCGTCTCGTCTCTGTGAAATTCTCTTTCTTTAGAAGCATAAGATTGTTTGGTGTGAGAGCCGCAAAGGGAAAGTATAATACTGAAATGATATAGGAGATGATTCTAGTCATTTGCTAATATTTGTTACGAGTTGGTGAGGTTTTCAAAGATTGATAAAACATATTTTGACTGTGATTTCTCAATTTGAATAATCGAGGATTGATATTGCAATAAAATGATGATTAAATACAGACATTTCTCTAGAAATTATCAAGCATTCATCTACAGCATTTGTCATGGATCTAGGTAATGATTTCCAAACCCTTTTTCATAGTGTTTCGATCAGATTTTGATCTACCATACATCATTTACGGTAAACAGATTAATACTTCCGCACTAAATTTTACATAGCTATTTTTCTAATAGTTCTTTCTTTTGAACTTCCCCTTGTACGTACACTTCAATAATACCTGTCAGTTGTATTACTGTTAATAATAAACTCTTTGTAATTTTTTCTCCAAATAAAAGTGAAAGTCATGCGTATGCGTGATTCAAGCGGTAATAATAATGTGAGACGACAGTGCGAATTACGATTGACCACCCGGGTTTTCTGCTGAGTGTGAGCTGCATTGGGCGGTCGCTGCAGTGTGGTGGTGAGCAGGCATTCACCCCTTGGGCGGAGATAGCCATCTCGATTGACCCCCGGTGAACCGGCCGCGATAACTCCGCTCAGCACTCGTGAAAGCGCCACTGCACTCACGTATACCGCCCGCCCCGCCCCGCCCCTCCCTCCCCCTCCCTCCCCGCCCCTCCCCGCCCCACTCCTCCCCGCCCCGCCCCACTCCTCCCCGCCCCACTCACTCCCCGCCCCGCCACTCCCCGCCCCGCCCCGCTCTGCTTGTCTCGGCCCCGCCACGCCACGCCCCGCTCTGCTCTGCCCCGCCACGCCCCGCTCTGCTTGGCTCGGCCCCGCCCCGCCCCGCTCTGCTCTGCCACGCCACGCCCCGCTCCGTCCCGTTCCGCCCCCTGCTCTCCCGCCCCGCTCCGTCACGCTCCGCTCCCCGCCCTCCCGCCCCGCTCCGCCCCATTCCGGACCCTTCTGCTCCGCGTCGCCCCGCCCCGCCCCGCTCCGTTCCGCTCCACCCCTTCCGCCCCCCTGCGACTCGCCCGCCCCGCTCCCCCCATGCCTTCACTACTCCGCCCTGCCAGCCCCGCTCCACGCTGGTCCGCCTCGGCCGCCCCGCTCCGCCCCGCCACGTTCCTCCCGCCCCATCACGCTCCTCCCGCCCCAGCACGCTCCTCCTCGCCTGCCCTGTCCCGCCCCACCCCGCCCGCCAGCAGGCCTGATATGATTATTGCGCCGCAGGTTATCCACCCCCGATCTCTCCGCCCGTGTTTTACGGGCGCTGCGGGAACCGGGGAGCCTGGAACCACTGATCGAATAGTATTCAACTTCTCTTAGCGTGTGAAATGGATTTGGTTAGTTTTTGGAATGACAAAGATGTACGTTGCACGGTTTGTTTTGAATCGTTGTGAATTTTCACGTATTACATACGAACGTATTAATATAAACTAATGCAGAAATATTTGCATTACCCTTTATTCTATACCTTTCCTATTTGATAACACAAAAGAGTAAGGGCTAATACAATATGTTAATAAGGGATCATACAATAATAACCATGAGGTAATCAACTTAGCTATTGGTTTAAAGATTTTGACTACATCGAATACAGATCTGGAAGGTATAAATTACATTCATAGATTAAATCGTTTATGTTTTGAAGAATTTTTTAAACTTCAAAACCCATTGAACTCTAAATGGATATGATGTGTCAGAACAATAAACTGATTTTTCGTTGTGTATATTGTTGGGCCAGCTTTGGCGCGCGCGCAGCAGGACAGTGCACACCGCCTGGGTCAGGGGTGCAAGGCGCAAGGCCCACAGCTAAAACCCCTAATACGGTCGCGGGCCATATTTTCACTACTCGGGCGACTTCCCCTTCATGTTGATGTCGGCACTTTGCCCGGCTGCTCTGACACGGGGGGGGGGATGGCACCACGCGTGATATCAGACCGTACTGTGCATAACCCAATGAAACACTGTGGGATGATTTTTAATTTATGACTTTACTAGAAAAATTCCTTAAATCAAAACTTCACGTTTTTTACATTAAAGGGGATGGTGACTCCTTGAATAACCTTCCTAATTCCATTACATTAAGTGTACGTGCAATGCTAAGAGGAGTATGAGAGGACCCCGAAGGAAAATTTTACTATTAACTTTTCCTTGCCAATAAAAACGTGTGATTAAGGAATAAGAAGAGGAAGAAGTTATATTTTGTCAAACAAAACAGCTTTCAATTTTGGTCTTTCTTAATGATTTTTTGGAAATGAAACACTATTATAATATTTTCTACCGTCACATGAAATTAATTTTATTTATGATTACTTTCATCAATTTCTACAACTCAACATTAACTAGATCAATTTACGCATAATTGTATACCGTTTTGTTACTGTTTCTCTTATTGAAACTTATTGAAGTCGCTAACAACTTTATCGTTGATACGACTCAAAATAAATATATTTAAAAATAGACCAAATTTTTATCACTTTTTTTAACATTTTTGTTATTCAATTCCTAGCAAAACTGTTAAACTACCACCATCGGCGCTGGGAACAAGTGTTTGTATCATGTCAAACACGAAAGGAATATTCAATGTAAAGAAACAAGAACTGTAATAGAAGTAAAATGAATTTGCAAAATGCCTTGTAATCAGTACCACTTGAATTTCTATGTCATTTCTTCAAAATCACTGTTAACTTTGAAGTGAGTTTCTGTGAGGCTAAATGGTTAGAGAAATTCGTACAGACCTCAAAGAACAAATTAATTTTTAATTTCTCACCACTTATTCGTAAGAATGGAAAGTATTGTAAACGTGCCCCTGAAAACGGCAACATTTGGAGGGAAAATCTCTTAATCTGTTTTGTAGGTCCTTGATAACGAAGAACTGATTTACGGCAAAAAAGTCTGTCTGTCCGTCTGTTCGCCCGTCTGTCAGTCTGTGGTCAACACTAGCGTCTAAACCCTTCAGCTGATTTTCTCCAAAATTGATATTTCTCCATCGACTCAAATGAACTCAAGACCCTCTGAGTTTGAAACGTATATTTAGAGGTTTTGAGGTACTTTATATCAAGCCTTAATATCGTTTTCAGTTTTTTCTCAAATACTGCTCCAATGTTTTGATTGCATTTTGCACTCGGAAAGCGCAAACACCGCTTAAGAGAATAACGCAGGCCTCATTTTCGTTGAAAACTCTGATTTTTCGCAAAACTCAATTTTTCGACGTCGTCCTACAACTTAAATGTAGAAGATCATTTTTTTCTAAATGAAATTGTTCTTTAAAGACGGATCTGAAAATAAGGTCAAATACAAAGTTTCAAAAATATGAGTAAGTTTTGAGTAATTTTGCATGAATTACAGGCAGTTTTTAAATTTTTTGAACACTTTTTTCCTCTCAAAAATGACTCAAATATTGTTTTAAATATTACCTGTCAGACAGATTATGAAAGGGTTATGGTATAGGTGTAACACATAAAGACACTTGATTATACGCCCCGTGAATTACAACATACATGCCTTGCACGGGCTTCTAACCCACAGCCTTTTGTGCCCACTTTCTTAGGCTCAACCCCTGTCTGACAAGACCGAATTGCTCGATAGTATTACTTGCGAACATGGTACACTTATGTAACTTCATAATTTAACAAACCTAACTACCAGGGCTACCTACTTCTCGTCTGGGGTGCATTGAAGAGCACCAGCACGTCCCCCGTACATCGCAAACACCTATCTCAGTCCTGTCCAGCCCTTAACATTTTCCCCATGTGATTCCTTGTGAATGATCTCGGCTGTCCGGGTGACGCCGCGTCCAAGGCAGTGTTGCCGACGTTTCGACCATCTTGTCGTGGTCTTCTTCAGGGCTGGTCTCAGACGTCGGCACCACAGCATTCGACGCGGCGTCACCGGGACAGCCGAGATCATTCACATGACTCCGGCCGCGGAAGCCTACGACTTCATGGTATTCCTTGGCCCCACATCGATGCTTGTGCGACTGTTTTGGACGTGGAATCCAGTTCCTCTGGTACACAGTTTGCACACAGTTGCTTGTCAGGCCAAGCGATTACGTAAGGATTAGAGTAATGGTTGTAATACACGAAAGACTCGGAATGCCCCCGTCCCCCACACACGGCACGAGCACAAGTTAAAACACGAGTTCCGAACCCACGGCATTGGTGCCATGTTCTTGGGCTCTCTACCTCAGCCACTGCCTCACGAGACCCAGTCTTTTCACCGAACTAATTGATTGGTTCATGATTCTGGGCGCGTCGACTGCTGTCATTAGTCCCAATACTGTAGTGCATGCTTTTATCGTGAGTGGTGGATGGCGAGATCCGGCGTGGCATACCGTCGGCTAGCGGGATTTCTCTCAACAAGGTATCTCCCACCAGCGTGGCACCGCCCCAGCCAGGACAAGCTCTAAGCTCCCGACCGGTCTCCCGGCATGTACGGTAGTGTAGTGCATGTTCTTGGGTGTGAGTGTAAGAGAAGAGGATAGGACAAGGAAGAGGTAGGAAATAACGCACGCGGACCGTGGCCCGTTTGTTAGAGTACTGCTTCGGCATTCGCCTGGAATTGATCGGAGAAATCACGGAAAACTACCGCCGGCCGCTAGAATTCTCCTCCAGACAGCGACTGAATTCGACCTAGCTATCTAGCAAAAATCCTGCCAAATGTCCGTATTCCAACCTAGGACCTCCCGGTCAGAGGCACCGCAATGAAATCATGTGAGGCCCTGAGCCATCTCTCCCGCTCCGAACTCTTTCGAAACTTTTATCGGTATATAATAGTAATTTGATAAAGTAATGATACACGATATGATGATATTCGTAATTAAAACTGACATTTTTATGAGTACGCAGCTTTTAGTGTCCTTCCTGATCTTTGATTGTACACATGTATCTAAATAACTTTGACACCCTTAGTTTCCATTGCAACAACGCAATCAGCTACCTTAGCATATAAATATTTCAGTCGTACTCAGTAACGAAAATATCCTCAAAATTAATTAAAACTACAGAAGAAGTATAACAATCTTTGCCTGCTAACACAATGGTTAACAAGCATTATCAGTTAACACAATGGTTAAGTTTAATTTCATGTAATAATTATCTTGAGGAAAGAGTGTTTTATCAAAAACACGTACTACCTTTTTTTTTTACATTTTCTCAATTTTTCATTCCATTAATAGTACAGTTGCAAATGACTTTAAGAATATTATAGAATAGTAAAACCTGGTTCCAAAGGCAAATTTTAGTTGAAACTTTGATACCAATTTTGAGAAAAGGACGTTTGAGCTTTTTTATAAAAATCTGTGGTTTTGAGCTCTCTCTATAGAACACTTTTCAGTTTTGAAGAAACTCGAAAGGAAACCATTTGAAGCACTTCTACATATTCAATAATGTGGAACAAAAAGCGCTCCTAATGTAAATATTAACATTTTGGAATAATTTTTGACAAAATATTGAATTTGTCTCTGAGGCTTCATCTGAAGTTCCTTCAACATTGGAAGAATTCTTGGAAACAAACGAACGTTTTACAAAAAAGTCGGACTCAGAGGACCCAAAAAACTGTATTTCCTTGAAAAATTCTAAATCGTTTTACGCAGCCTACCTAAATTCCTCTATATTCGGTAATTTAATCTTCTCGAATATATAGGCGAAGGTGGTGTTTCTTGGACCTAGGCTAATTCTAGCTCTGCCTAGTGAGTTATATAAATACTGCTGTATGCAGTGTATAAAACTGTCAGTAGTGGTGTGTGTGCAGTTGAATTTGCTTATTTGGCAGTTCAACTGCAGTAGACATGATCAGAAACGTAAAATCACCTGACAAAAGTAAATATTTTTCATTCGTTTACCTTAATTATAGCTAAAAAATATGCAAGATCACATTTGAAATGAAAGTAATTCCCGGTTCCGTTTTGTTTTAAGAGCAGAACAATGTGTTTAAAATAAAGATCATCCTTATCTCAAAATGGCCAAAAGACGCGCCCTTCTATGTCACAATGTGTTGTACCTTGGACAGATCCGACGTACAAATTATATTACTTCCCAAATTGTAGTACTAATTTATTTTATGTAATATATTTACGTTTAGCTTTACAAGTAAAACCGATGACGGCGAAATATCGATATTTTCAAAATTTTAGAGTCAGAAAAAAAACAACAAAAAACAAACAAAATGCCACGAAGTGCAATTTGTGTCAAGAGAAAACCTGTAAACAAGGAGGACATAGACAAAGCCCTAGGCATGGTGTTGAAAAAACATATTACAATTTGTGATTATTTTTTTAATATTATAATATTATTTATTATTATATTTATCAGATTAAAATTATGACACGAATTGTTGAAAAAGAAGAATTTGAAGAATAATTTTCAAAAATATACGAAGGAAGATACTACTGTAGCGTCAGAGTTTTGACGGCCCAAAGTACTATGTACCTGGGTCCAAGGTACAACACTTGGGTTGAACCTCTGTCCTAATTACACTTTATTTGGGGCGGCCAACTACATTTCTGGGCCACCATGTCCTTTGAAGTTTTTTGTTTTCATACGACATATTTTACTATTGGATTAATAAAACATTCGAGAAAGCGAATAAAATTATACCTTCAATGACAGTCAGTTAATAAAACCGATTTGTTGTTCAATCAATTACAAGATTGCTAGATGGCTAGTAGAGGACTTCCTCAACCGTTAAATAACGATTCCCTCAAATTGTCAGATCAAGAAAGGGGAAATCTGAGATTCAATATTCTTAAGACAATAAAATGTTTCCTTGCGAAAGGTTACGGGGTCCTCTTCTTACGGTCACGGTCTCCCGTCTCCCCGTCTTCTCATGTTACTTTCCGATCCCCTGGAACGAACGTTTTCTCTTTATATTTACGCGTGTTCGCTTTTCACAGCACAAGCTCGGTTTCGATTTCCGACCGGGGCAAAATAGTAATAACTGTGCGCTTTCCATACAAATGGTATTGCTGTGTGAAGATGAGAAAACACTCCATAAGGTTATGGAGACCAGTACATATGGTGATGGGATGTCTTCATGTTAACCACACGAACCCCTTATCCCATGGCCGAGAGGCTGGGCCATTGCTTGTCGGCCAAGACCCGTAGGGGGCCGTCGAGCCAAAGGAACAAAAAGAAGGAAAGTACAAAGAGCAAACTATTTTCAATATATAACCAAATGTTCCATTATTTCATGTTGAAAAACATAGAATATTATTTTTAATTGTCTACTGTGTTATTAATATTGCGCAATAAATATTTAAACGTTTTATGATAAAAAGGCAATTATTATGAGTGATTTCTTTCTTTGGCATTATTGTAACAAATTTTCAGAAGAAACTGTGGGTTAGACAGACTTTCTACTTCTATATATAAATAAAATTTTTGTTTGCGACTCATTGACAGAAATAAGGAAGTCATAGTCAAAGGGATTCATGTATTATATGCTGATTTTTTCCTCCATTTGTGGAAGTAATTCCAAAGTAACAATGGAAATTAATTTCAACTAAGTACTCAATTATTGTATTTTAATTTATTCCAATATCTATCGAATTAAATGTTATTAAAAATTTGTAAATATTATTTTAAAAAATGTTTTGACTTTTTACACTAATTTTCGTTTATTTATTGATTACGAAGGCGGTTATGCACTTTATTGTATAAGCAAGAAGAGTGAAATAATCCCGTATTTTTGTTTTAGCTTGATTTTCGTGAATATAAGTATATTTTACGTTCGCGTGATAAATTCCTATAAATATTATATGTTTAATAATGTTGATTTGTGATCCAGGTATTAATGAAGTATTTTGGATAATACATGGGAATTTAAAATATACAATTATGCAAATTTTACCCTATTACTTTAGTAGGTTAAATATCTGTGCACTGCAGTTCCTTCTTAACTATGATGGCAATCTCCTTGGTGTCGTGCCAGCGTCAGTTTTCATGTTTGTTTCTTATTCTTGCTAAGATCGTGATTTCTCACGACATTCGTAACAAACGTAGCTTTACATCGACATCATAACATTGTAGCGGTACGCTATTTTTAATACTTTTTAAATTTCACAAATAACTGTCGATGTGAACCGTCCACCTCCCGCAGCCGCCAGCCGGGTCGGCGCGCCCCCTCCGCTAATGGAAGGGATGACAGCACGCGCTCCTCTAAAGTTTATGGCCATCGTCCGCGAGTCGACCCTCATCCCGTCACGCACCCGGGCGCCGAAGAAGAGATTAGAGACGTGTGCTGATCCCGCCGTTCCGGGTATCATGCGCACTAAGTACCCAGACCGTCCTTCGCAGTTTTCTCCAGGGGTCCCAACGGACATTCCGCGTACCCTTTACTGACCTACTTCCGAAGTCAGACGGAGAGCGTTTTCCAGACAGAGATAGGGCTACGGAAAATTCCTAGAATCATCGGACCTGATTGGCCGAGGACAAAATTACGGCGTAGTAGCACTTAGCCAATCAGGGGCAAAATTCCGTGGGGTGGGAGCGATTTTGGGGCACTTTTGAATTTTCGGGGTGGCGGAACGAGGAGACCTCCACGCTAGCGGCGTAGGGGAGAGCATCACTTCTTCTTGTTCGATTGAGCTGGGGGGGGCGAGCGCCGCGGAGCGAGTAACAGCTCCGGCGCCGCGTTCGAGGGCTACGTGTACTCGACTTGTCTTGGGTGGCGAGCGCCGCGGAGTAAGCGATAGCTCCGGCGCCGCGTTCGAGGGAGAATTATTATTTTGGGACTTAGTTCGTGGACACTGAGCTCTGCCGTGGGCAGTGACCGGTGACTAGTTTTCTCCGAGATTCGTGATCGTGATAACTCCAGAGAACTTTCCGTGAGAACTGCTAATTTGTGTGAACGGAATTCGCGATCATTCACGATCCGGGCCAGCTGACCGTCGCCGCCGCCGCCGTCACCGCCGCAGCCGCTGTCGCCGCCGCCGCTCCTTTGGTAGCTACTGTGGAAGGACGTTTCTCGGCCTGGCAGGGCCATCTCAGCCGCCGACCCAGACGGAGAGAAGCCGCGACCCCCGCCGCCGACGCCGAGGGCCGCCTACACGCCGCCCCATTCAGGCATAAACTTCGGTCAACGACCGCCAAAGAACTATTGTGCATTGCTGTGCCGCGCTTAGGCACTTGTTTCCTCATTATTGTCAGCCAGAAGGCGAATGGCCTAGAGTTTGTTGGGGCCTGTAAAGGAATTTAATTGTAATTCTCGTTCTTTCTCTTTTTTTTTTTAGATTTAAGTTTTATCTCATTTTTTTTTCGTTTCTAACTGAGCTCATCAGGTAGGGCCTTTCTTAACTCTTTGAATCACTGTAACTTCCCCGGCCTATTATTAGGCGGGAATAAACCTTTTTATTTGCTTTACCAACCACTGAATTGTTTCTGTAGTTAGCAAACGCCTTACGACTCCTTCCATCCGAGTTAGATTCTAAGCAGGTGACAAAGTTGGCCGACTGAGCTAGGCCCGGGCCGCCCTCGTTGACTTCGGCGCACACCCACGCCGCCGGAGCTCGACGCTGTGGTTGACAATCGACGCCACCGTGTGGCTCGATAACGAACCTTGGGTGTGACAATTGGCTTTCCCAAGTGGGGCTCGATAGTACCACAGATACCCCAGTAAAACGCCCTAGAATCAATTCATGTCTCAGTGCCATTTTGATAATAGTCGCAGAACCTAATTTTCTATTACTGTTGTTTTTTTAAATGGATGGAAGTACGCTGCTACGAAAAGAACAATTTGTGGTCTGGTAATGATATTAATTATTATTGTATTTTGTGTATAAGTGTTATTGTTTTGTGCTTTGTGTGTTGTGAATACCGTGTGCGCGTTTCACGCAAAACAGCCAAAATGCTGGACGAATCAGGCGTCGATGTGGCGGGAGAGAGCAGTTCGGGGGAACAGCCTGCGCCCGAGATCACCCTAAGTGAACTTATGCGAGTTCTCACGAAGCAAATCTCGGAGAGTAGCGAAAGACATGCGAGTCAGATTGCAGAAAGTAGTAAGAATTTAAAACTAGAATTGATGAACCAAATTTCAGAGAGTAGCGAGAGACATGCGAGACAAATCTCAGAAAGTAATAAAAGACATGAGGAAAGATTTGACCGGCTAGACAGTTGTTTGGTTGACCAGGCCGCGAAACTAGAAAATTTGGAGGCGAAATTTGATCACAAAATAGGAACTTTGCAGAATCAGTTAGAGGGTAGATGTGGGAAAATTGAAACTAGCGTGGAGAACTTAGGCCAGGAGTTAGAAAGTTCTAGGGCCGAGGCAAGGGAAAATATTATCAAAATCGAATCAGAAATTAGTCAGAAACTTCAGGCATGTGACAGGAAAGTGGAAGCTTATTGCGAATCAATTACTGAGAATATTGCCGAGGTTAAAAACAGAAATGAACGGCAAATTCACGAAAATTGAAACCAAACTCAGCACGGAAGTGAGTGAAATCCATGGCAAATTCGAGAAATTAGGAGTTATTGAAGGGGAGAATATCAGGGACAGGGAAGAAAAGTTAAAGAAAGAAATAGACAAGAACTTAATAAAATTAGTAAGGGAGGAAATCGAGAAAGAGAAAGAGAACGGTCCTATTGCGAATTCATCGGGAGGATCAGGGCTTAGATTCTCGTGGGCCCCTCCACAAAATTTATGTTTTTGGGGAAAAGCAGATGAAAATCCAAAGGTTTTTCTCGACCGTGCCGAGAATTACATGGATTTGACGAAGGCAGTACCGTCCAAATTAAAACCTAAATTCATGCAGGAACTTCTACGCGGAAATGCTGCCCATTGGCTCACTGCGCTTGCACCATTCCCACAAACGTACGAAGAGTTTCGTACCAAGTTCCTTGCGCGTTACTGGAACGAACAAACGCGTTACGAATTCGAGAGAAAGATTCTAGAGAACAGGTGGGACAAAAGACGCGACCAATCTTACCTTGACTACGCCATGGAGAAAATCTCCGCTATTAAATTGTGTGACCCCATGATAGAGGATAAAAAGGTCATTTGGCTTTTGACCGCGCATTACCCTACCTATGTGCAAAATTTAATTAATAGTGTAGGATGTGAGGACCTCGATCGATTCCAGGAGCTGCTCGCTCAATTTGATAGGACTCGGGTAATTTCTTATGAGGATAATTGGGAGCGAAACCAAGGGAACGGCCAGAACCGACCGTCATGGCGTCGCGATGACCGGAATCGGGGGAACGCTGCAAATGAGCGACGCCCACCACCGGATTCTAATGAGAATCGAGGCGGGAACGCTGGGGACAGAAACGGTCAGCATGATTCCACTAGACAGAGCCCGTTAAATTAGAACCGTTCGAGCCAGTAAGGTACCGGGGTCCCGAACGAGTTGTGTCAGAGGTACCAATTTCCAAGGTAGTGTCAGTGAACTACGCATTTCATGACTTAAATGACGATGCGAATGAACATGTGAAGGAACTCGCACGGAAGTGCCCAGTAATCGAGTTTCTCACAGGAAATTTTAATGTACGCGCTCTAGTAGATACCGGCAGTGAGGTTAGCGCAATTTCAAAGAAATTTTACTCGCAACTAATAAGTGAACGCATTCCAGTGCCAACTTTGCCTACGGGTAAATGCTTCGTTGTAGGAATCGGGAAGAAGAAAAGTAAGCCGATTTTCATGCAGGCCTTAATCTCACTAAATTTTCGGGAAGTTTCATTCGACGTGCCATGTTTAGTCATAGAAGACTTGAATTATGATGTTATTCTAGGGGTAGATTTCTTGCGGGAAAATAACGGGATAGTGGATTTTTCCAGGAATATTGTGAGTTTCGGTGAGGGTAGGGAAATTGAGATACAAGATGACGAGGACAGACCGGACATTAGCATTTCATGTGGGTTTGGGGATTCGGGGGATGACGTGAGTGGAGTCATTAACAAGTGCTTGCTAGGAAATGATTCACTAAATGACCACGAGCGCCATCAGCTGCAGCAATTGCTCTGCAAATACGGCAACGTTTTCGATCGTCCCGTGCATCCAATAAAAGACTTTTGCTTTCGGATCCAGGTCACCGATGACTCACCCTTTCAAGTGAAAAATTACCCTATTCCGCAGTCCATTAGGGGGGAAGTCGATGAAACGATCAAAACATGATTAGTGAAGGCATTATTGAGAGGTCAGTCACGGCCTACTTAAACCCGATTGTTGTTGTCAAGAAGAAAGACGGGAAAGTTAGAATTTGTTTAGATGCACGACGAATCAACGAAGTTACAGTCCCAGAAAACGAGGCACCTCAAAACATAGACGAAATTCTTTGGAAATTCAACAAAACTAAAAATTTTTCGGCCTTAGATTTTTCGAGTTCTTATTGGCAGATTTCCATCCACCCCGACGATAGGAAGTTCACGGGATTCTTATACAACGGCTTAACCTACGTCTGGAAACGTATGCCTCCTGCGGGACGAAAACGGCCTTCCAGCCGGAAAATTCAATTTTTTCAACCTCCGTCCGTTTAAAGAGTAGAAGTCACTGACAACCTCTGCACACGATTCGGAGTACCTTGGGCTCGCGGTACAGTTCATGTTCTTCTTTGTTAAATTTTGTAGGGTTAATTAGAATTAAGATCTAGTAGTAGTTGCAATTTTCTTTGTTACTGTAGAATGATTTTAATGTTAGGCATCGCCATGTTATTTTTTTGAAATTTCATCACGACGAGAAAAAAAAATTCTCATTTCCAAATCTCAATTTTTCAAAGCCCCAATTTTTTTTCTCTATTCGGAGGGGAGGGCCAATGTAGCGGTACGCTATTTTTAATACTTTTTAAATTTCACAAATAACTGTCGATGTGAACCGTCCACCTCCCGCAGCCGCCAGCCGGGTCGGCGCGCCCCCTCCGCTAATGGAAGGGATGACAGCACGCGCTCCTCTAAAGTTTATGGCCATCGTCCGCGAGTCGACCCTCATCCCGTCACGCACCCGGGCGCCGAAGAAGAGATTAGAGACGTGTGCTGATCCCGCCGTTCCGGGTATCATGCGCACTAAGTACCCAGACCGTCCTTCGCAGTTTTCTCCAGGGGTCCCAACGGACATTCCGCGTACCCTTTACTGACCTACTTCCGAAGTCAGACGGAGAGCGTTTTCCAGACAGAGATAGGGCTACGGAAAATTCCTAGAATCATCGGACCTGATTGGCCGAGGACAAAATTACGGCGTAGTAGCACTTAGCCAATCAGGGGCAAAATTCCGTGGGGTGGGAGCGATTTTGGGGCACTTTTGAATTTTCGGGGTGGCGGAACGAGGAGACCTCCACGCTAGCGGCGTAGGGGAGAGCATCACTTCTTCTTGTTCGATTGAGCTGGGGGGGGGCGAGCGCCGCGGAGCGAGTAACAGCTCCGGCGCCGCGTTCGAGGGCTACGTGTACTCGACTTGTCTTGGGTGGCGAGCGCCGCGGAGTAAGCGATAGCTCCGGCGCCGCGTTCGAGGGAGAATTATTATTTTGGGACTTAGTTCGTGGACACTGAGCTCTGCCGTGGGCAGTGACCGGTGACTAGTTTTCTCCGAGATTCGTGATCGTGATAACTCCAGAGAACTTTCCGTGAGAACTGCTAATTTGTGTGAACGGAATTCGCGATCATTCACGATCCGGGCCAGCTGACCGTCGCCGCCGCCGCCGTCACCGCCGCAGCCGCTGTCGCCGCCGCCGCTCCTTTGGTAGCTACTGTGGAAGGACGTTTCTCGGCCTGGCAGGGCCATCTCAGCCGCCGACCCAGACGGAGAGAAGCCGCGACCCCCGCCGCCGACGCCGAGGGCCGCCTACACGCCGCCCCATTCAGGCATAAACTTCGGTCAACGACCGCCAAAGAACTATTGTGCATTGCTGTGCCGCGCTTAGGCACTTGTTTCCTCATTATTGTCAGCCAGAAGGCGAATGGCCTAGAGTTTGTTGGGGCCTGTAAAGGAATTTAATTGTAATTCTCGTTCTTTCTCTTTTTTTTTTAGATTTAAGTTTTATCTCATTTTTTTTTCGTTTCTAACCGAGCTCATCAGGTAGGGCCTTTCTTAACTCTTTGAATCACTGTAACTTCCCCGGCCTATTATTAGGCGGGAATAAACCTTTTTATTTGCTTTACCAACCACTGAATTGTTTCTGTAGTTAGCAAACGCCTTACGACTCCTTCCATCCGAGTTAGATTCTAAGCAGGTGACAAAGTTGGCCGACTGAGCTAGGCCCGGGCCGCCCTCGTTGACTTCGGCGCACACCCACGCCGCCGGAGCTCGACGCTGTGGTTGACAATCGACGCCACCGTGTGGCTCGATAACGAACCTTGGGTGTGACAACATTTCTACGACTGTGTTAATGGTAACACTCTCATTTCTTCACCAATTATGTATTCTTATGAGCCTGAAACCATAGATCTTCGGTGTTGGCATCGCAACGTTCGACAACGCAATTTGTCCTCAATCTATTCGATCTGGCAATCTAAAACTCATTTTGTGATATGGTCTTTATTCCGTCGCCTCTATTTTAC
The DNA here is from genome assembly GCA_031308135.1 of Acheta domesticus. Lineage (NCBI taxonomy): Eukaryota > Metazoa > Arthropoda > Insecta > Orthoptera > Gryllidae > Acheta > Acheta domesticus. Next base: position 17,482,499 of record JAHLJT010009436.1, read on the forward strand.
TGTATCAGTGTTTCCAATCTATTTCCTCCACTTTTCCCACAGTTTTCACGGCGCATTGTGCGGTTCTGACAACCTGTAACTCTCCTTCCTCCAACCACTTCTGCATTTCATTAAAAAATCGCCTCTGGTGCAAGCAAATCGATGTAATTTGTTGAGCGAGGCGTTGCTACGAGTTCAACTCACGCCTAGTACGGTGCTTTAATGTGACGCCAGGGTGAGAATTATTATATTGAATTAAATTTTAACGCACATGTTCAGGTGGGAGAGCGGGCCTTATGGCCAGAGCTACACTATTAAGCTGTTGTTGTTGTTATTATTATTATTATTATTATTATTATTATTATTATTATTCCTGTATATTACGACTAAAGATGTTATGTGTGGCTGAATATAAAATCTACTCCAGATTGCAACCAGCTACCTACGGAGAAGATCTAGGCACTGTCGGTGCCTTTACAGTATTTTGCGGAAAATGTGTGCTGTTCCAAATAAAGCAATTTCTTGCACTTCCCAGTCTTTTAAACGACCTGGCAGTTTAGCCAAGTTATTACACAAATTTTAATCATAAAATTTTTAATCATAAATTAACATTAAATTTTAATAATAAATCCCAGAGCTCCGATGACTATCGGTACGACCTGTACTTTTACGCTCCTCATTCGGCTGATCTCGATTTCCAAACTCTTGTTAAGACGTTTTGATCGCAAGGTACAGCAACATCGACAAGTAAACACGATTTTTTCGCCAAATTTCGGATCACTATATCCGGTTTGTTTGCCGCTATCGTGCGATCAGATTGGATTTGTTGGTCATTCAATATTGTACACAATCCAACAGACATCACCGGTTTTAGTGTGTTTGTACCACTTGGGGCATGTGTTTGGAACTTCAAAGGTGGTACAAATCTGCCATCTACACACCCTATCATGTCTCTTCAAGTATTCGGTCTTTGCTAGGATTGGACAAGCTGAGGCAATATGATCAATGGTTATTATTAGTATTATTATTACTATTACTATTATTATTATTATTATTATTATTATTATTATTATTATTATTCTTTCGGATCACTCACTTTGGAGTACGTTAGATCAATTACTCCTTATTTGCTTTTTTCTTTACTTTTCGTCCAATATTCCTTCTTCCTTTCAGATGTCTTTTTTCTCTCTTCTGACATTTTTGCCCCTCTTTTTTATTATTATTATTATTATTATTATTATTATTATTATTATTATTATCATCATCATTATCGTCGTCATTAATTCTGTTACACAGTATCTCGCACCGCTACTCCGCTCTCCTCTTCTTTAACGGGGTAGGTAAATACGGCCACCGTCCGTTAGGCTCCTCGTCATTCTTCGCACTTTACGGTGCGAATCGGGAGGCGCTTCCTGCGCCCCCCCCCCTTCCGCGGCGGAAGCCAAGAGCGTCGCGCGGCAACCGCGCTGCGCGAACGAGTGAGCTGCCAGTTTTGCCGATTTTTAACCTTCCATTAAATACGCAGTATTTTAGGTTACTTACGCATATTGAAGCTTTAGGTGTATTAAAATATAATACTAGTAATGCCTCAAAATGAATAAGTTACCTAAAATCCTGCATTTTTAATGGAAGGTTAAAATTCGGCAAATAAGTAAAACTCCGCAGCTTAGTAACGAGAAAGACGACAATTCTTTGTCGAGACACTGTCGATGTGTGTAGTGGGATATGTTCCTTAATTTCTTGCAGTTAGTTCAACACTAGTAGTGCTACAGAATGGCTGAGACTTTGTCGTAGTAGTTTCTTTCCTATTCTTTTCGGCGTCTAAAATACTACCGGGCCTTCTCATGGTACCTACCGTTGCTGTGTCACGTAGAGAAAACCATACATGCGCGCCCCAAACAACACCCATATCTATTGTAGCGTCATAGCACTGGGCGCGACCGACCGCACAAGTGGTGCAAGGGGGAGGAGTTGTTCCTCTCGTGCCGCGCAGGGGCGGATGGACCTCCGGTGTCTCTCGAGGGTCTCTCCGCTGGGGGCGTGTCTGAGAAGGCGGCTGTCCGTTCGCACAAGTGATGTGTGACGACAGAAATCGTTCGCAGGTGGACGCCAGGCTCCATCTGCAGCCGGCCCAAATCTCGGGCGGAAATGAATCTTTGTGCGTGGGAGGTCGGTCACGTGATGCCTTGCAAGGGAGGCGGGTGGAATAAGCTTCCTGGGCATTCGAGTTCGACCGTAGCGATGTGCGGAGGTGATCGCGAGCAGCGTCTTGCGAGGCGTGGCTTTTCGCCACGGGACAAGAGACCAGGGGCGGCGCTAGTGTAGCGAGCTGGGGTTCTCTTGGTAAATACTGAGGCGGCTCGTCTCAGGAGTCGGAGTGCTGTGGAGAGCAGCGTTCCTTAGGAGTGTTCCTTAGGAGTGTACATAGTGTAATAAACTATAGTAAATAAATATGTACAGCAAACTCCGTGTCTGTGTTCTTCCTCATCTCATGACGACGTCACACTATCAAGGCCCTGTACTTTTTCATATTTGTACTATATTTTTTCCGTACATTTAGAACCTACAGCCTTATAGCTACACTGCTATAATATAAAGGAGCTATTGCGTAAGAATTATTGTTAAAACAATTATTGCACTCTTTATGTAAACGATAAGTCAGAATTCTTTGTATTGAACATTTTAATTGTTTTCCAAATTGAAAAGTTTACATATTTATGGATTTGTTGTAGTACAGGAATGGGAATCACTCACTGTGTGTTACAATAATAACTCAACAGTGTAGTTCACTCACTGTGTGGTAAAACGCAGTGCCCGCCAACTCCACGAAGCTTGTAACCTTGCCCGCACCCTTCCGTAAGCTCCTGACCTGGCAGGTGAGATGTGCATGTAATTGAGAAACTGGATGAATCTCTAAATCTAGAACAACGGTACGACCACTGAGGTAGGGCCCAGAGATAACCAAGGACAAGTATGTAGAAGTACAAGGCCGAGATACGATTATACCGACAATCAGGGAGCACAAAGCTGCTCTTTAGTGGGAAGGCCCCGGAGGAGATGTAGGTCATTTAGGCGCCGATAGCAGCTGGGAAGAGGGTTGGTCCAAAACTAAAACTGGCCCAGGCTCAAAGAATAGGAAGCTAATTATTACGAGAAAGTCTCTGCCATTCTGCAGCATAACTATATTTTAAAAGTTCCGAAAAGTTTAAAAATTGCAAGTTTTACGTGTTTGTAATTTTAAAAATGTTTAGATCTTTACCTAGAAAACGTCTTGTTCATCTAGAAGGATACAGTTGCATGTACACTCTATTACGACTTATAGGAATAAGAAAATCTCTGATAAGTGATGTTTTGAACAAAAATAGTTGTTTACGTAATTTATTCCGAAAGGATGTATTTGGCATTCACATAAATTGTTTTGAAGTGCGTACAGAGACAATTTTGTGCGAATATTGAACATATTTTTTTCAAATGAACGAATTCATGGGAACTTACAAGTATTATTTTGGGGATAATTCTCAGTATCCGCGGCAGCCATGTTGATTCATGTCACCCCAGGTTTTGTTAACTTTGCAGTACCACTTGTTTTAATCACCATATTTTCCGTACCGTACCTCAAAGTAACAATTTACAATCAACAAACAGGGAAGGTGAGTACCAGATTCCATACATTAGTGCTGAAATTATTTTTTGAAACGCCTGGATGTCTCCATGATATGATAAATCCTGTCAATGCTAAAAGTTTTATTGGAGATTGTCAAAATGCTTCATCTTTAATGATCTACCTGCCTTGCTCGGGGACTTTTCAAAACCATAATTCCCTGAACGACAATTGAATTGATTTAAATTAACACAGAGTTTAAATTGAAATAGGCTTAAACACTTCAATGACTCTATACTTCTCACCATTCAAACTGATATTCACAAGCGATTAATTTCCCCAGCGAGAGTATTATCTTTATTTATTTATTTATTTACGTCAAAAACAGTTAAAAACTGCGTGTGACGAGCTATGGGGAGAAGTGAAGTTTAAGATTGTTTTGTTTTTATTTTTGTTTTTAAAGATAAATCTACAACACAGCTCTGCTGAATGAACTTCTCTAAATGGAACTGAAGGCCGTTTACAATCTAAAATAATTTTGCTGACCGAAAACGTGATCGAACGAGCGATCGCAGGATCGAACACTTCTCTTCAGCAGGGCCATGTTAACGCGCGGGCCCGAAGCCTCGGCCCCAATGTTGAAAAGCCCCCGACAGTTCTTAAAAATATTTAAAACTATTTTTTTTTCAAAAATAAAATAAAAAACTTACAAAACGTGATGTACGAATAAACTATACGCAAAAAAATTGGCATAACGAGGTGATGTGTCACGCATCATTGGGTAATATTTATAATTACGGAATGTTGCTGGGTGATGAGTTTCAATTTTATATTGTATAATTCACTGAAAAATAAAACATTAATTTGTAGTCTTTTTCAGTGTATCGAAGGACAAAACTGATAGCTCATTATCAGTAACACAATCCAATGTGCAATCTGTTATTCTTACTTATACATATATGTTTAATTTTTGTGTTTGAATGATGTAAAATTGAAACAGTAAAGAATACTTTCAAAATATTAAAAAAAAATACGAAATAAAATATGAATTGATAAGATTTTCTTTGTATTTCAGCATCGAAATGGGGGGGGGGAGAGTTCGGTGAAAGTAAGAATAAGGGGCCCGCAATGCTGTTAAAACGGCCCTGCTCTTCAGTCCCCACGAGAACCCCCAGGCCAGTCTCCCCGGCGTGCTTCGCTAATCGTCGCTTAATTTCGCGTATGTCCGTCTGCGGCCTCCCCCTCCCTGGCGCAAGTGCGCTGTCTGCGGCGGCAGCGGCGGCGGCGGCGTCACGGCAGAATTCACTTAGCGTTCTGGCGGCGGATAGCATCGCCGAGCCATCGGGCTCGTTTGCATGCGGGCGCGTCGTCATTCGCAGGCCCGCGCCCGCGCCCGCGCCCTCGCCCGCGCCCTCGCCCGCGCCATCGCCCTCGCCCGCGCCCGCGCCCGCGCCCTCGCCCTCGCCCTCGCCCGCCCGTCCCCACGCCCGCGCCCTCGCCCGCGCCCGCGCTCTCGAACTCGCCCTCGCCCTCGCCCGCGCCCGCGCCCGCGCCCGCGCCCGCGCCCGCGCCCGCGCCCGCGCCCGCGCCGGCGCCCGCGCCCGCGCCCATTTCAAATGCTTTCCTGTGTCGTGGCCCACGCGGGTGGCCGCCCTGGACGCAGCCCCCCCCCCCCATCCCCCATCCCCCCCCCCGCCGACCGTATTCATGAAGGCGATCGACCGCCATATTCCGCAGGATGTGCATGTTTTCGTGTCACCCGGAGCGCTGATTTCTTTCTTCCTCTTGAGATGGCGTGCGTGTTTATAGGTGGCAATGTCCTCAACTTTGTAGTCTCAAAGGGTTGTTTCCGAACGAGGAGAGATTTTGGATAAAACTTTTAATGGCGTGGGATGTAAGAGACGTATGTGAAAGAAACTTGTTCACATTCAAAATTATTTTTATTATACCGTTTTTTCACCTTTCCGTGTATTGTTTTAATGCAAGTCTCAATCTTGGAACTACAATTGATGAGAAATGACAACAATATTATTTCATCTGAACTTGCGGGAGTCTGTAAGGGTCTGTAAGGACGGGTCTGCAAGACCCGTCCGAAAACACAAATCATCATTTTGTATACCACAATTTGATGGTTTTGTAGAGTACACGATAGATGACCCTTATTACCAGAGTTAGGTAATTGAAGGACAACAGTGACAGCTAATTATTAGTATCCGACCCAGTGTGCAATATGTCGTGGTTTATGATGGATGCAAGTTAATACAAACAATTACTTTAAATCATTTCACTTGGGGGCTCCGTAATTCATAAACCCGGTCCTGTTTGCAATAGAAAAACTCGTCTTGTGGTACCGATAATGTGGATTTTTCTAATGTAATAAGTACAAGTTTATGATTATGCTGAACAATAACTGCAAAATATATACACAATATATATAAAGAGAATTGAGGGTAAGAGCACGCAGGATGTTTTTCCCTGTTGGCAGCAGTGGAAGCAGGGGCGAGTGTAATCAGATCAACACGTGTGCAGTCACGTCTCTCTAATGACTGACTTTACTATTTTCATCCTTGATTTCTTCCGTTTTTCACTAACTTTTCCGTGAAGACATCTATTTTTCTTTTTGTAAATGAAGAAGCGATACTAGGGACCTGAATAAATGTTGTTAAGATTATTCCCTTCCGAACAATATGGCCACGATAGACTTCACGTTTAGTGAATTGTGCTGCTATGTATGAGCGTTTTAGAGACGTAATACGTCGGCGCCCAAGAGACCTGATGTGCGTACTCTTACCCGCTCTATAATTTGAAGAAGTCATTTGAACATTTGGTTGCAATCGCACAAAAAGCATTACGAGTTAGAGGTATTGAGCCATTCAACCCTGACGTTATAAGTGAGGATTGCTATTCTCTTTCACAGGTAACTTTTAAAACTTTGGATAACGATTGCTTAGTTGCAGTTCAACATGAAAATAAAGTCTCATCTTCCTCTTCTCAGATATATCATAGTATCCACTCAATCGAGACATTTATTCGATACGAAAAACAAGGAGCTACAAGTAAAATATCTAAAAAAAATATCTGAGATCACGACTTCGTCTGCATTCAAAAATTAGAAAAAAAGGAAAGGAAAAGTGAGAATTAGAGGAAGAAAGGTCAATGGATCATTTCAGAAAAATAAAAGTGGGGACAAAATTAAAGAAGGAAACGGGAAATTATTGAAAGCAAAAACAAAACTGTGAATAATGAAACCCCGGTCACCTCAACAAGTTCGGCAAACCTTGTCGAGATAATACACCCAACTTGCGAGCAATCATGTGATGAAGATTGGATCCAGTGTGGAACATGTGAGGGATGGTGTCATGAGGAATGTTAGGGTTAATAAAGTACTCGAGCTTTTGTTTGTGACTACTGCTAAATTTCTCGTCCTGCCATGCTGCAATCCGCCACGTAATATAAAAGGATGATTATCATCTTGTCATCCATTTTGCACTTTTTTTTATCAAAATTCGATTTTAATTTTTTGTGCTCTCCTTTCTAAGTTCCTCAACGATGTTTCAGGAAATTTTTAAGGCTGTGACTTTTCAACCCGAATTTTTTAATTAAAAATACATAACTCTTACCCTCGTTTCCGTTAATGTCTGTATACATTCAGAAGACTTTATGTAATGGTTAAAATAAATAATCAGAATAAAATATCTGTACAGTTATTTTTTGTCAGTTTTACCTATCTGTGTACTCAAGTTGGCTGCATTACAATCCCAAGAGGTAATAATCTTTATTAAACTGAAATAAGGTATATATTAATTTACAAAAGAAAAGTACTTACATGCAACAGTGTTATAATGTAGGAGAAATTATTTCAAAGGAAATGAACATTTTGAGTCTGTAAAGTAGGAAAGGTCGGGAGCAATATTCATATGAATAAATGAAATCTGCTCAGATGTCAGGACTTTTATTGCACTGTTTTGTAAACTGCATCGTGTTGCAGGAGAAAGAAAGGCGCGATAAAGGTGTTTGTTTTTGTTGCGTCGTAAAATTTATTTTCTTAAGTTCTTAGCTCACGTAATATTTGCTGTAAACTAGGTACCTACTACGTATTTATGTTGACCTACCACACTAAAATAAACGTTAACATTGCATTAGTTTCTGTTTTTTCTGTTTAATCTTTTCATTTGCACTTATGGTGTACTACACGCAGAAGAAATCTGGGTATTTCAATCATCTCTTTTAAAAAGAGCACTGGTCAACATGATTTTTGTCTCACGAATACCAATAGGTGCCCTGAATACAGTCTTTTATCTAGTTTGCTATATGTATTCGAAATTTCTCTATCACCCAGTTGTTTTGTTATTTTAATTATTCTGCTGTACTTCATGACCATGTGTAGTGGAATCCATGACCATCTGTAGTGGAGTTTTATTTCTCCATCCTCAGGGCTGAATACATTTACAAGACGGTTAGGTGTATACACTAAGATGTATACACTACACACAGCAAGGTATGTGTCGTATGCATTTTAATTCAGTATTTAAAAAAATTGGTATTGGATTATATACATAAATTTGTGATTGGTATTGTATGCTTCTAGCATACTTGCATGTAATTAGTTTTATACATTGTGTAGTTATGCTTGTGCATAGTGTAATATGCAAATAACTGTGACATTGTGTAATTAGTGTATACATCTAACCGTGTTGTAAATTTACTCAGCCCTGAGGATGGAGAAATAAAACTTCGAAACGTCGGCCAACGGACATAAATTCAATTATTGGACCAATACCCATGAACCACGCAATGGATTTTAATTATTTTAAATATCAATAAACGTTTTTTTCGTCCATATGCCTATTGTCAAGTAAATACTCCTAAACACTGTAAATGTGACGGAACCAAATGATCTAACTAAATTGGAAGTGTTGCTACTGTTGTGCAGGTGTGTAGAAAATGGGGGACCAAACAAGATCCTGGGCCTCACATATCTATTGTTTAACGTGTTCTGAGCTTCTCACCGCATGGAAAAATGGCACCCGCCACATGCCATTTGCTATCCCTACGATTTGGAGGACATCTAAAGATCACTCGCCTGATTGCTATTTACGCTTAACAAACATTCAGGCAATTACGTCAAAATCAAAACATACAGTGGTGTACTCTAACTTGAAATGCGATGAGACTAGTTCCACACTGCGAAGAATTGTCCATACCAAGGCCTCCAGAGCACGTGACATTCAATGTAGAGAGTTCAAATTCTGATGCAAGTGAGGAAGAAAAAGAAACGTTTTTTTTGAACAACGCTGTTCATCTGAGCCTCGTTTATTGACTCAAGATCTGAAAGATCTCATACGAGATTTAAAGTTAACTAAAAAACAGTCTGAAATGCTTGGTTTCCGGATAAAAGAATGGAATCTTCTTAAAAAGAATACAATATCAGATATCAGTTTTTGTGGGTGATCGAGAGGTGCAAAATTACCGAGATATTGTCGACTTTCTAATACAGCAAACCCTCGTTATCACGAACTCGCTTACATGAATTTTGCCGTAAAAAGAACAGAACATCGGTCCCGGCAAGGGATTACGGTAGTACGGACATTTATAATACTCGGATAACACGAATTTTTATAACACGAACACCGATTATTTCGGTCCCTTGGAATTCATATTAATGAGGGTTTTCCGTAACATCTTTTAAAACTGTGGGTTAAAATGTGTCCTTAAAAGTACAGTTCCTGCACAAGTACCTACATTTCTTCTCAGAAATTCTTGGAACAATGTGTGAAGAGCTCGGGGAACACTTTCATCAGATTTTAGCTGTGGAAAAGACGTATCAAGGCAAATGGAATTCTACTATGCTGGTCGATTATTGTTGGACCATTCAGAGGGATGCTTCGAAGGAGAAATGTAACAGAAAATCGTCATTTCTTATTTTATAGATGAGTTAGAATGTTTGAATATTGTGTAGGTAAGAATGCAAAAAGTATTCAAATATTTCATGTAGTAAATATACTTTAATACATATTTGTAATTCTTGATGTCATCATTACTAGTCATTATTTTTTACGTATTTTTGTATTTTTTCTTTTTTATGGTGAAATTTATTATCATTAAGCATTCAGTTTTCTTAGGTGAAGTGAAGGTCTCATTAAGCGGTTCATGCTCGAGATAAAAAAGTGAAGGAATAACGGAAACCTAAGAATTCATTAAAAATTACGCATTGCCCAATTCACAGTTCAGATCAATCATTAAGTCGGGCTCAATCTGAACAATCATCGTGGGTGGAAAGGACCCTCCAATCAGATATCCTTGTCACTTTCAATATGGTAGAACTCTCATATATGATAAAACCGTGTTTCCGAATTCTTGTGTATGATTAAAAGGTTGCATTGTCTGTGATAGTAATGGCCCAAGTACTTTAATTTGTGTTTGTCTCGGGTAACTTTTGCATGAAAGAATAAATCTTTGTAGAGGAAAAGTCTTAATCTTTGCTGCGAGGCCCAATCATAGCAGTTGCGCTATCGGAGAAAATGAAAATATTTTTAGTATTTTAATGCCAGGCCTTGTAGATAAGCATCTTTTCCTGCCAAGGGCACTAGTTTATGTTAAATTTCTACATATCTTTGATTCAATGGGAATATTTTTCTTAGAAATCCAGGTTACCGTTAAATCGCAGTAGGGAATTGAAGCATTGCCCACGAACGTAGCTAAACAGAAATAAATATTCCATTGGAAGTGCCCCTCGCTTTGACTCCGCTCTCTGCCGGCCCACCATTACGGAGGTGGCTCGACGCTCCATCAGCGGAGGCACGCGCGAGGCGAGTGCGTGACTGGCGCTCGCGTGCGCGGGCGCTGCCGGAAGATGCGTGCTCGTGCGTGCGCGTGCGCGCGCTTGGGTTTGACGACGACGGCGGCGGCGGCGGCGGCGTCCGGTGCCGCCTGTTGTCGAGGCCGTGTTTTAGCGGCGGCCTCCCGCCCAACGGTCGCCGCACTCCACACTCCTGCTCGCGCCTCCCCGTCCCGTCCCGTCCCGTCCCGTCCCGTCCCGTCCCGTTCCGTCCCGTTCCGTTCCGTTCCGTTCCGTCCCGTCCCGTTCCGTCCCGTTCCGTCCCGTTCCGTCCCGTTCCGTCCCGTTCCGTCCCGTTCCGTCCCCGTTCCGTTCCGTTCCGTCCCGTTCCGTCCCGTTCCGTCCCGTTCCGTCCCGTTCCGTCCCGTTCCGTCCCGTTCCGTCCCGTTCCGTCCCGTTCCGTCCCGTTCCGTCCCGTTCCGTCCCGTTCCGTCCCGTTCCGTCCCGTTCCGTCCCGTTCCGTCCCGTTCCGTCCCGTTCCGTCCCGTTCCGTCCCGTTCCGTCCCGTTCCGTCCCGTTCCGTCCCGTTCCGTCCCGTTCCGTCCCGTTCCGTTCCGTTCCGTTCCGTTCCGTCCCGTTCCGTCCCGTTCCGTCCCGTTCCGTCCCGTTTCGTCCCGTTTCGTTCCGTTTCGTCCCGTTTCGTTCCGTTTCGTCCCGTTTCGTCCCGTTTCGTCCCGTTCCGTTCCGTCACGTCACGTCCCGTTCCGTCCCGTTCACCGCACCCCCCCCCCTCTGCACTCCATCTCGCCCTGACAGGGAGAAATTGCTCAGGGCATCGGCAGGTCACTGCAGTCCCTCTGGGCGGCAGACCCTATATTCCACTCCCGACGGCGCACAGTGTGTAATTTTGACGATCTAGGAGGAAAAAATTAATAACTCTCTTTGAAGTGAATTTCTCGTAGTTTTTGGAGGTCTGTTGTGTAAATAATGTCCAAATAAACAAATGTGCTCGTAAAACTTACATTTTTACAAAATATTTTGTAAAATATTTAGGAAATTGGAATACTTTAATTAGCCCTCATGACAGTATACGTTTTTCAAACGCTGAATTTGTTTAACTCTATTGGACATAATATTTGAATTTTACAAAACACACTATGCAAGAAAAATAAAATGAAAGTATACAAAAATAAAAAGCCGAAAATGAAAAAATTAAGATAAAAATTAAGTGAGAGGAATGTACAACAAATATTTACAAATTAGTTTGAAACACTACCCGCGAATTCTTCTGATGGCGATTCTTCTAAATATGCCGTCTCTTTTTCGCCTCATTCCTTCATTCTAATAACACGAAAAGTTTATGTTTCACTTCTTTGGGCGCAGTTATAGTTTTGGCGCTTATGCTTGACTTGAATGGATCTAATAAGCAGCTGGTGGAGCAAATTCATATTTGCGTTTGCTCTTGACGTTTTTCTAGTTCTTTTTCGCCACTCTCGCTTTATTTTCTTCTACTCTCACTTTCCATGTTCGTCTTTCTGAACGATAAGAAATGTGCAAAATGCACTCAAAATCATTTTTGTGTTGGCGTATGTATACATACTGGAGGGTTGAAATATTGATATCCATCATCAAAGCAAGTGACAATGATGCAGGCTTTTGAAGAATGGAACTTCGAGCTTTGTTAATTGTAATTCTCCTATTGGAAGAGGCTTCACAGAGCTCCTTATATATAGCTGCCACATATCTTTTTGTTATACTTCCTTAGTTTGATTTCAATAGCTATGGATAACTTTTCTGAGCTAGTAGTGTCTACAAAAGGTTTCAATTGTATGGTTGTAGCTTTAATCCCACAGTACCTGAAAGACTCATAAGGTCTTCTAGCTCTATTATTTTTTACATTTATTTGTGATGAACCTGGGACTGACTTTAACATTTAATCAGGAAGGGTAAGAGTTTCTTGTAGCCAGGACGAATTACATTTCAAGAACGACTCTTTACTTCTTACGGAGTTTTGCAATCCCGTTTCAACTTTTTGACAAATACATCTAACGTAAGACTTAATTTTGTCCAAAAATGCTTTGTGAGGTTCTATAATTCCTAATTTACGTAAGAAAAACATTTAATACAGCTTCAGATCTCTTATCAATTGAATTTGTTACTCATATATCAAATAACAACCTACGGGTAACTTGATGACCCTTTCTGTAAAAATGTATATATAATTCAGATAAGCAGGTATAAGCAGCTAGTCTTTTCACGATTAAGAACCCAAAAGTACTAGTTTTAAAATGTATATGGCCCGAAAGGTGTATAATGGTGTATAATACACTAAAAGTCTAATTGAATTTAGAGAACGTGTAATATATTCAATATAAATCGCTCACCTTTTCCATTAACGTTATTAGGCACATCAAAAATAAATAATAATATTTTATCCACATAAAAATAATCGTAAAAGCATGTAGATTACTAATAGTAAACCCACAAATCACAGAAAGAGACGAGTAGTGTATTCGTACCAAGAGAACTTTAAGGACTGAAAAGGACCATTCGGCGCTGAACGCTGGCGGAGCGGCGATGGACGTCTTTGGACATGCACCATGGGGTCCTTGTGACCTTCAAGAGAAAACTAACAACGTTTCCACATAGTTCAGACATACTACTACACAGAAATTTAACAATTTTGCTATTTCAATTCAGTCGAAAATTGAATTTTTTCCAGCTAGTTGGCCAAAATTACACACTGTGCGGCGGCAAGATTTTCGACACCAGCTAAGAAGATAGGGTGAGTTTAGTCGTTGTCTGGAGAAGAATTCTAGCGGCCGGCTGCACTGATCGCTAGTTTTTCGTGGTTTCTCTGATCAACACTAGGCGAATACCGGAGCAGTATCCTAATACGCCGCACACCATAGGCCACGGACCGCGCGCGATCTTTCGTACCTCGTCCGTCCTATATTCTCTCCTTACACACTCGTACACTAACATGCATAACATGCACGCACCCTACCATACATGCCGGGAGACCGGTAGGGGACTTGGAGTTTGTCCCGGCTGGGGCGGTGCCTCGCTGGTGGAAGATACCTGGTTTTAGAAAAACCCCGCTAGCCGACAGTATGTCGGCGCCGTATCTCGTCATTCAGCGGGAAACACCACAGTCACTTCCTGAGCAAAATAATGCACTATACGCCCGCAATCACTAACAATCAATCCATCCACCTCGCCCTGCTCTTCTCTTCCTTGCTCGGACCAGCCCTGCTCTGCTTCGCCCTTCCTCATCCCGCTTCTCCCTTGCCCTGCACCGCTTCGACCGGTCCTCCCCCGCCCCCCCACATGCTCCGTAACCGCCCCTCTCGCCACCACCTTCCCAGCCCCATGCACACGCTCCGCAACCGCCCGCCTCGCCCTCACTGCCATCTACGCTCAGCTTCCCTCAAAGCCTTGGGGCCTCTGCGTTGGATCGAGGCTCTTGCATCAAAATATTTGAAACTAGTTGAAAGTGGCGTCGCCGACGCTGTATTCTGTTTTTAAAGTATTTTCATGTGTTGAAAATGTATGTCATGCATACCTTTGTTCCAATGATAATTCTAATTCCAGTTCGTCATGCATACCTTTGTACCAAACTCTTACAGTCTCTAGCATTGGCCGTATCAATGAATCGTAGTAGCTAATAATGTTTTACTCCTGTTCAGTTCCCCACCAGGAGACCGAGGCGCGTCGAGTGACACCTTGTGTCTGGATTGGTCAACGGGAAATCGTCTAACCGTGAGTGACGGAACCGCACGTTCGCACTCACGGACACTCAAATACTGCATAGGGATAGGACAACACTGTACCTAGAACTAAGAACACAGTTTGAAGTGCCTCCATAAACATTCAGAGACACTTAAAAGATCTTTTTTTGAGGTGATCTGTTACTCAGTGGCTTCAACTACTAGCTTTCTACCTTTTGCATCTGGTTTTCTTAGAATCGTGGGTAATCCATGTACAATTTATAATAGACAAAGTGGTTTTGCGACGAGATTTCTTAGGGATTTGGGAATCACCTCGTTTTTTAGTCCATGCTGAGCTGTCAACATTCATTCCCAGATCATCATTTCTTTCTTTTTCTTCTTTATTTCTGTCAGTGTGTTCCATTGTGGCGTGACCGCCAGCCGAGTGCCACACTCGCCACCTGCATGGGGACATTTGATCTTCATTGACGTCTCCATAAAATAAAGGATCATTAAAGGAGTTAACAAGAGATAAATCATGCCAATCTTTCAGAGGCAGTACTCAGGAAGGTACCCTCTGCATGATTTACTTATCATTGGATTTAATTATTGACAGGAGCTGGTGGCAGAGAGCAATAAAGCACAGTCTTGACCAAGGCCCTGCAACTCTCCATCAGAACCGGGGACAAAGCTCGAAGGTGCTACTATAGGAGGCGCTAGTGTCACCGGCTACAGACTTGCCAACATCCACACCTAAAAATTGGATAAATTGTGAGAAATACGAAAAGTTTCTTCTAAATGTTCAATTATTCAATTCTACAGATAAGAAACTTCTGAAGCGCGAACATCGACGCGTTTGTTTGTAGCATTACGCTCCTTCGTGAGCGTAATGCGAACCTGCGTAGCAGCCACACACGTTTGAAGTATCGTTGGCAGTAGTTCGTATTTTAGTTCCTGTATGAAGGTGCTGCTGGAGAGGGCGCCACTGTAATGGGCTCCATCACTTTATATGGGAGTTGAAGGGCCCTGGTCTTGACGTTACTTCGATCTGATTCATATCAGCTATAAACAGTTTTACGTTTTTTTATTTTTATTTACTCACAATATCCTTGAATTATTTACTTTTAATAACATAATTCACGTTTGTAATTCATTTAATAATATGATCAAGAATGTTGAATTCTAAAATTATATTTTACCACAGTTGACCAGTTCTCAGAATTTTCATAGAATACTTGTGTCCGTGGATGGCCGAGGGGGGTGAGAGCACGTGCGGACTCATCGCCTCGGTCGGAGGGGTCGCAGGTTCGAGTCCCGCCTTGGGCATGGCGGTTTGTCCCTTATCTTTCCTGTAAGTGTGTAATCTCGGAAGGCCTGGTGAGTCTGCTGACCACAGACCGAGGAGCCCGCGAGTGTGTCTAGGTGAATATTAATATAGGTCCCCTCTCAGGACATAGTGGGTACCCGGCGCGGAGAGCCGAAATCGACATCCTCTGAAAGCTGTAAAAAGTCTTCGGAAAAGAAAAGACTTGTATCCCAACTGACAGGTCATTGCATTACTAGTTATTTTTTACTAGTGAACATATGCAAAAAAAGCAACAGTAGATGTGATGAATAATATTAAAGCCCGGAACAGATCTTTTAATTTTTTTTTTGGTTCACCTTCCAATAATATTTATATTTGATTGTTTGTGTGACATTTAGATTCGAGGTGTTATTATAATTCTTAAAAACTAAGGAAAAGCTAGATACACCAATTACACTATCTCAAGTGATGACTTGTTAACTCTTGTTGGTATTCATTGCTTCTGGCCCAGATACATGTGATGAGAGAATATGTAGTTAGATTCACCTAATAATTAATAATTGATATGATTGTATCGTGCGTGTAACAATAAATATTAACTATCATATCTCATCCGACAAATAAGTTTTATCTTTTCACCCATACGTGACGTACGGATTTTACTGTTTTTGACCAAAAAATCAAATCAAATCAAAAACCGAGATGCTACAGTCTCGGCCTACTACCTGTTTGTTTCTCGCTAAAAATGTAGTGGATAGCCTTTGTCATTGGAGACAAGTATGGTTGGAAATATGCCAAAACTCCTGCAAGGTTATAAATTAACAGTATAAACAGTCTAAAACCAAAGACCCAAATTCAAAGAAATCAAATCTAAACGAGAACAAACCTTCACGCGCAACCACGTCCAACGCGTAAGTAAAGGTTTTAGTTACGAGGTGTTCGCGTGGACAAACATTGAACTGAGCGTTCACGAAAAGTTGTCGTTTCTCTGGAAGCAGGCGACCGCTTCAATACTTCCAACTAGGGCGCTATCGCGGGCGGCGGAGCGTGCAATGACGTCTCCCGCGCACATTCCGAGCACGCGCGCGGCGCTGGGCGCAGGCATTCCGCTTCCAGGAACGCGCGAGCGCGCGGCGCCCGCAGCACGCAGCGCTCGCCCGGCGCTCCTCGCCCGGCCCACCTCGCCCGGCCCTCCTCGCACGGCCCTCCTCGCCCGGCCCTCCTCGCCCGGCCCTCCTTGCCCGGCCCTCCTCGCCCGGCCCTCCTCGCCCGGCCCTCCTTGCCCGGCCCTCCTCGCCCGGCCCTCCTCGCCCGGCGCTCCTCGCCCGGCGCTCCTCGCCCGGCTCTCCTCGCCCGGCTCTCCTCGCCCGGCTCTCCTCGCCCGGCCCTCCTCGCCCGGCCCTCCTCGCCCGGCGCTCCTCGCTCGGCGCTCCTCGCCCGGCCCTCCTCGCCCGGTCCTCCTCGCCTGGTCCACCTCGCCCGGTCCTCCTCGCCCGGTCCTCCTCGCCCGGCCCTCCTCGCCCGGCCCTCTTCGCCCGGCCCTCCTCGCCCGGCCCTCCTCGCCCGGCGCTCCTCGCCCGGCCCTCCTCGCCTGGTCCACCTCGCCCGGTCCTCCTCGCCCGGTCCTCCTCGCCCGGCCCTCCTCGCCCGGCCCTCTTCGCCCGGCCCTCCTCGCCCGGCGCTCCTCGCCCGGCGCTCCTCGCCCGGCGCTCCTCGCCCGGCCCTCCTCGCCCGACCCTCCTCGCCCGGCCCTCCTCGCCCGGCCCTCCTCGCCCGGCCCTCCTCGCCCGGCCCTCCTCGCCTGGCCCTCCTCGCCCGGCGCTCCTCGCCCGGCGCTCCTCGCCCGGCCCTCCTCGCCCGGCCCTCCTCGCCCGGCTCTCCTCGCCCGGCCCTCCTCGCCCGGCGCTCCTCGCCCGGCCCTCCTCGCCCGGCGCTCCTCGCCCGGCGCTCCTCGCCCGGCCCTCCTCGCCCGGTCCTCCTCGCCCGGTCCTCCTCGCCCGGCCCTCCTCGCCCGGCGCTCCTCGCCCGGCGCTCCTCGCCCGGCCCTCCTCGCCCGGTCCTCCTCGCCTGGCGCTCCTCGCCCGGCCCTCCTCGCCCGGCGCTCCTCGCCCGGCGCTCCTCGCCCGGCCCTCCTCGCCCGGTCCTCCTCGCCCGGCCCTCCTCGCCCGGTCCTCCTCGCCTGGCGCTCCTCGCCCGGCCCTCCTCGCCCGGCCCTCCTCGCCCGGCGCTCCTCGCCCGGCCCTCCTCGCCCGGCCCTCCTCGCCCGGCCCTCCTCGCCCGGCTCTCCTCGCCCGGCCCTCCTCGCCCGGCCCTCCTCGCCCGGCCCTCCTCGCCCGGCGCTCCTCGCCCGGCCCTCCTCGCCCGGCGCTCCTCGCCCGGCCCTCCTCGCCCGGCCCTCCTCGCCCGGTCCTCGGCCCACAGGGCGCGCCACCCGCGCGAAGCGAAGGGAAGCGCAGCGCAGCCCGGGAGATATGATGCGATGCGAGGAAAATGGTGTGTGAAAGAAGATATTCAAAAAAGGCAAATAAACGATCGATTGATTGTGAGCGACAACTGCGGATGTCAGTTCCGTAAGTGTAGTGCATGTTTCTCCTCGGGAGGTGGTGAATTCTCCTCCAGACAGCGACTGAATTCGACCTAGCTGACAATTTAGTGTCGAAAATCCCGCCGCCGTCGGGACTTGAACCTAGGAACTCCCGGGCAGAGGGACTGCAGCGACATCAATTGATTCACTGAGCCGCCTCTCCCGGTAGTGCAGCTCGAGAGCGGTCAGGGGTTAAGGAGAGGAAGGGAAGAGAATAAGTGGAACAGGCTTTGGAAATGTAGTCGCAGGAGGTATGATTCAAGCGAGCAAAATGCTGTATGAAAGAAGATATTCAAAAATGGCGAAAAAAACGAAGGACGAAGCTGCTAAGATTATTTAACAAAGAGCTGGAATATTTTTGAACCCGAGAATGTTACTAGAATATGAAAAGAAGAAACCTGAATCAAAAACAGAACACGATGAAATCGAGGGACGGGAAAGAAGATGAAAAAAAGGAAAGGGAGAGATGGGAAGCGAGAGAGAGAAAAAGAGGGAGGAAGAGTGATAGAAGGGGTGAGGAAGAGAGAAGTTTAGTAAAAGGATCTGGGAAGAGGTAGAGCTACCTTCAGCTCTGAATGTCAAAGCCAAAAGTGAAGAGCGCAAGGATTTCAAAATTAAGTGTAGAAGAACGAATATAAAATAACGGGAAAGAAATTCTACGAGAGAATTGCAGTAATAAAGTGGCTCTAATCAATCAATCCGAAAAAATCGACTGACGAAAGATTGAAGAGGAGAATGGATACGAAGGCGCTGAAGCGGGAGGAAAGAAATGGGTAGAAGGAGCCGGATCTAAATATTTTAAAACGGGGGGGGGGGCTCTTAGCAGTAAACCAATCCGAAAAGTTGACTGCCAAAAGAATGACCAGAAGAATGAATGCGAATGAAGAGGGGAGAAACAAGCGACGAAAGCGGGAGCTCCGCCCAGCGGGAGAGCGAGAGCGGGAGGGGGAAGCCGGGGGAGGGCGGCCGGCCAGGGCAGCGGCGCGAGGGTTCGCACACGCCACGTCACGCTGCGCGATTTATTGGCGGTCGCTTTCGATCCAGCCAGATAGCGCGGGACGCCAAGGGGCGACGCCGGCGCCCGCCCTGCCCGCCCCGCCCCGCCCCGCCCCGCCCCGCCCCGCCCCGCCCCGTTCGCTCCGACCCACCCCGCCCCGCTCCTCATCCCGCCCCGCCCCGCTCCTCCCCCCGCCCCGCCCGCCCCGCCCTGCCCCGTCTGCCCCGTTCGCTCCGACCCACCCGCCCCGCTCCTCCCCCCGCCCCGCCTCGTTCGCTTCGACCCACCCCGTCCCGCTCCTCCCCCCGCCCCACCCCACCCCACCTCACCTCGCCTTGCCCCGTCCAATCCGACCCACCCCGCTCCGCTCTTCCCTCCCGTCCAGCCCCGCCCCGCCTCGCCCCGTCCCGCCCCGTGCCGACCCGTCCCTTCCGCTCCAACCCTCCCCTCCCCGCTCCTCCCCGCCCCCGCTGTGCCCTGGCTGGCCCCGCTCCGCTCCGCCCCACCCCGCCCCGTTCCGCTCCGTCCTCTCTCCGCCCCAACTCGTCACGACCCTCCTCGCACCCCCCGCCTAGCCCCTTCCCACCCCGCTCGGCCCTGCCCCGCCTCTCTCCGCCCCGCCCCGCCCCACCCCACCCCGCCCCGCCCCCCTCGCCTCGCCCTGTTCGCTCTGACCCACCCCGCCCTGCTCCTCCATCCCGCCCAGCCCCCGCCTCATCCCACCCAGCTCCGCCTCGCCCTGCCCTGTCTCGCCCCGCCTCGCCCCGCCGCGCCTCGCCTCGCCCCGCCCCTTCCGCCCCAACCCACCCCGCCCCGCTCTGCACCGTCTGGCCCCGCTTCGCTCCGCCCCACCCCACCCCGTTCCGCCCCACCCCGCTCCGTGTGCTCCGCCCTCTCCGCTCCGCTCCGCCCTCTCCGCTCCGCTCCGCCCACTCCGCTCCGCTCCGCCCACTCCCCTCTCTCCGCCACGCCTCGTCACGACCCTCCCCGCCTAGCCCCGTCCCGCCCCGCTCGGTCCTGCCCCGCCTCACCCCATCCACCGCGACACGACGCGGCACGTCTTGAAGCACGAGCCCCCCCTCCCCGCTCGCGGCGCGGCGCTCCGCAAGGCGCTCCGCACGGCGCTGCGCACGGCGCTGCGCACGGCGCTGCGCACGGCGCTGCGCACGGCGCTGCGCACGGCGCTCCGCACGGCGCTGCGCACGGCGCTGCGCACGGCGCTCCGCACGGCGCTCCGCACGGCGCTCCGCACGGCGCTCCGCACGGCGCTCCGCACGGCGCTCCGCACGGCGCTCCGCACGGCGCTCCGCACGGCGCTCCGCACGGCGCGGCGTCGGCTCCCGTCGCGCGATTGCGTGGGTGATCAGATGGGCTGCACGGAGCCGCTGGCTGCCTCTCGAGCGCGGGTACCGCTCGCGCTCCAAGTCGATCTGCGCTGGATAGCAGCTTTTCGGCTAATGAACGGGATATGGTACTTAAGAGCGCATTTGATATTTCACTTCAACTGGTTTACTGCAGTCGGAAGGGGTTAGATTGCGGGCTTTCATTCGTATTTCATCTGATGAACGACTTGTAACTCACACGTCATAGACTAGCGGTTACTTGCTCGAAGATTAGTTTTACACATAGATTTTTTTCTTGCCTTTTCCCCTCATTAGCTTATACAAGTCTTTGAAATCAGAAGGAAGATAAATGGATCTTCGTTAGGTGAATAATTTATTAGTACTCTTTGAAATAAAAATCTGAATATAATTACATATTATATTTTCGACAATAGAGTGATATTGAAGTTATTATGCAGTATGTATCCCGAAGAATTAGATATTTTATTATTACCAATATCAGGCATTAGTCTGTGAGTAATATATAGATGCAATTACTATACGATTGATGTGTCATAACATTTCAATACATTACATCCGTTAGGAGAAATCGTCACATTCAAGAAGTCAGGTGCCATTAGTGTTCAATGTCTGGTCGAGTAATCTGGCCTGCAACTGAAATCTGCTCGTTCCTACGACCGGGCGCTCGAGCAGTCCATTTTAAAAGTTTGGGCGACACCGCAGCCCGCGCAGCGCAAATAAAAGGCCGAGCGGGGGAGAAAGCGATAGTCTGATCATGCGATCTGCATATCGCTCTTCGCATGCACTTGACCTGACTCGGCCGCGCCGCGCCGCGCCCCGCCGCGCCGCGCCCCGCCGCGCCCTTCCGTGCCAGTTGGTGGTCCCCTCACGCCGCCGATTGCTCCGTCCCCCCGCCGTCTTTTGTTTTCCTTCGAAGCCGTACGTAGTTTTTCGGAACTCCGTTTATTGGAAGGTATGGAAGGAACACGTCGACCGTCCTTTGACGGCGTTGCAGAATGACTAGTGTACATTTGCGTGACCGCCAGTAATTGATTCTTGGCTTCTTTTTTTAAAGATGCTTGAAAAGTTTTTAGAGAAGGATCAATACGTCATAGCCACAGTCACGATACTTTCACTAAATGTTTCCTTGCATGCGCTTTCTCGAAAATGCTAGAACCAGAAGTCGAGTTGATAAAACAAATACAGCGCACATTCTCATCTAGTCGATACATATTTTCAAGAATGTGTGGATAATTTTTATGTTTATTAAATTACAATTTAAAAGCGCCAGATATAAAGTACTTCAATTTGTTTGTGTTAAATAATTTAAAAGAATAAAAATGAATTTCTGATGATTTGAATGCATTAATGCAGTAGAAACATTGTCATCGTTGTATTACATTCTATGATTAATAAATCGTCCCTCGGATGAACTAATTTGATGTTTTGGGATCGTTTCTCTCCATAAATAATTTTTAAACGAATATGCATCCATTATACATTTCATACAAGTCGGGTACACTGACTCGAAATGGTAGAATTTCTAGATAAGAAAGTATTATTCTTTAAAGAATGTTAGTCATAACATTAAAACAAACGTGTCCTGTCCAGATTACAGACAGTTCCAGTGGTAGATGTAGGTAACGTTAGTAAATTGTAAACAATGACATTGCCTGCAATGAAAATTTATCGGTTTTGTACACATTATTTACTTCCTTACAGTCCGTAAAGACAAGTAGACCTCCAATTTGTTTTGCAGTTTAGTATCTTGCTTAAGGAATGTGAGTTCGGATCTTGTGTTAGGAGGGATGAAAAGCAACGCCAAATACAAATATTTACGAATTCTGTAATTTTTTATCATCATTAAATGTTTAGCTAAGAATTCATGTAGTTGTTTGGAGACCCAAGTTTCAGAGCTAAAAAAATATTCAACGAATAAATCATTGACATTCTGATGTTATGAGTTTCCAACTCGCTGATATGCTGCGCCGCATCTCGCCCGACAACTGGGCGGGATCCAGTCTGTCGAAACAGGCGTTCACTCTAGCCGCTAAGGACCCTGCTTGGTTTTTCGTCCGTAGTCACCGGCTTAGTTTATCGTCTTAGTTATAGACCACGACTGCTTTGAAAAATTTTATTGTACCAACCAAATGCAATACAATTGCACGATTCATCTAATTTTTTAAATGATACATTAATTTTCTTGTTGTATGTACATTAATAATTAAGTGTGTTCAATAAAATTCGTAACTAATATGTATTTGTTTCAGTATAACCTCACTTGTTTAAAATATATAAATTATATGTTACGTCACAAAAATTCGAGGTGAAAATCCGGTTAAAATTTATTTTAAATAAAGCAATTAATGAACAACTTTCGTGACCTTTTTGAATTCATGATAATTTGCTACGTAGCCCCTACATGCAACTGATAAGAGTACAAGAATTTCATAACATACTGCTTTACGGAAACAATTTCTTCATTACAATTTCAAAAGTCTTTCTCTGTCTCAAAGAGCTCTTAATTTATATGTAAATGACTGTAACATTCGTAGCGCGGTCGCAAGAAAGTCCTGATAATCGTGGTTGGAATAAACGCAGCTGACATCACAGAGTGAGTTGTTCTTCAATATCACCTTGGTTTTAGACGTTTTTGGGGTGTGAAACTCTAACTGAACAAAAACTCATACTTTCTTATGTACACAGCAGCGTGATACAGTAAGTCTTTTGTAGTGTGATAATACGACGATATGTAGTTGTTTCTCTAATTTTCGATGGTTCTTTTTTGCCTTTTAAAAAATATTTAATTCTCATCTAGTATTAGATGAAACATTTTTCTACAAAGGAAATAATAGTAGAAATAGTCTGTAGGAAAAATAAGAAAAGAATATGAGACATACGGTCCGAAAATTAGAGACAATAGCGAAAGAGGGCGAAGGGCTTGTCCTAAGGAAAAAAGGGAAACCAGAAGTCGTGTTTTGCCTCGTAAACCTTCCTGCGCACGTCCCGCGGCCGCTCGCTGGACAGTT
Source organism: Acheta domesticus (assembly GCA_031308135.1). Classification (NCBI taxonomy): domain Eukaryota; kingdom Metazoa; phylum Arthropoda; class Insecta; order Orthoptera; family Gryllidae; genus Acheta; species Acheta domesticus. Next base: position 17,505,826 of record JAHLJT010009436.1, read on the forward strand.
TTACGAAACTATAAATTGTGGTCGTCTCCGCTTCCCTCACCGCTCTCCCCTCTGCTCTGCACCTCACGTTCCTACGTACATTTTCGTCTTTTTCTTTAAAGCTTTGCTGAATAATGCTAGTCGCGAATTATTTTGTTTTAGTTTTCTTCTTCATTTTCTTTCAAAAATATCTGGCTGTAATCTACGACGGGTCATTGGTGTTTTGTCAGAAATGATTCCTTCACTTTTCAAATAAATATTGTGGTAACTTCAATTTTTCTCTGTTGCATCAGCATTCTATAATTTAGTAACAATGGCCTACATACATAATTGCTTTAGTTACGATTTTTTTCTGTAAAAGTCCTAAACAGAAATATTTTTCATTCTGTTTAACTCTACCTCCATATACTATAAGTGTGCGTTGATACGTTTTATTTTGACATGAATTGATTAATACAACGTTTATTTTCCGTAAAATACAGCAATTTCCATTTCTTACAAGAGTTTCTTGTAATGTGCGCCCTGAATCTTGTAAATGAGCGAGCACTCTCTTGTTGCCACATGACGCCTCGTTCCAACAGCGCCGTTCGCTGTGTCCCTCATCTCCTCGTCTCCCCTTCCTCGCCCCCGCGCCGAGCCTCGTGCCGTTTGTCAAGCACGCGCGGCCGCCGCCGCCAGGTCCCGTTGGCGCTGCCCCGCACCTGTGCTCTCGTCACGGGCAACGGGCCACGCTCCCCCTTTATAAGATTTTAATTTTTCAAAATGAAATATTCGCGGCGCAGCGCCCCTTTCGCCGCCTGCCTCCGGCACGAGCGCCCCCCGTGCCCCCTTGTCCCCCTGCCCCCCGGCCCCCCGCGGCGCGCGAGCAGCCCTATCGCGCCCCGCATCGCCCGTCGCGTCGCGTCGCGTCGCTTCGCGTCGCGGCGTCTGGCCACTCGCCATCTTGCCTCGACGGAGCAGCCTCGCCCGGGCACTCCGTTCCCTCAAGGGAGGAAGCGGCGCTCCGCCACGGCATTCTAGCACATTGAAGCCCCGAGCCCGACCTATACTCGGTTGATTCATTGATTAATGACTAGTGATTCCGGGCATGCCAACTACTAAGGCCCGTAAGAGGAGTGCATGTTTTCTTCTCGGGAGGTGGCGGTGATCTTGCGTCGCTGGATGACGAGATCCGGCGGCGGCCTCCTGTCAGCTAACGGGGTTTTCCGAACCAGGTATTTCCCACCAGCGAGGCACCACCCCAGTCGGGACACGTTCTAACACTTACTTCCCAACCGGTCTTCCGGCATGTGTGGTAGTGTATTGCAAGTAAATGTCTGTGTAACAGTGACATCGGATTGATGCACTGAGCCATCTCTTCGGTCCACTGACGTGACTGTATTGCACAGCCATCTGTTGTCTAATATGACACTATTTTGCGAAATGCGAGCGGGTAATGACTAGAGACCGGACAAATATGTAGTATAAAACGTCAAAATATGTACATCAATATGTAATAATAATAGTAAGAATATGTAATAAATATGTAAAATCGAATATAATATGTAATATTAAAATAAATTAATAATAAAATACATTAATAATAAAATACATTTACATTACACGAAATTAAATTTATAAAAACTGCTCACATCACATCATACAACTTTCTCGTCAGTACTAAAAGCTTCGTCTATTGTAATCTAGGACCGTAGTTTAGCAGCTGGACTAATCGCAATAGAAGCCATTGCACAAACTGGCGAGATCTACGACCAGCAAACATGCACTGTAGCATCTCCATCGATGTGTTACACGTCAATGATCGCAAATTTTTCTCCGAAATTAAGGTCAAAGATCACAAAATGCGGTGTCAACGATGATTTGGACACCCAGATTTCCCCACTAATGTAGAGAAAATGCTGATATTTAAAGAAAATACATCTTTTCATAAAAAAATATGGAATTAAATAGAAGAAAATTGATAAAATAAGAAAACATATTGTGAAAACAGCAAAATATGTAAAATATGTAATACAGTACTAAATATGTAAAAATATATAACGAAAACATTCGATATTGTGTTAGGAGAGCTATGATTCGCCAAGATTACAATTTTGAAAACGGTAAGTAGATAGACATAAAATATGTAATTACATAAAAATCCGGTCTCTAGTAATGACACTTTTTGTAGTAGTTTGCAATGTTCGACGGAGTTCTGTATTTTTATAATATATTGAAATATGTCAATAAAATATAAATATTGGCACTTCTACCTATTTTCAACTAACGAAAACCAAACTTACTAATAATAATAATAATAATAATAAGGGTTTGTGGATTTGTTTCTCTAAAATAATTACTGATGTTATTTAAAATACCTTAAAATCATGTAGAGTGTGAATGTGATATTGTATAATAATAATAATAATAATAATAATAATAATAATAACAACTCCACCTAGGGAGTAAACGACCTTGCAGTTGGTGGTGGAGCTTGAGCACCCCCATGAGCCTTAAAGCTATGTCAGTGGTAGCTTAGCTACCGGTAGGGCCTCCCTTGCTGAATAGGTTGAAGGTGAGGGGTCAGACGAAGAAGTACTCCATTTTGAGGAGAGTGGGAAGTAAGTAGAGAGGGAAGGGTCATGAACCTTTGGACTTCCTGTTGTCGGCCCATAGAGGGTACAGGAGAGAAACTGGGTTGGCACACCAGGCCACTGATTAGAGTGGAGGCCCGAACCTTGCATTAGCCAGCGAAGGAGGCTGCCTTCAGCAGTCAGTAAAAATCTCGTAGGGTTTAGTAATGCCGACTGGCGATCGGAGGGACCCCTTGCTGGGCCCTGCGGGGGGATGCCCCGAGGCCACTATGGGTCGCAGTAACGGATGGCAGGAAACAACCCGAGGGTTAAGTGTGATCTGTGAACTCGAACTTGCGTCCTGCGAATCTTCAATTCAAACCAATGAGCAAAATGGATAGAACAAGCAATGTAATGAACCTTAACGTGCCTTGTTCTACCAATGTCCCATACCTGCTCAGAAACCGAGCTAATGTCGCCTTGTCGACATCTGGCCATCCCACGGATGTTAGTCCCAGGGACCCAGAGCCGGCAGTAGCTCGAAGCCATCGTCAGAGATGGACCCGGGATGAATTAAATGAGGTGATGTGGTGCTTTTACTATGCAAAAGCGAAAAATGGGGGCTCAGAAATAACAGTTTTCAAGGTATGGAGAGAGCGGAACCCACGAATAAGAGACCTACCCTAGACTCAAAGAAGCTTGCTAGTCAACGACGTTACATACTCACGTCAGCAGTGGAAAATTCACAGCAGAACAACTTGCTGGCATCGAGAGAAATGCGGAGTATGTACTTCGCTCGAACTATCCACATGACGAACATGTAGAACTTGAAAATGATGATCCCGTGGAAGGTTCATCTCTTTCCAGTGAAACACACGTCAGTGGTGAAAATTCATCTGGCAATGAATTACACGATAAGGACATGATGCGAAATCTCCTTCGGCGCGAGATAGAAAGAGTTAGTCAACTTCCGTTTGAAACTAGCGAACCGTTGAGGAGAATATACGAAAATGTCAAAGCCAAGAGTGATAGAAACAGTGAATTCTGTCTTAAATGAGGTGGTAGAGACCCCAGGCAGAGATCTAGATATTACTGAAATCAATCACATCATATATGCAACTGGATATCTAGTATCTCAGATAATTTTGGGGCCAGCCAAGAACACCGACGGCCGACAGCAAAACAGAGTAAACAGCTCTCTACCCCATGGATGACGAGAATTATGAAACTGATAGCCGACACCCGGCGCGAAATATCACTCTTAGCTGAGGCATCTTCTAATTCAACGCACACCTCTAAAGTTCATCGAAAAATATTCAATGTTGAACAAAAATACCAAATTGAAAATGACACCAGCAGGCTAATGGTAGTTGAGAAGCTAAAAGAGAAAATTCAAGCATGGGCTCAACGAATTAGACGTTACAAATGCAGAATAGATTTCCGTGTACAGAATCGGTTGTTTGAAACAGACGCGAAGAAATTCTATCGCAATCAGATTCAGAAACCGAATGGCAATGCTGTCACTCCTTCAAAAGATGATGTCGAGGCATTTTGGGCAGCAATCTGGGAAGTGAGAAGATTCTACAACAAAGACGCATCTTGGCTTCAATCTGAAGTTGATGCTGCAAATGAACTTGTGGAAACAGTGGAAGATGTTCACGAATTCTTGGAAGAGGACATCTTCCAAGCAATTAAGAACATGGGAAACTGGAAATCCCCCGGGATTGATAAGATCCAGATTTATTGGATTAAGAAACTAACAGCATTACATCCGCATCTAGCAAAGGCTATTAATAAAATTTTAGAAAATCCAAAGGAACTCCTGGAATGGCTCACACGCGGCATCACGTATCTGCTACGCAAAGAGGGAGACAGCTCTTTGGCGAAGAACTACAGGCCAATCACTTGTCTGCCAGTACTGTACAAAGTTATAACCTCACTCATAGCTGACAAAATGAACAGACATTAGAGAAGAATCATCTAATGCCAGTTGAACAAAAAGGATGTCGTAAAAGTTCTTATGGCTGTAAGGAAATCTTGCTACTGAATAAAGTCATCTTGAATGATGTAAAGAAACGAAAACGTAATTTGAGCATGGTTTGGATTGACTACCAAAAGGCCTTTGATAGTGTACCACACGATTGTATTTTGAAGACCCTGGAGATCTATCGATTTCATCCTAGACTTATTGAATTTTGCGAGGCTAGCATGAAGTCGTGGAGTACCAAGTTACTAATACAGAGCAGAAATGAAGCTGTAGAAACCAGAAGTATTCAGATCAACAGGGGTATTTTTCAAGGAGATTCACTATCGCCTCTGCTGTTTTGCATTAGTTTGATCCCACCATCTAGACAGTTGTCGCAAGATAACTTTGGTTACAAGCTCCATGGTGATGAAAGGCCAGTATCACATTTGTTTGACATGGATGATCTGAAAGTGTTTGCTTAAGAATGAAGCGATTCTCTCCCAAATGCTGTCTGTCGTGAATGACTTTAGCAGTGACATCTGCATGAAGTTTGGTCTTGACAAATGTGCAAAAATCAATTTAAAAGAGGCAAACTGACGTCAGAGGGCATTGAAGTTGATATGCACATTGTGATTCAAGATCTTGAGCCAGGTAAAACATACAAATATCTGGGCATTGGAGAATATGAGACAATCTTGAACAACATAATGAAAGAGAGATTTCGCAAGGAGTATTACAGAAGAGTGAGACTTGTCCTGCAGTCTGCTCTGAATTCCAGGAATAAAGTATCAGCAATTGGTAGTCTCGCGGTGCCTGTAGTAGAGTACAGTTCCGGACTAGTGGATTAGACTGAGTAAGAAATACGCATCATGGATCGAAAAACCAGAAAACTGCTAACAATGCATGATGTCGACCACCCTCGAGCTGATGTACATAGACTTTATGTATCACGTAAGGAAGGAGGAAGAGGCCTCAGACAAATTGAAGCCTCCTGGTACAATGCAATAGTTGGAATGAGAAAGTATATAGCCTGTCATCAAGATGACCCTCTAATGAGGCTGGTCAAGAAATCTGACCGAAGAATGGGAAACAGAGGCATTGTTAGTGTAGCAAAAAGCATTGCAAAGAAAACTATGCAAGACGCGTCAAATAACACAGACACTGAACTTCTGGTACTACTAAACATGAAATGTGAGACACAAAAAATGTTAAAGACCTCGTGGAGGGACAAACCCCTCCATGGACAATATCTAAAAAGAATGGACAAGGTGCAGATCAATAAAGATCAATGATTTATGTGATTAAAGGGGGAAGAATGAAGCCAGAATCGGAAGCACTTTTAATAGCTGCTCAAGATCAGGCGTTGAGAACACGACATTATGATAAAGCGGTTCTCAAAATTTCCCAAGATGACAATTGCCGAATTTGCCAGGAGCAAGTAGAAACCATTGATCATATTGTCTCATCTTGTCAACGACCAACGAATTCAAACGGATCGCACGATAGCAGCAAACAAACTGGATATTGTTATCCGGGATTTTGAGAAAAAATCGTGTCTACTTGTGGATGTTGCTGTGCCTTGCGATCAAAATGTCGTTACCAAGAAGGCTGAGAAACGTCTTAAATACAAGAGTTTGGAAATTGCGATCAGCCGAATGTGGGGCGTAAAAGCACAGGTCATACCGATAGCTATCGGAGCTCTGGGATTTGTTCCGCAAAATTTGTGTAAGAACTTGGGTAAATTTCCAGGTCTTTCAAAGGACTGGGAAGTGAAAGAAATTTCTTTATTTGGCACAGCTCACATTTTACGCAAAGTATTGTAGAGGCACCGACAGTCCCTAGATCTGCTCCTTAGGTAGCTGGTTGCAACCTGGAGTAGATTTTGTACTCAGCCGACTCAACATCTGTATTCGTGATATGGAGCAATAATAATAATAATAATAATAATAATAATAATCTTCTTCTTCTGTCTATCCAGGATTAGGCCTGAGGCCTTTTCCGGTCTCACCATCTCTTCCTCGGTCTTCCCACACTTCTTTTGCCATATGGTTTATATTCCATTGCTTGTTTTGGAATTCTTTCTGGTGGCATACGAAGGACACTCTCTCTTCATTTTTCTTTATGGTGGATCGCCATTTCGGTTATTGATTGCATCCCTAGTTCGTTCCTGATTGCTTCATTTCGGATTTTGTCTTCTCTGGTACAGCCTTTAACCGATCTAAAAAATTTCATTTCTGAGGCTTCTAGATGTTTAAGATCCTTGTTCTTGAGCGTCCAGGATTCCGCTCTATATAATAAAGTGGGGACTGCCATGACTTCGTAAAATTTTAATTGCGTTTCTTTTCGTGTTCTTGTTTTCAGAGTTCTTCTAATTGTGCCACATATTTGTTGATATATAATAATCTTTTTCTTAATATCTTGGTCTTCCTCATAAGGTATGTCACAACCTAAATACTGGAAATGAGACACCTGTTCTATTGGCTTGTCATTTATAACTATTTTTGTTCTTATTGGATTAATACCTGAAAAATCCATTGTTTTGGTTTTTGTTAAGGATATTTTCAGGTTATAGGTTAGACTTAGTTTATTGAGCCTATGTAGTGCCATTTGTAATTTTTCCTCGCTGTCTTGTATGATTACTTGATCATCAGCGAAAAGCAGGGTGTTAATATATATATTTGGGGCGATTTTAATTCCTGGTGGTGTTCGGTCTCTTTTCCATAATAATAATAATAGGGATTAATTACAAGCGTGATTACATGCCCTCTTTAAAGTGATGCTTTTAGGAGGTTGATTTTTTATGAAAATAAATGGCGCGATCTATTGTTTGCTACGGTATTTAGTATGAATAGTATTATTATTGTTGGTAATAATTTAGAATATGTCTCCATTGATCATAAATCCCTCAAATAAATATTCTATCAACAATATATTCAATCAACCTAGAACTTCTAAAGAGCGGTAGATTTATAGGCCCACTCTTTTAAGCTTAAAAAAATAAAGCCCTGAGATATTTGAGCATTGTGATAATGATTTTAGTAGGGTTTTAATTAGGCAAAAAATAAATATACTTCAGCTAGCTGAAATATAAACAGATATTTGGAGAAATAGAGAAGAGAGAGAGGCGGGTAACCTTTCTCAATATATTACACTTGAAGATTTTGAAACACATGACGTTTTTAGTATGCAGCTAGTGTTTATTTCATTTTTGACAAAGAAAACAATAATTCAGGATAATGTATTAAGAAATTTTACATTGGAATCGGAAGATATTTTTATACACATTTTTGTAGCTTCAATTTTCGAAAACAAAATTCTCATGTTTATTTAATTTCACATATTTATACTGAACTGCTAAGTTATGTGATTATTGGTTATCAAAAAATTAAGTACGCAAATTCCGAACCCTGGATGTAACGAATTTGAATAATACAGGCAAAAAGTCTCGTGTTTTTATTTAGTCTTGATCAGCCCCATTGTAACTGAAGTGCGCATGTTTTCATTTTATTTTTATTGGTAATATAAATTACATAGATCAGTACCTAGTTCTTTTACATATATGTTGTTAGTGACTTAAATTAACCAAATACTAAATTACATCTAATACTAACTACACAGGGTAAGGGAGCTCATAAAGCGCCTTACTTATTATCCGACTCGTACTGAATGTTTAAAAAAGCTTGAATAGGGAACCTGTTTTTAATCCTAGTACGGTAATCCGGGATTTGAGCGAGGTTGAAATGGGATAGTAGGTCGTTTTGTTTCATGAAAGAGTAGAATTTGCTGGAGATCTTGGTAATGAATGAGATTACGTATGGAATATTTCATTTTTTGTGTAATTGTAGATTTGAAACGAGCCATGGGGCTTGAGTTATTGTTCTGAGGTATTTGTTTTGGATGATTTGAAGGTGTGCATGACGCGCTGTCGCGAGCTGCCCTGGGCCCTCGAATGTTGTCGCTGGTAGCGCCGCCTGCGCGGTATCTGATGAGATGCGCGGCGAGATGCACGCGGGGCGGTGGGGCAGGGAGGGGGGAGGAAGGGGGAGGGGAGGGAGACGACATGCCCGGCTGTGTCGACGACAGATCTTGTGTATAGTCTCGCGATCTCTCGTAGATACGCGATGCTCGACAAGGCCTTGTGGAATGATTTAGAGGCGGGTGGCTCGACTCGTCACAAGGGGCCTACGAATGAGTCGACTTTTCTACTGCCATGCTTCTACGGGAGATCGCGACTCTTCGTTGCAAGATTGTGATATGGAGGTACATAACTGTGGACAGGAACTTTCGTACTGTCAGAATATTACTCGCTGATCTTTAGGAAAAATCTGTGGTAGTATACTTACACGAGTTGTGCAACAGCACGAGTCTTCTAACTTAGTGGATAATCAAACGTCTTGAATGACAAAAATCTGTGGATAGAGTACATCACATGTTCTTCCATTGACGTGTTCGCTATTGACATACTAGTTGAGTTTCGTAGATTTCGTACGATCAAAAATTATGCAACACTTGCAATTCTTGTTCAGGCTTTGAAATTATTTTGATACCTGCATTTTTAAATTCATTTTGACAATTTATTATCACATTTGTTGTATCAATAATTATGTAAAGATTTATTTTATTTTTATGACAATGACACGAATTGACTCAATTACGTATAAGTAGGGTTTATGAAATTAGGCACGAATCTGAATTCATTAATTTACGACAGGAATGCAAATTGAGTTAATTATGGGGTTATTAGTCATTGCCACACGAAACTTTACTTTGGACAGCGAAAACAAGCTGATTTTTTACGATACTCTTGTTAAATTACAATCGCGATCGTGTGTACCAAGGTGGGCACGAACAAGAAAATATTGCAAATAAGTCTTCTAGACTGACGGATAGTTTCTCATGAAATCGTGACTCAAATAGTTTATTTTACAGCGAGATGAATCTGAATATTTATAGTATTCGTGTAACATATAATTATAGATATCATGTAAGAATAGTTATTTTGATTGAAAGAAGTGTAATCAGTTACAAAATTGAATATTACATATCACAATTCCTGGGATTTGTCTTGTAAACTTTGTCTTTGTAAACTTTTTTTGGTGTTCAAGTAATAAATTCAAACTTTCGTCTTTTCACCCGACTGAGCGAACGCAAAGAAGGGCTGTGTAAGTTTGTTTATATTCTCCAGCGCGTAAGATTTTTGACTGCTTGTGACCGGGTAAAATCAGAATTGCTCCGTGTCCCAGAACTAATCCAAGCTAGGTGTTATCGCTTCTAATTTAAAAATATTTTTAATTTAGAGCAAATTCCAAGTTTTATTGGGGGTTGCTTGTCGGCCGCTTCCTATTTTCTCTTTGACTAGGATTCACTGTCTGTTCGACCGTCAATTTGATATACATGACATAACCCTTCGAGCACTTAGAACTTTAAATCGAACACTTTTTTTAGATTTTTTTTATTGAAGGTCGCATGCACTACAAGGTCATTAGCGACCACTATTGGATGTAATGTTATGGTATGAGGATGAAACGATATGGGGATGATAGGGGGTTTAAGGACGAAAACATACAAACTTGCCCGAGGCGGGACTCGAACCCGCGACCCCATGGTCCGAGATCACTACGGCACTACTGCGTTAGCGATCTTGGCGACGGAGCCCACTCGAACGTTTTTTTAACTTTAATATTATGACAAAAACCTAAATGATTTCTATGTGCTATAGTAATATTACATAAACCAAAGAAAGAAGTAATAAATATCTCTATCAATTACTTTTTAAAATTATGGTATGAAGGTGAGCAAGTTGAAAATTATTAAAAGTTCAATTAATATTTTAAAATTATAAGTCGAATGAAATAAACAACTAATTTTCAAAATGTAAGAACAAATTGAAAACTCATGAAAGCATTACATTTCTTTTCATTATTTGATGTATATATGGAACTGAACATTAAAAATGTTGTGGTTCGGGTAACATTAAGTTGAAATTGAAAAATTGAATTATTGAAAAATTTGTATGCTAAGTCTTCTACAAGTGCCCTATGCTGTTTTTTTAATCTGAAGTAATATAAAACGAAGCGATATGACAGAGGCTGAGAGGGAGAGAGTCCGGAGACTTTTTGCTTTTTGTAGATGGGAAAAACTATGGCAGAGGAAACAAAAAATTGTGTGCCTTTTAAAAGCAAAACAGAAACTTATGTTAAGACAAGTAAAAGAATAAATATATCTTGCATTTAAATATATGTATTATTGATTTCACATTGTAGATAACACAGTAATCCAGGAATTAAAATTATTGAAATCTCTACATATGTACTAAAAATAATAACCAAAAAATATTTTTAAAAACATAAAAGCTGACTGTGAATAAAATCAGTAAAAAAGTGTTAATTCATTTTTACTGCCTTCGGAAGTCGAAAGAAATATGGATCAAGTTCCGCAGTCAGACGCCCATATTTATTAGTCTCGCTCTCATATCGACATTCTGTATATTTTATTCAACTGTATTATTAACATTAGATTAAAAATTGCTCTGAAACATTACTACTTCCACATTTGTCATTTTGGAATAAACATTGAATGGATTTCATATCCATGATATTGAAAGCAAAAAAACATTTCATATACTCAACAGTTTCAGTTGTACACTGCATGTGCACTGTAAAGAGGTGTTATTATAATACTGCCGAAAAATGAACGATTTTTCGACTTTAAAAATCGTACTGTGGCTCCAACTTAACTAAAAGGAGGATAATTCATGTTCCTATTTTAAGAAGTAAATTGCTTCCTCCAAAAAGAACATTTTAACTAAATAACTTGAATACAAGAGCTCGTTGAGATAGGAAATGAGCTCAAAAGAAATATTCAACCCCAAAACCAACTGAATGAGATATTGAATGAAAAACTGGAATATTGTCCCTACTGTACATCCAAATTTTATACGGCGTTTAATGTCCCCTAGGTTGAAAGTTAACTCGCAGCTGCCCTCAACGCCATCCCCCCTCATGCTCCATCGTCGCCTCCACCGCCCGCGTTGCGGCCCCCGCCGACCACAGCGCCTCTACCACCCCGATCTCTGCCTCCACCTCCACCTCCGCCTCCCCCCCTGCCACCACCACCACCTCCTCGTCCGTCTCCAGCTTCACCACCAACCCCGCTTCCACCTTCCCCTCCGCCACCACCTCCGCCCCGCCTCCGTCTCTAGCTTCACCTTCACCTCCACCTCTCGCTTCACCTTCACTCCAGTTTCTCCAGTTTCATCTTCACCTCCGCCTCCTTCTCCGTCTCCAGTTTCACCTCCACCTTCGCCTCTGCCTCCACTTTCTCCTCCATCTCCAGTTTCACCTCCACCTCCGCCTCCTCCTCAGTCTCCACCTTCACCTCCGTCTCCGCATCCACCTTCACCTCCGCCTCCAGCTTCACCTTCACCTCCATCTTCATTTTCACCTTCACCTCCGCCTCAGCCCCGGCGCCCGAGAACGCCACCAGGAAGCAGTGTCTCTTCATCCCTAGGGCACCAAATCTACACGACAATTGGGAGAAGCAGGATTCCCAGCCCCGAACCTTCAGCACTGGCATGTCCGAGAATGATAAGTTTGTTGGTTGTAGAAAATTATGGATTTAATAAGTCACGAATGTGGAGAGCCGTCACTAAAAATTTGCAAATGTTGCTTTTTCTAATCCCTTCTCCCCATCATTACAACTCGTAATAATTACACACATCCTGCGATGATCGTTCAGTTTCGTATCTGTCCCCCTCATTTCCTGAGTGAAATGAAAGCACTACTAGAGAAATGGATGTCTCAAATACAGTTCTTTACAATTCATTCACTTCTTAAAATTTAAACACGTGATATTTTTCTTTATTTTTACTTTAATTTATAAATTCAAATTATTAATGAGATAGTTAATCCTAAAGTATTTTAATTCATTTTCATCTCAACTTTGCTTCCTCCCCATCGTTCGTTTCTGTCACAGTGGTGTGAACCTCATCCAACCATGAAAGTAAACTTATTTTTTGAATGACCCCATGGGTTAATGTTTTAGCTCTTGCCCTTGCCCCTTACATTATTGTACCATATTTCTATATTTTTATGTATTTCTTATGTAATGAAAAGATCTAAATAATCACCCAAAACTTCACTTCAACGAATTACGCTCCCGAAAGCAGTCGAAATATTTACTAACAATAATTATTGTAGAATCATTTCCATGACCACTCGTAGACCAATCTGTGATCAAAACAAAAATATGATGTAGTTTTACGTCTTATGCAAAATGTGATATTGCTCTTTTCTTTGCAGTTGTATTTAAACAGAGAATTTTATTTATTTTATTACCATAGGTATATCAAAAGATATACTTTTATCTTATAGGGTTAAGAAAGCAATTCCTTTTTTTCGATCTTGTGTTAGTCGTGAATTTGATAGAACGTTAACCCAAAGTCACCCACATGACCTTAGTTTTACAACTGAAGGTTACAGATACGCCAGGAAATTTTATTCGGATTGTTTTGTGAATAAAAAATGAGAAATATCGTCTGTAAAGAACAGTTACGACATCAGATAAATGTAGTAAAGTGGAACTCAGATTGTCATCATATTAATGTTAGTAATATTGTAAAAATAATGGTGATGAAAATGAGATATTCATTCGTTCTTTCCTTTTGTGGAAATTTGAATTTTAAATCATTTCTGGTATTTGCGAACGAGCTGATTGCTGAAAATTCGGAGAAAAATTATAACGATATTTCCAGAAACTCAGTGTAATGCAATTCCTCCAAGCTAGATTACGACAATAAATGCATTATTTACTAAAGACGTCATTGTTAATTATATATTTGAAAAGTTACATTAAACAACAAACAAATATCTTGCCTTGATTGAAAGATTATCATTTAATTCATTAAAACTACTGATGTAATAAGAGCATCACATACTTTCTCTCATTATTTCTAAATTTGTAATTTTCGAAAATTACGCGAGTTCCATGAAAATGAGATATGTTCCATTATTCTAAGCTTTCCTCCTTCTATAGTCTGTGGAAAAAATTGAAGAGAAAATTTGGATCGGTTTTCGAAAATATCTGTTTTGAAATCGCATTAATTTCAATCATAAATTACGCGAATAATACTAATTAAAAAAACTGTACAAGACCTTTTTTAAAGAGCTGATTTTTCAGAACCTATTTTGTTTAAGACCACAATTTCTAGCACTTCAATTTTGTAGTTTTGAAATGTTAACTTTGTGCAATTTCAAAAAATCAGAGCCGTTTTCGAGAAACAAATGACGTGAAAACTATTATTTTTTTAGACAAATTGTAAGTTGTAGGAAGATGTAGAAAAATTGTAAACTTTTGCAATTCTCTACGAGTTAGAGGTTTTAACGAAAATAAGACGCACTTATCTTAAGCGTCCTTTACTCTATCCGAGAACAGTGTTTAATGGAAAAATTAGGAGCTTTTTTGAGGAAAGTTTAAAGTCATGGTTTCGTGTTAAATACACCCAAAAATCAAAATATCCGCTTCAGATGCAGAGGGCCTCGAGTTTCAAATTGATGGAGGAATATCAATTTTGAAGAAAATCTGCTCAACGATTTTGGCGCTAGCTTTGACCACAAACATACTCACAGACCAACATGCTGACAAACCAACCTGCTGATAGAACAACACGCTGACAGACCAACCTGCTGACAGACCTACTAACCTGCTGACAGACCAACTAACGTGGTGAATTGTAATAAATAGAACAAATTTACGAATAATTAATAAATGTGAGTGCAATGACGGGCGATAACAAAGACAAGTGCGAATTTGGTTAAGAAGACTATGGACATTGACGAGTTAGTCGGTTGACCCTAGAGATGCGACATCGACAAAAAAAAAAGTTAGCAAAGATCTATGTTCAAAATTAATACATCGATGTTCAAAATACATGGACTAGAAACCGTCGATGTTTTTAGACTGGTTTAGTAACTTCTAATATTGAATTCGTGTGCATTAAAATTTAATTTGACAGTTCGTGTTTATCAATTCGCTGAATAGGAGTACGATAAGAAGGGGCAGACCCTATGCTCCCAGAGCATTTATTGCACACATCTCAATGTGCGAAGTGAATACGAAGAAAGAGGAAATACACGGGCATGGAGGTCATCTCGGGCGAGAGAGTTTGGTCCATGAAGAAAGTAGAGTTCCTTTAGTTCCAACACATGATGTAACAGTTAACCATCAGTTATTATTTCATATTTTTACAGTATTACGATCGTGGGAATTTTTCCTTCAGAAACGAAACATCGGAAAAGGAAAAACATCGATCACAAAACATCAATGTCAAAAAACTTCCGCGTGAATACACCGATGTTTAAAACATAGAAAACCATGGGTGTTTTGGAAACACGGACGTGGATGTCGCGTCCGTAGTTGATCCGCGCCACTCAACGGGGAAAGTGGACAGTGGACAGCGGCGCGGGCGCAGCGAGGAAGATCGAAGGGCGCGCGACGTCGTGTGGGCGCACGCGAGTGGGCGTGCTCCGCGACCTGCGCCGCGCCGCGCCGGTAATTAAGCGCTCGCTCGCCCGCCCGCCCGCCCGTTTGAAGTGGCCCCGCCGCGAGGACCTCGCGCACGAGAGGCCGGCACGCGCCCCCGGGGCCCTGCGACGGCACTCGCCGCCGCTCCCCCGCTCCCTCCACCCCCTTGGCGAACGGCACAAGGATATACCCTTTGCAGCGAGCATAATGCACCTCCTACAGCTCGTACGGCATGTCAGAGA
This sequence comes from Acheta domesticus, assembly GCA_031308135.1. Lineage (NCBI taxonomy): Eukaryota > Metazoa > Arthropoda > Insecta > Orthoptera > Gryllidae > Acheta > Acheta domesticus. Next base: position 17,521,086 of record JAHLJT010009436.1, read on the forward strand.
TGCCACGAGAATAATGGCTACCAGCTCCTAACAGTATATAATGTGGCACGTCTTACAACTCGTATGGCATGTCACAGATGCCACACCAAAATCCCAAATTATCTCGTAGATCATGCCAAAGATGCTCTCATATTTTCGTGGTATATAAAATAAAGTTGTAATTGTTGAATCCATCCGGGCTACTATTCTATTTTTAAACAGTGTTGATGTAATAATGTTAAAACGAGCTGGAAAGGGGGAATGCCGAGTATCGGCTTTGAGCTTTGCAGCCTTTTTCCATTGTCCTCTTACACATGCCTTACGAGTTGTAGGACCTCGCAGTGCTGAGAAACCTTCGACGGCAGAGTGAATTAATGGGTGGCATGTCACAAATGCCCCACGAGTGTAAATGGTTAAAGCCGACGGAAATGGTGAGTCGACGTGCTGTCATCTCTTCTTCTTCTTCTTCTGCGTTTTTCCCGTTACTACCGGGTCGGTGTGTACGGGGTTGGTGTCAGAAAGAGCATCCGGCGCTAAAAACATTGCCAAATCTATACAAAAATGGAGTGGTGGAAATATTAATTAAAATTGAACCCGCACCCGTTAGGCAATGTTTTTAGGGCCGGATGCTCTTTCTGACGCCAACCGCAAGGGACGCACAAGGACATTACACATAGACAACACAATCACAAAACCCTATCATGCCCGGGAGGCGGGATTCGAACCCACGATCCTTCAGTCCAAGATCGCCACGGCACTACTGCTTTAGCGATTGTGGCCGACCGGAATCGGCAGTCGACGTGCTGTCACCTGTCATGACAAGAGGAGGGACTATTAGACGAGTATGTGCAGCGAGTGGGAACAGTATTCTTGTCAGTCTACTGCAGTGTGTAAATCGTTGAACTTCATAGCAACCGTGAAGCGCTCTAACGTCATGCTTGCAAAGGTAGAGCAACGTTCGTGGCTTAAAATTGAAGGAGCACAAGGTGGGAATAAGCAAAAATATTTTCAGAGACTGCGTAAAGCTGTGGTGATGCAGAGTTGTCTTACTCCACAGTCGCACGATGGATTAAAGCGTTCATATTAGGCAGAGATGCGGTGGAGGATATCCCCCGTACAGGACGACCCCATGTGGCGAACTCTTACGCCGCTGGCAATGGGAGATTCTGGAACATCCGTCTTACTCACCTCAGTGAGGCGAGTCCCTGTGACTATGAGTCCGTGTGATCTCTGCAGCTAAATGAAAGAACCACTATGAAGAACCCGGTACAGTACAAGAGAAGATATAATCCATGATATAGGGCGGTCTGTATGGGACATCAGGAATAGACGCCTAGATGGTGTACGACGCCTTTCTAACATTTGGCGGAAGGTCATTGATAACGGAGGCGATTCTATTGAAGGTGTGGAAATGTAAATACATCTGTCAATAATGATTTCAGAGAAATAAAACATTTTTCACTACTTTTTATCCAATTCTTGCGACTTGATACCAGGTATATACCGAGCGAAGTGGCTCAGGGCGCAGCGCGCTGACTTCGCCTTCGGGAGGCCCGGGTTCAGTCCTCGTGCCGGCCATCCTGACCGCGGTTTTCGTGGTTTCCCTCGATCATCCAGGCGAGTGCTGGGATGGTTCTACTAAAACGCCACGACCGCGAAACCGGCGTCGATAGCCGAATTCAACTACCTAAAGTCACGAGGGTAAAGCGAATTCGAGACATCGTGGGTTTCTGGTTGGGTGACAGACTAGGTACACCGGGACCAAACGGTGCCGAGGCCAATTGCCCGTTAAGGGTTATATAACGGCTAAATACAAATACATAAAATATTTATGCCCCAAGGGCGTTGTAAGTGTTCTAATGATCGAGCGGCGAGGTCACGCCCTAGGACCTTTGGCCCGGCGCCCTTTTTCACCCAAGGTCATGACAACCAGTTAACGCCCGTGGTATATACATAATTTTATTTTTATGTAATTTTAATTATTCAGATTTATTTATTTATTTACTAATTAATTGTTAACTTAATTCGATTTGTCTTTTCATATTTCCCTCCCATAATTCCCTTTCATGATTCTCTCCATAGGAGAACACGTAGCATTCAGCTGTTTTCGTATTTCCGTCGTAACCACGACCCTCTCGATCCAAATGCTTTACGCAGGGTGTATCGTACTCGCTATTGAAGGCGATAACAAACAACGTATGAGTAAAACATGAAAATGTACTGCCAATACAACTATTTTAATTAATTAGATTAGTACATAATGAGAACGTAAATAATTACTCTTTGGCGACCAGAAAATATAAGTAAAAATAGCTAGTAAAATTCAATGACGAAAAATATCTTTCAAACTATGACAGTAAGGGGTTGTACGTGTTTGAAAAATGCAAATTTTCGAGACTATAGATTCTCCATTCAATAATTGATTTTTTCAGACTGTTCGGTGACAATTTCCTGTATGTTCAATTCCTGGAAGAAATATCTTCTGGGTTCTGTAACTTCCTTATTTCGTAAGTTTGATGAAGTTTTGTCGTTATTATTCATGACAAATTGGAAGAGTCTTAGAAAGTTGTCAAAGGAGTTTTAATAGTGTAATTTTGAAGGGCAAATGAAATATACGAGGACTGAGTAACAATTTTCCTCCTTTGAATTCATTTCAGTGGCCAATGTATTATGAATGTGGAACGATACAGAGGGGATGAAATATGCTTACGACACCCCTCTTGATAATTAATAAAACATTTTATTGACAAAAATGTCTCTGATATTAAAAGATTTAATATACGTATGACATAATGAATGCCGAGGAGAGACAAAATGAACACCATTCTTCTATAAAATTGCGTAATAAAATTCCTATTACAATAAATTATCCTTTTTTGAAGTCTACGTACACACTCAGTAATATGCGTCGACAGTGTATTGCGTTCAACATTATTCGTTATTTGAATCCATTTACTACAACAAAACGCGGTTCAGAATGTTAGGACCGTGGTGCCGAAGAAGAAGCTTTGTCTAGATGTAAGAGGAGCAGCAGTGGAAGCGTCAATAGCGGGGATGGCGCCGCGTGTTATGGGGCGCAGCCCAGGACGTCAGCTGTCGATCGCGGCCTTTCGGCCTTTACAACCGCCGCGCCGCGCACCCTTTGGCCCGCCCCCCGCCCCCCGCCAACGACTTGTTTACTCGGGTCGCTCCGCGCCTTCTGCCGCTGCCTCTGCTCGTCCTCTGTGCGAACAGCATCCGCAGCCTTTGCGACCCCCGCGCGGCGGTGGCGACGGCGCCGGCCGCTTGTAAGTAGGAGGTGCAGGCGATAGCGGGGGCTGTGGTGCTGATGGCGGTGGTGGTGGTGGTGGTGGTACATTGGGGTGGCGGTGATGGAAACCGTGATGGTGACGATGGCGGTGACGGAGACGGGGACGGAGGCGGTGGCGGTGTCAGCAGCGGTGGAGACGGAGATGACGACAGTGGCGGTGGCGGTGGCGGTGACAGAGGCAGAGGCGGAGACGATGACGGTGGCGGTGGCGGTGGGCAGGGCGGTGGCGGAGACGGCGACAGTGGCGTCGGCAGTGGAGGCGGTGGCGACAGAAGTTTCGGAGAAGTGAAGCTGGCGGCGTGGGACTGACAGGAACCCCTTTCCGTAGCGGATTAGACTGCAAACGCTTTTGTGTCGCGAATGGTATTGGCCATTGTGCGTGCCGGCTGCGGTGGAGCGTGAAAACATTATTGAATCGGCGACGTCTGCCCTTCGTTCCCTGCCCGCTCGCCAGTTGGCTTGTGTGTAGCCACCTCGGAGATGCTAGTGTTTGGAGAAGGGGTTGGAAATATCTATCTATATCTACATCTTGTTAACATGTTGTTTGTGGAATATTTAAGATAATCTTGGAGCTAATGTAAAATAAACATGACTAAAGTGAGATGAGCTGATTCGATTTGCGAAAGCAATAGTTTGGGATATTCTGCGAAAAAAAGAAAAAAGATGGGAATAACAACACACATTTTGTTTTCACCATTTTAAATTGTATCAAATGTTGCGAATGAGTCTGTCAATACAATGTACCCGGTCTGGTGAATAAATAACAAGTCATTTTCCTGAAAACGAGTGTTCGACTAGATTCTTCTACTTTTATGTAGTCGGGCGAGGTAAGTTCTTTCTGATTAATGACTGAATGTATATTTACGAACATAAATTTCATAAAATCAAGAAGAGTCGATAACTCGATATGATAGTGTACGCTAAAGCATAATTTAATACCATTGACTAACATAAAAAGAGTTCACTTGTCTATGTGTCTCCTTGTTGATGTTGCTGTTTCGTACGATCAAAACGTCGTAACCAAGGAGGCAGAGAAACGTCTTAAATACAAGAGTTTATAAAACAAGAACAGCCGAATGTGAAGTGTAAATGCACAGGTCGTCCCAATAGTTATTCGAGCTCTGGGATTTGTTCCGCAAAATTTGTGTAAGAACTTGACAAAACTTCCAGGTCATTTAAAAGACTGGGAAGTGCTTAAGACATTGCTTAATTGAGAACAGCCCACATTTTGCGCAAAGTATTGTAGAGGCACCGACAGTCCCTGGATCTGCTCCTCAGGTAGCTGGTTTCAACCTGGAGTAGATTTTATATTCAACCGACACATAACATCTTTAGTCGTGATATAGAGTAGTAGTAGTAGTAATAATAATAATAATAATAATAATAATAATAATAATAATAATAATAATAATAATAATAATAATAATAATAGATTTACGAATAAAATGAAATCATTGCTTTTCGTCGTCTCATTTTTATTTCGGAATGGCCCTGAACTACGAGTTGTTATACTACAACTATCTGAAGTAACCTGCCCGGGTATGCTGCCGGGTAACCTGCCCCCTTGCCCGGGTATTTTACTTTATGGTCCGACCTCCGAATAACCTATCCACAATGGGACCTTCCGTTAACAATGCCACGCATGGCCGGCTTCCAGTACCATAAATTGAGGGGTGTGATCAAAATTGGGTAACATTTTGAGTTCGCGATTCACCTCACTCCCTTATCTTTTCTCCCAGCTGCTCAAAAGAGTTCATTCAAAATTTAGGAGAGTTCTTTTTCGCATTCACACATAAATTCATTTTTATTAGATACGAGTATGAGTACAAACTGAAGTCCCGATGTCGTAAGTATTTATTTTTCATAATCATCGCTTAGAAAGAATTAATAATACAATTTCAATCAATTGTGTAATATGGAAATAATATTATTCACATCCCGTGTTGCGTTGTGTATCAGCAACTTTTTTGACATTCTTGGTGTGTAAATAACTTTCGTACTGGTATTCGTGTTCACAATTCGTGTTAATGCGGTATTCGTGAAGACTACTTCTGTTAAAAATGTTTAATTTATTGTTATACGATAGTATTTTATTTATTGTACTTGAGCAGTGTGCGTTTGAAAAACAATTTTGAGTGCGGTTTCTTCAGAACCGCACTCAAATTTGCTTGATGCTGCAGGCCTTGGCAGGTGCTCTTTTTGAGACTTTTTGAAAAGCGACCGCATTAAAATCTTGTATGCGTGCAAGGGGGACTCGTATGCTACGATGCGTGGGTGTCGCCCTCCCTTCTGTCATACACTTTACACTATCGGTGTGAAATATCAGCCGGCGGCCTACATTAAATAAGGTTGTTTCCCTACTGCACCCCTCCATCCATCATTTCAGTGTCACAACACAGGCAAGTCAGTGTTAAAACAACTTTTCCACGGGCCCACTTTCTAAGGGAATCAATATGGCCGTCAAAGGACTAGCATTCCCAAGTGGAATACTTTGTGTGTTGGCAGTTCATGAAACTTTCAATTTGATTTGTGAGCACATGGAATGTTAAACCCTTACTATGGTTTGCTTCTCACAGAATATTTAGTAATGATACTTCAAAAACGTTGTATTCTTATACAGGTAAGAAATATCAAACGCTCAAATATGCCGAAAGCAAAAACATATTTAAAGGTTTCCTTCCATATATAAAGCTTGATATTGATTAATTTAAACAACCTTGTATAAATATGTTGAAAAGACCGAGAAGAAATTTCCTTACATTTTTTGTAGAATGGTGTTGTTATATTCAATAAATTCTTAAACGCTGAGTGCATTGAATGGAAGTTATTAGATTAAACATTTTCGTTCTGTAAAATGCTATTCTTAGACTTTGTACCATATTTAATTTTTATAATAACTTTATATAATATTTTATATTTTTCACACATGCAAGTTTAACTAACAAATAATTTTTAATGTTTTTTTGTTATAAATGACTTCTAAGCAGTTTGTACTATGTAGAATTTTCATTAAGAAAATATAGTTATTTTTCTCCTACGATTGATCAGCCAGACATTTCCATATTAGTGCATTAATTGCTGCGACGTTTTGTTGGGATATAATTATCATTAGCCCGTCGAAATATGTCGGTCTCCGGTTCTCCCTGCGCCTTAATCCTTTGCATCCTCCCACCCAACCCATCCACCCCCTCCCACCCACTCCTTGCCCAATCTCCTTCGCCTCCCACGCTCCAGCGACCACCCACGCTCTCTAATTAAATGGCTTCACGTAAGCCTTGGGGATTTAATTTCGGTAAAAGGCGTGAAAGCATTGCCAGACTTTTTATTAAAAGAGCAAGAGAAGATATTGCTTCAATTTCTTGAAGTAAAACACTGAGATATTATTTCGAAGCCACCGAAGTTGCAAATTGTTCATAGTGCTGTCTATCAAACGTAACTCTTTTGTATTCAAATGTAACTAAATGTATTCTTGTATCCAAATGTACTAAATGTATGTATGTAATGTAAATGTAAAACTAAATGTATTCTTTGTATCAAATGTAACTAAATGTATTCTTCATCCAAAATGACTCTACAAATCCAAAAATTCTTATTTATACACATATATCTTGAGGCTTTGTGTTGCTTATAATTACGTTGAAACATTTAAAAATTCACACGGTTTCGTTCCCAAGTAGGTTGCGTTTTGGAATATCTATGTTTTTGTTGTTCAAAGGGTGTGCATAAGACAAACTGCAAATCTGTTCTACACTTTTTTCGTACAGTGCGCTTGAGTTAATCGCCCGACTATTCATTAAATGATCTTGAACTAGTCAAACGCTTTTGGACGAGAAGAATTTTAACATTTAATATTTAAAACATAAAATTTTCGTAAATAAATCTTCGATTTTTTAACATTTCACTGCCGCATTTCACACATTTCCCTTACATTGATTTAATTCTATCCCTTCTTCGTAAAATTTCCAGGTCGTTGACCTCCCACATTTACCTCTCACGGGTGTAATGCTCGCGGAAGCAAACGGCCTCACCTTCCTAGTTCGACGTACTCTCTCTCTCTCACGCACAAAGTTCTACGCGAGGCGCACTTTCCTTAGCACGGGGGTGCGTCACGCATATCCTGCCAAACTTTTTCTGCCGGCCCTTTTCCCGGCATTCCATGCTAATTCGAACTCATTGCTCCCTTGGAATCTCTACCTTCCTTATTTCTTCTTCCTACACGCTAATAAAGAGCGCAGCATGTACTTTCTACAGTTTTCTCTTCCGGAGGGTGTAACACGTACGAGAAATTTAGGCAGATTACGGTATTATTTATCCGCGCCGGGACGTCAGACGAATAATTACGAAAGTTTTATTTTCAGGAAATACGCGATTTTTTTTGCTTAATTTCAAAACTTGAATTTCTCATTCGAAAAGGTAAATCTTTTCAAAACTCTGGATGAACTTACCACGTCACCTGTAAAGTTTTGGATTGCTTTATGACAAGACTTCTGTACACCTTTACGTAATCTGCATTTCGGGTATTACGTTGTGTGTCCATTACGAGTTTTAAACTGCATACATATGTATTAGATAACTCTCGTTAGTATAAACAACCCCTCTGTTCGTGCGTATTTTTGTGTTTATCAGATTTTTCTCTCTCTTGTTTAAAAAAGGAAGTTGGAGAAAAGAAGGGTGCGAGTCCTTTTTTTCACCACACATTTATTTATACGAATTACGTGACTCCACTGGGCAATGTCATAAAGATGTATCAGGCACGGCCAGCACTCAAAAGAGGGTGAAACAATACCCACGCAACACAGATTTTAAAGGACCGTCTCCTGGTTGAGAGACCTTCCGTATAAAGAACAAATGAGCAGGTGCCTGCGAAAAGAAATCTCAGTTCACAATTTAATCAAAATTTGACATAGTGTATAAGAAGCTACCACCATTTTTCGAGACATTATTTTAGATTCTAAATACATTTTAATCTTGAATTCTACTAGGTCTTTTATAGAATTTGGCATAGAAAAATAAATCATTGATCATTGGTAAGTATAGATTGGAGCAATACGATTTGACTGGTGAACATTTCTTGAGTACTACTGCACTCTTCAATAGTAGTGGTTCTAATTCCAATTTAATGACAACTTGCAGATATTCCCGTCATGTGCGGAAGTAGATTTGCGGTACTAAGTAGCTCTTAAAAGCAGCAAATAGTCTATCTCTCATAAATGATTTAGAGGAATTTTACACTTTCCGCGGCGCTTTACCTGATCAACTCTACCCCTTTATTTAATTATAAAGTTTTTTATCAAAAGAACATTTTCTGAAATATGTGAAAAATAAAAAATAAAACAATATAACATTTATGTCACAATATTTTTAGTCTGAGTCGTATATTTTTACTTTCTCGCGCTTATGAAAATAGGAATAGAAACTATAGTAATCGTGCGCCGGAAAACGGTGACTTTTCGCCAGAAAAACTCTTGCCGGTCTCTACAGACGAAAAAGTTGATAAACCATGTTCCAACGTATAGAAAATTACTTACTCTGAAACGTGGTGTTGCCAGAGAAATGCTTTGTGAGTCCTTGATACTGAAAAATCGATTGACGGAAAAACGTCTGTCTGGCGGACTGTCTGTCTATCTGTTCGTCTGTCTGGCCGTCCGTGGTCAACGCTAGTGCCTAAACCGTTCAGCCCCTTTTCTCCAAAATTTATATTCCTCGATCGATCCGACAGATCTCGACGCTGGGAGTCTCAAACATATTTGATTTTTTAAGATACTTTGCATAGTGTGCATAGTTTTTCCAAATGTTCTTCCCGTATGTATCAAGGGACGGTAAAAAATGTGGTTTTAGTCCCGTTTTCGGCGAAGTCTCCGTATTTTTTTAAAACATTTTTTTTCTCAAAACTACATTTTAAAATTTTCAAAACTTCAAAATTGAATATAAATATTTTTGCCCCAGACAAAGTCTAAAATATCAGCTCTTTAAAAAAGGTTATGTACAAATGTTTTTGTGAAACGGGTAGATCTTGCATAGTGTGTGTGAAATTTATTCAATATCTTTAAAAAAATATTTCCTCAAAAACCGCTCCAGTGTTTTTTCGATTTATTAAACAAGGGACGCTTAAAAGAATGGTGGAGATCGTTTTCGTTTATCACTCTCAATGTGAGAAAATTGCGTGTTGGAAATAATTGGTTGAAACAAATTTTAAGCGTCGGCCCGAGTTCTAAACTCAAGGCGTTTTTATAACGTAGAGTAGGGCTGTCCAACTTAGACGGGCTTATGGGCCACATATCAAATACACACACACTCACTCATCGTCATAAACTAAGTTGCACCCCCCAAGGACCCTACTGATCCGCCGCAAACTCGGAGGGTATTTTGCACACCATTCACTATGCCAATGATTTCATTTTCGCTTGACGACGTGCTCACCGGGCGAGATAAGAGTGTTTCAAACGGCCGCACCAGCCATTGCGACATCGGGTAGCGCCGCCTGAGCTTCACCTGCACGTACACTATGCCTTGGGGACGCGTTCGACAGCCAGTTGTCCCGTTAGACGCGTTTGAGAGGGTCTGTATCGTGGGTTTGCGGGAGGCTGCTTGGTCCTGTCGCCATATTGCGCGCCACACCGGTCGCACGGACGCCACCATCGCCCGCTGTTGGCGGCAATTGATTGAGGAAGGCATGCACATACGAAATGCAGTATCTAGAGCACCATTCACCACGAGAAGGGAGGACCGACGGATTGTCCGCCACGTGCGAACAGTTCCAATGGCAATGATAGGTGCTATTCAGCGGGCTGTGTAGCCTGCACTGTCACATCCTGTAAGTGCCATCCAGTAAGTGGCAGGTGATTACACAATTCAGGGATCCCCGAACGCCGACCGTTACGACGCCTGCCACTCACACATCAGCAACGTCGCTACAGACTCGCCTGGTGTTGGGAACGACGGACCAGGGGCCATACAGACTGGCAGCGGGTCATCTTCAGCGACAAATCCCGCTTCTGCCTTGATGGCGACGACCACCGGGCCTGTGTGTGGAGGCGTAGTGGGGAGCGCCACGACGAGCGGTTTGTGGTATCCCATCACACATTCCGTCAGCCGGATGATGGTGTGGGGCGCGATATCCCATGGTGCCCGTTCACCGTTAGTGTTCCTTGGAGGCACCGTGACAGCCGCATGGTGCATTCAAAAGATTCTGCCTCCGGTGGCTCTGCCATTCGTGAACGCCCACGTCCATGTCTTATTTCAACAGGACAACGCGCGCCTGCATACCGAGCCATCTCCCGAGCATGCTTTGCAGCAGTGGATACTCTGCCATGGCCAGCCGCATTGCCGGACGTCTCCTCGATCGAGAATGTTTGGAGTGCTATAAAGGGTGCGATCAGGATCCCACCCCTACCCACCAATCTGCAAGAACTGCGGGTTCAGGTGTAAGTTGCATGGGATGAACTAGCACAGGACTCCATTCGAGAGCTGTACAACTCCATGCCGCAATGTCTGAACGCGTGTGTTCGCCAGCATGGCGGCCCCACGCCGTACTAACATGTATCGCCTGTGACCATGTAGCACAACAAATGTTGGTCCTACAAATGTGAAAGTGCAATCATTTTGTAGACATGGAGACGTGGTACCCTCTACCTGCCTGCCAACAATGATCGCAATCCGCCTCGTCCTTCTGGGTGCAGCTTTTTTTATAACGATGAGTGTGTGTATCTCTCTCTCTCTCTCTCTCTCTCTCTCTATATATATATATATATATATATATATATATATATATATATATATAGTTTTGTCTTTAATTCAAAATACTTAATGATTAACAAACTCACGAGAAAATTCATACATCATTAAATACAAATAGGATGAATTGTACAATTGTATTGTATTTGTTTGGTATAATAAAATTTTTCAAAAAGCAGTCGCGGCCGCACAAAAAGATCCGGCAAGCCGCCAGTTGGAAAGCCCTGACGTAGAGGACTCAGACGGCCTGGTATTGAGTCTCGGTCAGTTGCTAGTTGAAAACACTTTTTCGGGTTTATGCAGTAATATAATATAACCGAGCAGTTAGAAATAATGCGAGAAAACAAGCGCTGTTTTAGCACCTAGTTTTCATTGAAACTCATACGCATTTATTGAAGATGATCACATCATTACTTATCAATAGGCGGATTATTGTGGTCAATGGATAATTAAAATGTGGTCAATGGATAATTAAATGTGGTCAATGTACATGAAATTATTGAATGTATTTATTGATTTATGTTTCCGGGCACGTCAAAGGCTAATTAGTCCATTAGTCTCGTAAGTGTAGTGCACGCTTTCGTGGCGGGAAGAGGAGGAGAAGATAGTGGTGATGTCTCCGTGCTGGATAGCGTGCATATCGAAACCTTTAATTTCTATTTATTCATTTACGATTTACTAAATAAATTTCATTTCATTTTCTTCCTTTCTTCTGTAAATAATTCTACAATTGAAGACTTGAAATAAAAAAGGATGTAAGTGTCATTTTTATACTTTCGAAAAAATGTTTATGTTTATATATATATATATATATATATATTGAGACGAACCGGACGAAGTCCGGTCGTCCCATGAGGAATTCATGCTGTGACCGCACGCTATGAGGACCAACGCGATTTTGAAAACCGCGCGCCGTCAACGTCAGAGAGTGACGCAGGCGACGGTTGATTTCAAAACCCACGACCAGAACGACGTTTGCCAATGATGTGAGAGCAGATAAGCCCCAAACTAGCCATTGGCCGGTGCAGGTCACGCCAAAGGGGGGGAAAAGGGCATCCTGAAAATCTGCGGGGAGAAACATTCTTGTAAAAATTTCCAACGGAGCAAGACTTTCGAAAGTGCGCGGAAGTGAAGTTACGCGAGTAGGATTTCAAGAGAGTCTGAGATTCTTCAGTGAGCTACTAATCGAAGTTCGTATGTGAGGAAAATTCCGGCCAGGAACAAAATCGGACTGTGAGACTGAAGTTGTGCCCGACAGAGAATTTATATAGTTCCCGAGGCATCGAAAGCGTGGAAGCGGACGCCCCACGCCGCTTCATCTTTGTCGACCAGGCTGCCGAAAACGAGTCGCCCGCCGCCGGAAAAAAACCTCCAAAATGAATATTAGCTCCAAAGAATAACGACATCCAAATTCCGGGAATTCACAAACAATCGGCACGTGTGTGAAAAAAAGACCTGATTCGCATCCGAGAAGCTGGTCCGATAAACACGGAAGTCTGCGAGGGGGAGAGACGCTGCGGAGAAACTCGACGTTTGCATCGCGAGGTCGCCGCCGGCACCACTGCTACTCTTGCGAACGCGCGGAGCCCAGCCCTTCGCTCGGCCGTGAAATCGGAGAGGTCACCAACCCCGCCCAGCCCCGACTGCTAGTCTGCGAACCGACGCCCGCCGGAGCGCGAGAGGGAAGGTCACTAGAGGTATTACATCGCCTTGTGGAGAACGAGCGTGCGTACCCGTGAAATTCAATAAATTGATGAAAGGTAGAACATTCTGATAAACTCAGGAGAGACTATTATGAACAATCCTAGTTTGCAGATATCTTTTGTGTCAAAGTGTTTTTGTAAATTAAATTTAATGTGGAAGGCGCTGCTAGCCGACCACAAAGCAGAGTAACAATTAATGTTAAAGGAAACCGTGTGAAATCTAAATGTTTAAAAGGAGTAAACGTGGGGTTAGAGCGCTGAACGTTTTAATGTATTATTCAGGTAGCTCCAGCTGGAAGCAAGATTTACGTAATTAATTCGTGCATTGATAAGAGTGATCATCGCGTCAGGCATTGAACGCGAATCACTAAAGTCATTCCTAGGAAGTAATTGCATGTATTGTGTAACGCTAGAACGAGGCAAAGCAGTGGTTTGCCCGCTGTAACTTGGTAAATGTTGTATGACTTATTTTGGTTAATGAATGAATTTTTAAATTACTTGTGAATTGTGTGATTCCCCCTATCACTAACCAAGTAGGATTTCCTTGAGGGAGAATACCTTAGATAATTAATAAACAACCGGCAGGGCCTGGTGACGGAGCGGCGACAGGAGCGCTGCACGGTACCGGTGACACCCACGCCAGAAAGATTTCTCGTGGGGTATAAACGCCCTGACCCTACATAGGTTGATTGATGCCGGCGCGTCGCACAGAGACGTGTTCCGTTGCAATATATATATATATATATATATATATATATATATATATATATATATATAAACCTATTGGTACGTACAACTTCTGCCATTTACAATCACCCCTTAACACGCTCAAGAAATGCGTCTGCACTTAGGTTCTTATTTACTTTGTAGGACTTGATTCATTGATCATTATTCTGGTCAAAAATAAAATTTAGAAATGACACTGCATCCTTTTTTATTTCTACTTTTTAATTAATTTTCACAAAATAGAATACTGTAACCCTCCAGTAATGAAGGGCCGTAGGCACTGTGAATTGATGGCAAGTGAATTGATGTCTTTATTATACAGAATACGCTTAAACAATCATTGCACGTCATTTGAAAAGGGTAGAAAGATTCTATAAACTGCGATATTTTAAGAGGTTCACATGCATCGGTCGCGTAACATTATATCAGCTTCATGATGAAATATAATGAAAACTGCAAATAATGTATTTGTACTGTATAATGCAATGTTAATGAATGAATGAATTGTATTTTACAATTTTGTATAAAACAATAGTTTAATAACAACACACATACTTATATGTAACAATACACATACAACAATACATACACATACATACAACACACAACAATATACTCATACGTAATATACACAATACGAAGTAAGAATATAATAATATGCTATTTACTAAGTCCTATCGTATATTTATCAAACACACGCATCGTTTCACCATTGTCCTCTAATAATCACGTCACCTTATCTCTAATATTTCAACTTGCCCACATTCTTCCTTCCTCAAAAATCAAAACCTCTCTTTAAAATATCTTCTCAATCTCCCTCTTCCATCTCGCAGATCGTACATTTTTGCCCTGACTGTGCAATGTAAATGTAATGTATTAAACAAGTAGTGGCACGAATTGTCGGAAGTAATGGGCAGCGGGCGAGCGGAGGGCGGAGGCCGTCGCGTCGCGGAGGGGCGAAGGGCCGGCGCCCTCCCCCTCCCCCGCCCCCGCCCCTGGCACTCTCGTCCGCGACCGCCCTCCGGAAGACGAATGTCCTGCACAGCGCCTCCCAAATGCTAATGCGCCCCCCTTGCACCCCCCGCCCCCGCCGCGCTCCACCCCCGCCCAGCCCACCTCCTCCGGATGAATTTCACAGTGGTAAATGACCTTCAGGAAAATTCCCTCACAAGAGGTGGCTTAGTGCATGAAGTGATGTCGCTGCAGTGCCTCTGACAGGGAGGTTCTAGGTTTCACTCCCGACAACGGCAGGATTTTCGACACTGGCTTGTCAGCTAGGTAGAATTCAGTCGCTGTCTGATCAACACCAAGGCGAATCACCGATCAACACCAGGCAAATGACGGACCAGTACCCTAATAAACGGGCCACAGACAGCGCGCGATTCCTTGTCCTATCCTCACCCCTTACAAACACACTTACTCTAACACGCACTACACGTCCACACACGCCGAGAGACCGGTCGGGAGCTTAGAGCTTGTCCCGGCTGGGGCTGTGCCCCGATGGTGGGAGAAACCCGGTCGTCGACGGTAGGTTGGCGACGGATCTCGCCATCCAGCGAGGAAAGATCACCGCCGCATCCCGAGCAAAAAAATGCACCACATTTACGGGACTAATGACCTCTGTAGTTGACGCGCCCGGAATCACTAACAATCAATCAATCAAACATAATGCATGTGCCCACAAACACTCAATAACCACCGAAAGGAGCTCTGAACGTCTGCCAACGAAGAGAGTTGGCGCGAGCGGCAACGACCGCGCGCCCGGGGGCGTGGGAGAGGCGCGGCCGCGGCGGGCGGGCGGACGTCCTTATTGATACGCCATATTCGTGTAGCGCCTCGCAGGGCGGTGGGAACCCGCAGGGGCGGGGGCGGGGGCGAGTGCACCCCGCGGGCGCGGGCGCACGCGAGACGCCCTGAACAATGACCTTTGTGCGCCCGCGCGTTGACAGCTGCATACGACGGCTCCATGCGGCCTTCAGCAGTTATCGCACGTCGCCGGATCAGGCCCGGTGGTTGGCGAACGGGGGTAATAAATTGCCAACGCCTTTTAGCGGTTATTTTCGAAGGTTTGAAATAATCCTGCGGACATTTAGATGCTACGCGTATACTGGGTTCTAGGTTTTTGTTCGTCTTCAAGATGCGTGACCAGACATTGTAATTTGTATAGTAATTAATTATTAATACGAGATTGAAACTTTTGGTGATCTGGTAAGTGGGATCCTAAGTTTCAATTAAAATGTCCATATCAACTTGTAAGTGAAGGGCCTTTGAATCAAGCTGAGATATTTGTTTTTTAAAACAATTCTGTACAAATAAAGGCGATGATAGAATATTATTATTTATTGGCAATAATGTTCTTAATATGCCGCGGAGATATGTTGGAAGACATATTCCAGTATTGGTTGCATTATTGCTTACTTCAAGTGCTTGAAAAATATATACTTTTGGCGACGTATACCTCTTACGAGTGGACTCCTTGTCTTTGTTTCTGTATTTCATCTTGTTTATCCTAGAATACAAAACAATTTTAGTGCAACTAAAATCGAGAGCTCGTTGGAAAATGGCTCCAGTTCACGCCTTCCACCGATGGAGCCAGTGTTCCAACCCTCAGTCAATCCATATAGAATTTACGGCGGACAAGGCTAGCTAGCAATATACCCTTTAATTTTAAACAATAAATCAATTCAATGGCTTCCATCTACAACTCCGGCCAAATATTTAGGACTACTAATTGATAAAAGATTAACATGGAAAGATCATGTTTAAAAAATAGCTAGCAATACATTTATTAAAATGCTAAAATTATATCCACTGATTAATAAAAATTCTAAAATTAACATAGAAACATCATTATCCATCTTTAAATACATCATCCGGCCCTCTCTTACATATGCCTGTCATATATGGGGAGGTACAGCCCCTACCAATTTCAATAAAATACAAGTGATTCAAAATAAATTTCTTCGGTGGACATTAAAAGCTCCCTGGTTCATTAGTAATGAACAGATACATCAAGAACTCTCTGTTGTACCATTAAAAACTTGGGTAACAAAATTAGCATCAAAATTCTTTACTAATTTACCATTATGTCCTGCAACTAAGACATTTTCACTCGTAAAATCAGCCTACCCACAACCAAGAATTAAAACCCGTCATGCTAAAGACTTGTTACATCCTCCATAATTTACTGACAATAGTTTCAAACTGTATGGATAATTATTAAAGTTCCAATTATGTATCAAACTGTTAAAAGGATATAAAATATTTCATGTATGTTAGAGGTCCCTAAATGATCTAACTTCCAAAATGTTAATGTGAAATTGTACAATGCAAAACATGTATGTAAATTTCCATATGTACAAATTTGGTATGGTTAGGTAATTATAAAAACCCTTGAAAGACAAAATAAGTCGAACAAGGATAAATAATTTTTTTTAAAAAATAAAGAAAACAAAGCTAGCTCTAGCAGGTTTCCTAGGTTTCTCCCGTGTCCCCTGCCTATCATTTAATTATTCCTCCACCACCTCTTGCCATTATCGCTACAAGTACAGAGAGCTTACTATAAGAAGGTGCAGCTTTGACAGCTACTACTTGGCCACTTCTGTCAATGTAAGTACAAGTTACGCCCACGCGCTCACTTTGTCAGTGCGTTTGTTTGCAGTCAGATCATTTGTAAATGGCTCCATCGCTATCGAGAGCAATTTCTTCACCCTGCATGACATACATTGTTTCTCCACCTGTCAAAGTGGCCCTTAGAGTAACTCTCCGTTACTTCCGTGTCAGCGACGATGCAGAGACAACAGTAATGCTTCCGCTGACACAACATTTCCGGCGTTCGTGTATCACTGTAGGTTTCATTGATCTTAGCAATTGGAGAAGTCGAGTAAGTAAGTAGTACATATTATCCTAACAAATATTCAGTATCAGTAGATACATTTAAACACTGGATTGTTACTTCTTAACCTGAAAATTATTGCCGATAATGTATACCCAATTGTCGTTAATAACTGATTTATTTTAATAATTCGCTCTGAAATTTTGTGTGACAAAAAAGCATCCTTGTCAAACTCTGAAGAAGCCCACATTTCCACCTGTGATTTCGCTGCCTCGCCGAATGGCCACGTCCATTTCAGCCCCCCCTCCCCCCCCCCCCCGCGTTCCATCGCAGCAGCACTCGGCTCGCCGGCGGCGGCAGTCGCATCCCCGCGCTCAGAAATGGATTTCGCCCGTAACCTCGACACGCCCTGCTCTCCTCGCCTCCGACCCCGGCCCCGGCCCCGCCTCTTCTGCTCCGCGCCGCGCGCCCGATACCCCCGCCGGCGCCTTCCCCGCCCCTGCCGCCTCTGTCTCCGCGTTCTCCACCACCATCGCTACCTCCACCTCTGCCTCCCACGCCCGTCTCCTCAACCTCCTTTGCCCTCTCCGTCGCCCCCACCTCCACCGCCGCCGTCGCTACCTCCTCCGCCTGCTCCGCCTTCGCCTCCTCTGCCGCCGCCACCGCCACCTCCACCCCCTGCCGTCTCTGTCTCCTCCACCGTCGCCGACGCCTCCACCTCCTTCGCCCACGCCTCCGCTGCCTCCACCACTACCTCCGTCTTCTCCACCTCTTCCGCTTTCTACGCTACCTCCTCCACCATCCGCCTGCTCCGCCGTCGCCTCCTCTGCCTCCCCCCCTACTTCCACCGCCTGCGCCGTCTTTTCTGCCCCCTCCTCTGACGCCTCCCCCGCCGCCCTCGCCCCTCCATCGCCTCCGCGGCCTTCGCCACCACCACCACCACCACCATCCTCTCCCCCACCAACACACTTCAATTGCCCCCATCGCGATTGCCGTCGTCGCCGCGGCCGTCACCACTACCATGAGCGGGTACCGCCACCTCCGTCGCCGCCGCCCCCGCCTCCGCCGGAGGGCGGGTCGCCGCCGCCGCACAATACGCGCATTATGACTAATGAGCGCCGCGCGCAGACAGGGAACGGCGGGCGGCGGCGGCTGCGGGGAAATGGGAGCGCTCAGACGAGGAAAGCTTTTTCACTGCGCGGCCCAGACGGACGGAGCGCTCGCAGCAACAGAGCGGCGGTTCAACGCACTACCACGTTTTGTCCTGGATTGCACACGATATTTGCCAACTACAGTCGACTCCGGTTTAGTGAACTTCTGAGGACTAACATTTTTGGTTCACTGTATCCGATGATGTCAAAATTAAATAGAAGTTCTCTATAACCATTGATTTTATTATTGTAGAGATACCGCAAAATAACAGCATGAACTGAAAATTTCAATATCTTTATTTGTCCTTAAAGAAATCACTTATTTTCTATTGTTTGCTTCGTACATGGTCCATTAGTAATTTCTCAAGATCCTTCTCTAGACTTCCTGGTGTCTCCGTACTCTATTCTGCATTGTCCTCTGAGTCTAAGTATCAATATTTTGTTCAAGCTACCTAGTGTTGGAATTTCTGGCACTAAGGTGATATATTTTTTCCAGGAGGAAATTAATTTCTAGAACCTATAGCCGAGGTTCACGTTCACTTCAAGCGAATCTCCTTATGTTTATTTGTAATGTAAGTGAAATGGGTCCAGTGATTTAAGTTCACTGTAACCGAGGATTTACTCTATCCGAGTTCGCAGGTATCAATAAACCAACAACTTTATTGATTTGGTTCTAAATCAGAGTAAATTCGAGTTCTGCTGCTCTACGGTCGCCTGCGAATGCCATTCCGGGGTCCGGAGAACACTAAAGGGGCAGGGGTCAAAAGCAGACCTTAAAATCAATGCGATATAACTGAAGGTGTATATTTAAGATCTAAGAATACACGTATTTAGCAATATATTTAAATCATTTTATGCAAGTTTCTGGCATACTATTTTGAGTTATGGGAAGAGCATATATACGTTTATATACTCAACAATGCCTCTTGCTCAACAATGCGGAATCATGGGGTAAGTAATATGGTGTAAAGATATTCTTCGAAATATTTTTAATTTTAGAGAAATTTAAGCACCTTTGATTTTGCAATGTTACCATATGTTTTTCTCTCTAGCAATAGATAGATCATAAAAAGAGGAATGTAATGATGTGACATATGTTAATAATTTGATAGTAATTTTTGTATAAAATTATACTTTGTGACATGATATTTTAACTTAAACGTGCAATTTTTCCTGTAGCAGCCGTCGCCACTGTCGCTTTTGGGGAAAGTGGCCTTCGCGGCCTCTCCCCGCACAAATGCCGGCGACGCGAAGGCGACCTTCCCCAAAGGTGACAGTTGCAAGGGTTCCTACAGGAAATCTCGTACATTTAATGCAAAATCACGTGTCAGAAAGTATAATTTTATACTCAAAATACTACCGAAACATTAATATATGCTACGTCATTGCAATCGTCTATTTATGATCTATTGCTATTGAGGAAAAATACATGGTGTCATTTAATAAATAAAATAGAATTAAATTTCTCGAAAACTAAGAATATATCGAACAATATCTCTACGGTGCATTACTTGCCCCATGATTGCACGTTGTTGAGACAAAACTGAATTTCAATATTGGGAACCATTCCGAAGTTATAGGGGTGGCCCGTAGTTGATGGGACTACCTGAATATACCTATATACACATAATAAAATAAGATTTCAACATGACTGTGGGCAGGCCAGTGTCTAAGAGAAGGCTGTAATTTCCATGATGCGATTTCTTACCACGATGGTTTTGAAGTATTTTTTTTTTAAGCGTGGGATAAGTTTTGAAACTAGAGACCATCGGTAAATATTCTAAAAATAAAATTCATAAATGATGAAATAGTAACTCCTGCTTCTCAGCAAAGATAGAAGAAAATAACGTCGTTGGGGTCTGTCGTTGACTCCCACCCTCTTCGTCCGCAACTCTTAAGGCCTCTACCCTTGAATATTTAAGTGTCCATTGCTCATATTAAAATAGTACTTTTTATTAACGAAACGTGTTTATAATGGTTTTAAAATCACGAATTGATTATATTTTTCGTTAAAACACTTAGCTTAGTTTTATCTGCAATGCATATGAAATATGCATACATCTATTAAGATTATCTCTTATGATCAGTAGTAATTTAATTTTCTTGTATTATTAATTAGAAGTAACATAAAATGAGCGAGAAATGTATTACATTATTTATATTTATGTCCACAAAGTATTAAAAAATATTACATTGCATTGTAAAACGTTCCATAAGTTGAAGGTATGTTGTTTTTATCGCTCTTGGCTCTTACCGGAAAATAGTTTTTTTCCGCAGGATACACAGTAGTACGTTTACTATCTGACAGTTATGCAAATCTTTCGTCTTGCACGAGCATGAACCGTAGAGGTGATGTAATAAATAACTTAACATCCACAAGAAGCCGTTAGGCCAACAGTCAGTCGCACCGAGTAGTGTTCGTTTTGCTTCGTAAGTTGCCACAAAGTGCACGACTCAACAAGAACGTTGATGCTATATTGAATTTTTTAGAGGAATACTGTCTTGACTGTTCCTTTTACAGCGGTTCAGACACAAAATATTTGATGTCTAGTAAGATTTTTTTATCTTCAGAAAAATAAATGCCACATTATTTATTCAGAATTTTTTATTAGAACGTATACGTTAGTTAATTCAAGTCACCATATATTATAGGTCTAATGAATTCAAAAAAATATGCTGGACTCTATGATGTGTATTTGTGTGTTTCACTTTGACTCTTCCTCGTAAGCGATATAAAATTTATAGTAATTCTTTATAGAACTACATACAGAAACTAGTGGTGCTACAGAATGGCATAGGGTTTTTCGCACTATTTCATCTCTTTAGTCTAGGCTAACTTTTTGTTATTACCGCATCCTCCTCCCAGCTGCTTCCAATCGTCACTTAAAGGCATTTTTTTACTTTTTTCTCAATTTTTGGGGACGCTAATAGTACCTTTCCAATATGCCTTTAAGCCCATTATAGAAGTGTAGAGCATGGTCCTATATGAAAATTTTATCGAAAAATATGGGGCCGATCTTCAGAAAATGTCGTTTGAGTGTTTCAGAAAATGCTCAATTTAGAACGTTTTCACAGAAAACTTTTAATTTTGAGAAAGAATTTCAGAAGATTTTCATCAGAAAACATTTGAAAATCGTGTGTTTACAAATGCAATGAACTATAAAAATGCTCATAAACTAAATATAAACGACGTCTGGCATTTGTAAAACCGTCCATTGCGTGTTTTAAATAAATAATAGAATTAATAGAATAAGTGAATTATGAGTCGTCTCCTGCGAGAGCGTGTTGAACCAGAGATTCAACCGCTTGAAACTCAAGTTTCGGAGTCATAGGTATTCGTTCCCAGCCTTGAGTCGAAACCTGAAGCTCCGGAACCACTCACTAAGTTCTCCAGGGCCTTGCAACTCTCCATCAAAACCGGAGACAAAGCTCGAGGGTGCTACAATAGGAGGCACTAGTGTCGCCGGGTACAGCTGCAGGTTAGGCTTGCCTATATCCGCACATAAAAATTGGCTACTTTATGAGAAATATGAAAAGTGTCTTCTAAATTTTCAATTATTCATAATATGTACATATAAGAAACCGCTGAAGAAAGCACGAACATCGACGCTATCTTTTGTAACATGACGTGCCCGCTTGCATCTCACGAACCTACGCAGCATCCAAAATATCGTTGGCAGCAGTTCGTATTTTAGTTCCTGTAAGAAGGTGAAGCAAGAAAGCGCGCCACTGTAATGGTCTCCACCACGGGAAATGGGAGTTAAAGGGCCTGAAGATCTCGCTCTGCAGACGACGAGTGTGGTGTCAGACTACGGTCAGAACACGTTTTCTTCATTAAAGTATCGTTCCAAATTGTAATACGCTGCAAAGCGGACCATGGTGCTTCAGTGTGTCAAGTATTGCAAGTTATAAGGTAATGTTCTAAGCAACTTAAAAATATAAAAGTTTGTAAAACAGCCTGTAAAATAATTGTAGCAAGATAAACTTAATAAACCAAAGTTCCAGACTCCATTTCGCTTTCTTTAACACTACAATCTACGAAAACCTTCCCAGCTGATGCGAAGTCATTATTGCACATCTAATGGTGTCTCCACAGGGGGAGGAAAGACATGAAACAAAAACTTAATGAAATGGAGGACAGTTCGATGGTTGTAAACAAAATTATGGTTGCAATTGAAACTTTTTTACAATTCAAATAAATTATTATGGAAATATATTGCAATGAAGAAGTAGTCAACTAAGTTGACATAGTTTCGTATGTGCATTTACTCATTGTTTCTCATTTCATTGTGTTTTGATTTTGAGATTAATTGTTTTGTGGATATTTTCAAAATGAGTTAAGATGAGAGTAAAACTCCTGAACAAATGAGACAACAGTTAAAGACAGAGGCTTTGTCAAGCTCACGGCTTATTGGACATGACATGGACTACAAGCTACGGAAACCCTCCCCCAGTGTTGGCTGATGTGATATCAATATTGCACCGAGTGGTCGTTACAAATAATGCGTATGTGCTATTGTATTATATGCGCACATTTTCTTCCGCCCCGGAATACCTACCATACTCCTTCGCCACCATTAGTTGAATTAGGAATAAATTATAGCAACGAGCTTTGTAGACAAAACTTTTCTGGATAGAGGAGTTCGCAGAAAAGTTCGCTCCGTTGTAATAGAAACTATTTTGCATCGAAAAACGAACTCCACATTTGATATAATATTCTTTTAATCAAAATAACCAAACTCCCCCACTCCCCTCGAAACTAGCGTAGCGAGGGCTCAAGATAACGTGCGCGGGTAATAGCAACACTAGTTTTTCGTGCATATGACGTGTCTTTCTGATTGTATTTGGATTCAAACATAACTGTACATGACGGAAATCAGTTGTTCCTCAATCGGAGGTTGAACGTCACCACAGTGACGTGTAAGCTCCCGATTGGATGACACCGTAACAGCTGAGGACCTGCCAAGTGCAGCTCTAAACAAATCGAAGTACACGGCTGCTGTGTTCGTCCCGCGTAAAATCCCGTGTCTTATACTTCGTTTTTTCTTTCTTAGCGCACGGAAGTGTGTCAATAAAATGGAATAAGTCGCGGTATTTCATGTCGTTATCGATTGTGCCGCTAGGAGTCGAATGATCGCGACTGTATCGAGCAGTGCTGGCGATCATGCGACTCCTGCCGGCACAATGGAGAACGACGCGAAATACCGTGAGATATTCCATTTTATTGACACCCCCCCCGTGCGCCAAGAAAGAAAAATCGAAGTATAATCGCACGCCGCGACGGGGAAATCGATGCATTGAGCCCCGCCAGAAGCACGCTCTGCCCACTGCCCTGCGCCCTCCCTCCGCCCTGCGTGCCCAGCGCCGCGCGCCGCCGGGGCTTTCCCCTTTAAGGCGGCCGCCCTCCGCCCTCCGCCCTTCACCTTGGCGCCGTCTGGCCGCCGCGCCGCGACGCGCCGGCCGCCGACCCCGGCGCTCCGCCCTCCGAATCGCGAAGGGCGTCTCCGCTGCGCCGCACATTCTCTGGTATTCTCCCATCGCAAAGGATTTCTGTTGTCTTCGCTAATTGCCCATGACGTTTTCATGCGTTTTCCTAAAGAACGTGTTCCTAACGGTAAATGAGAACACTATGTATCATTTATTGTTTGCTACATTTCACAACGAAATTGAAAATCTGCAACAATGGATTGATATAAACCTTCTTGTGTATACGAGATTTACTCTGTAGTTTTACTCTGAAGAATTTCTACTCTTGAAGGATCAATATTATCTTCACTTCTACAAGTACATGACGTGAATAATACGAGTGGTATTCTAACTAATCGGAAAGGTGTAGTTTTCAAATCAGTGATGCGATGTTTAATTTTTTTCTGTGCTATTTTTATGTTCTTGCCTGAAATATTTTGCTTGTAATGGCAGAAATAATGTACCTCTGGCATCTAACAATTTGTATACTTCTTTTATTTACTAAGTTCATCATCCATGCTAATTGGCACCATGATTTATGTCTTGATTCGATATGCTGCAGTTGAAATCAACCCCAAAACCAAATTCCTTGAAGTGAATCAGCAGCCTCCAGGGGAAAATTGTGAAATACGTGACTGACACAAACACTCAAACGATTGACCTCAACAGCTTTCACAATAATGTTAAAACATTAATATAAAACTTTTTAAAATATTGAATTTATTAGTGTTAATTGTTCAACCATTTTGCTTAACGCGTAATATTTTTTATAAAGGTTATTTTAACTCATTTCTTACTACATTCCTTTCAATTTCTACTCGATATATTTCTTATTAAAATATCTTTATAAGTAATATATTAGAATTACAAAAACCAATATTATAATACCGGAAAGGAGGGCTATCTTTTCAGTGGATTTTGGATATAGAAATACGATTGAGACGGCATGATTTTTTGAGGTGGTAATAATTATAATAAAAAGGACTTATAGCTCCAGTAGTTATCAAGTAATTTCTCAACTATTTTCGTAATTGTGGATGGTGATTCAGCTATAAATACATTAATGAAAGGGTGCTCATGTTCATGAAGGTTTCGCCGCCTTCATGAGGTTATTTTCGTTTTTGGTTTGCTACATCCGAGAAGTAAAAGGCACTCACCCCATGTGGCATGAATATTTTCGACTCGTAGAAACTTGTCTCATTGTTCTTGACAAAGCGACCCAGAGACACTGCATTATTCAGCAGGCGCGCCATTAGGACTATCCATCTTCGGTGCAAATCGTTGGCGACCTCGCGGAAAGGGTTTGGTATAAGGGGGGACTTTGCGGGAAACATCGAGAACTACGACAAAGCAGGGAGAGAAGAATTGGGCAAGCGAATACGAGGATAATGGCGTATGTACGTAGAATAACGTAGAAAGATGCTGCTGTCAAAAAGTAAGAAAATGTTTAAGGATTATTGACATGGGTGGGAGGGGGGAGGGAAGGGGGAAATTAAAAATTCTGCAAGGAGCCCCGCAACAAAACGTTTTAAAAGTCCGTAAACATGTACAACCCTAGATTTTCTGTTGTTTTTTTTTATCCTGGCAATTCCATTCAGCATATTAATTGCAGTTCGACCTTTCATTATTCTTTTCATGATTTCATGATTTTGGGTTCCGTCCGAGTGAATTATAATCCCTAAATATTTTACTTCATCACAATATTGAATTATACCTTTTCCTTCTCCTAAAATTAAATTCTTTGGTGTATCTCGTAATGACATATATTTCGTTTTGTTTATGTTAAGTTGTAATCCCCATTTTTCATATTCTTCAATTAACTTTCGTGTTGTATATTCTAGATCTTCATAATCCTGTGTAATTAACTTTTGATCGTCAGCATGTAATAATGTGTACAGCATATAATTGTCTATATTGATTCCCATTTTTGAACATTTCCTACTCCATTGATGAATAGAATTTCTAAATTAGATAAAATCAAGGATGCTACAATAAGAGAATCCATGAAAATTCATTACACAATATTAGATTTTATACAAATGAAACAGCTTCAAAGGTATGGTCCAAAGGATGGAAGAAACAGGGCTTCCACTAAAATTATTAAATTGTATGCCTATTGAAGGAAGAAAAAGAGGTAGACCAAAAACAACATGGATACAAGGAATATTGAAAAATATGAAGAACAAAAAATTAAACATAGAAGATTGTAAAAATAAGATAAAATGGAAAAAATAAATAAAAATAATGTAACAATAGAAAATATAAAATATGTATAATGGTTATAGGAAAATGTTTTCTAATACATTATAAACCTATTGAATAAATAAATAAATCAATAAATATCCTGGCAATTGGGAATTTTTTAAAATATATCAGTTGAGAAGAGGGCTTCCAAACCTTCTGGGAACCCTGTAAGTAGTTCGAGATAAAATCATATATAGTTATTAAATGTGTAGTTAAAGGTGTAATTTAATTATATTTGTATCTTTTATTTCGAAATTTATCCTTTCATCCTTCATTTATCAAAATTTACGGAAAAGGGGAGCCAGAAATGTAGTTTCCCCCTCTTGTTTTAGGATGGCTTCTTATTATTGGCAATAATTGTGAGAATGTGAACGCAATTGTGTAAAACTATTGAACAACAGAGACTAAATATTGTGGAAATTAGTAATACACCAAAATTTGATAAGGATGAAATGAGATTTTGAGATTTATATTTTAGTACTGTTGGTAGTTCGTTGTTATATAATTGCATTTTGTTAACCAATTGAGAATATAATTTAGTTGAAATCTTCCAGTGGATACACTTATTGCCATCACAATTTTTGAAATTATCACGATACCACGGTATTATTTAAAATGATAACAATAAACAATAAACTTACGTGTACATGTTAATTTTATCAAATCTTTTTTATTCACATTTTTTTGGCTTTCTAAAATATGACTATAATCTTCATTTCTCTGTCATTTATTGGACATTTAAATGGCTACCAAAGATTTTACAAGCTTTTACCTCGGATATTCATTTTACTAATTCATCATTTACATAAAATGAAGGGATTGTATTTTCCATTCGCATTTATGCGTTTTGTGGTGCAACATATAAATTGCAGAAGATACCCCGATCTGACAAAAAATTGATCGAGACAGGAAACCTCTAATTAACGCACACTGTAAACAGTGATGCATCTTCCCTGGTATATGTGATTTCTATTTTATTTTAGTAAAGGAAAATAAGACACAATTCAGACTAGAAGTGGGAATTTTATATCTCCCTCCTGGCAGAGAGTTCCTAAGTAAAGTCCTTGGAATATGTTGAATAGAATATTTAGCTGCTAATAATAATAATAATAATAATAATAATAATAATAATAATAAGGCACTGATAGTCACCGGATCTGCTCCTTAGGTAGCTGGTTGCAACCTGGAGTAGATTGTATATTCAGCCGATTCATAACATCTTCAGTCGTGATGTAATGGAAAAATAACAATAATAATAAGAATAATTGATAATATTATTTTTATTATCATTACTATTAAGTATTCAAATTTAGAAATTAATACATGCAACATCGTGAAAAGATTCTAGATTTCAGAAGGTTAATTCAGATAAAACAGTAATGCTAAGTTTACAAGATGCACAAATAGTTTTCATAAAATAAATAAATACCTATTTATGTAAGGATGTAGTATCGAAGAACTAAAATTCAAATCTCAAATTTGAATATGAGATTGATAATAATAATAATAATAATAATAATAATAATAATAATAATAAAATAATAATAAATAAATAATAAATAAATAAT
Organism: Acheta domesticus; assembly: GCA_031308135.1. Classification (NCBI taxonomy): domain Eukaryota; kingdom Metazoa; phylum Arthropoda; class Insecta; order Orthoptera; family Gryllidae; genus Acheta; species Acheta domesticus. The sequence goes on from JAHLJT010009436.1 coordinate 17,548,802, forward strand.
AAATAAATAATAATAAATAAATAAAATAATAAATAAATAATAATAAATAAATAAAATAATAAATAAATAATAATAAATAAATAATAATAATAAAATCTTGACGTCATGCATTACAAGTAAAATCCAAGATTATATTGAGGACAGAGATATAATGACAGAACAACAGAAAGGTTGCAGACGACTACATAAAGGATGTAAAGAACAACTCCTAACAGATATGGTCATTCTCCAGCAAGCACATAAAAACCATAGAAACTTGCACATGGCTTACATTGACTACAAGAAAGCATTCGATAGCGTTCCTCACAGTTGGCTTATTGAAGTTCTCCGCATATACAAAATTAATGAAACCATCATTAACTTTCTGGAGCAGATCATGACTCATTGGAGAACAACATTGTCCTTAAGGCAGCAAGACTTCACAATCACAACAAAAGACATCAGAATTAAGCGAGGCATCTTCCAAGGGGACTCCTTAAGCCCATTGTTGTTCTGTCTGGCTCTAAACCCCCTGTCAACACAACTTAATAGTACTCACTATGGATTCAAAATTCGTAAAAATAAGAAAACCATCCATACCATATCACATCTAATGTACATGGATGACATCAAACTTTACAGTTCGACAGACAGACAGCTTCAATATCTCCTTGAAATAACTCGAACATTTTCGGAAGACATCCATATGAGTTTTGGCATTGACAAATGTAAGACACTTCACGTAGATAAAACAGGAAAGTTACAGAAGATAGACAATAGCCTCAGTGATCAAATGACGATACAGGCAATGAATGATGAAGAAATGTACAAGTATTTAGGATTCGATCAGGCAGCAATCACAGACAACAAGGCAATCAAACAATCACTGACAAAACTGTACAAATCGAGAATCACGGCACTCCTGAAAACCAAATTAACAGGCAAGAACATGATAAAAGCAATTAACACATTTGCAGTACCAGTGTATACATACTCATTTGGAATAATACCGTGGAGCGACACAGATCTCGAAGATATCCAGAGACTGACTCGCACAATTCTAACAAAATTCAGACATCACCATCCAAATAGCGCAATAGAACGAGTAACACTTCCACGAAATGAGGGAGGACGAGGCCTAATAGATCTAAAGAATCTGTGCTATAAACAGATCAATTCATTAAGGAACTTCTATTATGAGAAACAGGCAACTTCAGAACTACACGCTGCAATAGTTCAAGCAGATACCAAATTAACCCCTCTTGATCTTAACAACAAACAGCTGGACATTTCTTCACAGTTTGCAGATAATAACCACAAAATAGACATGTGGTCAAGAAAGGAACTCCATGGACGCCATGCAAATGATCTCAAGCAACCTCATGTAGACAAAAAAGCCTCAAACGCTTGGCTAAAATATGGTGATCTATTTGGCGAAACAGAAGGGTTCATGGTTGCCATACAGGATCAAGTGATCAACACTAAAAGTTACAGAAAACATATCCTCAAACAAGCGATAGATGACAAATGTAGAAAATGTCATACAACGGTTGAGAGCATACAGCACATCACATCAGGATGTAAATTAATGGCCCAAACGGATTACACCTATAGGCACAATCAAGTTGCAAATATTATCCACCAGAAACTGGCGGCGAAATCCAAACTACAAGAAACAACCTGTCCATATTACAAATATGTTCCCGATTCTGTACTTGAAAGTTCAAACTATAAGTTGTACTATGACAGAGAAATTATTACAGATAAAACCATTCATCACAACAGACCTGACATAACCTTCGTAGACAAACGGCAAAAGATTGGCTACCTGATTGACATCACTATTCCACAAACAGCAAATCTTCAAACAGCACACGCAGAAAAAATAACGAAGTACACAGAACTAGCAGCAGAAGTCAAGGCACTATGGCATCTTCAAAAAGTCCATATCATTCCTCTGGTCATTTCATGCACAGGAGTTGTACCAAATAACATCCATAAAAATCTGGAACTTATTCAAATACCAAAATATACTTTCAAAATGATGCAAAAGTCAATAATCTTAAACACATGTAGGATTGTGCGAAAATTCCTAAATTACGATGAAACATGAATTGGCCTGTGTCTTGGTTACTAACCCGACACAAAGTCAAATATATATCCGGCGAATACCGAGAAAAACAATGTTGTATAATAATAATAATAATATCATCTTCGGTTGGAAAATGGTAAATACGAACGCGTGATGGCGTAAAATATTAAATAATAATAATAATAATAATAATAATAATAATAATAATAATAATAATAATAATAATAATATCATCTTAGGTTGGAAAAATGTAAAATACGAACGCGTGATGGCGCGCGTTCTCTTTCGGCGCTGTGAAGCGGTTGGGGGGGGGAGTGGGGAGGGGGGCGGCACGTGGCGTCCGGACGCCGCGCGGCGCAGGAGGCGTTCACGCCCCTCGCGGGACCGCCCCTGCCGCCCCCGCTCTCGCCCCCGTAGAGCCCACCCCTGCGGCGACGCCCCTGTCGTGCAGTGATAAAGGACGCCGTCCGGAATCCCCCTCTCTCCTCCCGCGGCCAAGACAACGTGTGGGGCTCAAGTGAATGGTATCATACCTGGCGCGAGGTTAAAATCTGAAATGTTACTGTTTTACCTGCTGTACCTTCACGAATTAATTTTTTTTATGAGAAGTATGTACTTGAAATGAGACTTTCGGTTGTGTAAGCGAATTCCAAGATTTGTTGAGTTGCTTATTTAAGGTGGTATACTCATTTATAATTACTTTCACAATAAAAACTTTCGTGTCCATCGATTCTATCACCTAGCACTTTTGTCTATCAAATACTTGTCAAATGTTCCACTTGTTCGCGTGACTGACGTTTCATTTTAATGAGCATACAGACGTCTTGTTTCCTTCACCAACAGGAACTCCTTTACTATCTCTCCTACAACGTACTTACGTAGTAAAAACGAAGTATTGTAATACTGCAGCGGAAAGTGGCAATTTTCCGTGGCAAGGTGGCAAAAACTCATGATTCCATGATATCGAAAAATGAATACATCTTACTTCTGTACGTAGTAAATTACTTCCTCTAATACGGTGTGTAATCAGAATTCAGTTTGTGGCGTCCTTGATTCTGGAAAATCGGTTAATGGCAAAACCTGCTTGCCTTTCCCTCTGTGGTCGACACTAGCGCCAAAGGCGTTGTGATAATTTTCTCCAAAAGTGGCATTCCGCTAACGATTTGGTCGAACTCGAAGTTCTGTGAATTTGAAACTGATATTTTGATTGTACTTGATGTTAAGCTTCTATACTTTAAAAATTTTCTCAAATCAGCTCCAAATTTTTTGGATTACTTTTTTTCTCGTTTAGAGCAAATTGCCTTTAAAATGGCAAAAGTCTAATTTTTGTTGGAAACTCTGAATTTTTGATAATTGCAAAGGTTCTACATTTTTTTTTGCCGTAATCCTAAGACGGCAATATTAAAGATGTTTTTTTCTTTATTGAATCTGTCCTTCAAAGTTAGATCTTGATAAAGGGCCGGAAATATGAGAAGTTTCCGCTTAATTTTTGCTTGAAGTTAAAAGGGCTCAGAATTGTTATATTACCTCATATTTCTATTAAATTTCTTTTCAAAATAAATACAATCAAGTTAATACATTTAATTTTCCTCTATATAATTTATTGATGTCTTATATTACATTCATGAGATACTATTTATTATTATAATCCTTATCATTTTGTATTCTATTAAATGAACATTGCATTTCATTTATTAATAATTGTTGTAGTGTAACACTCATTCAGAGTCATTCACGTTCAGAATTGAATAAACACGTCAGATGGACGTCCAAGTTATTCTTTGTAGCATCTACCAAAGTGTTGTTGAGAGGGAACATAATAAGCGGCGATAGAAACAGAGGCGTATCGACGCACTTGGGGTCCACATTGGGCACCTCATTGCCGTAACCAAACGCGAAAGAGAAGTATTAAAACTCATTTACATAGATACTCATTATACACGTACCCGATGACGTCATCGGTACAGACGGAATGGCTTGCCGGAATGACCAAAGGATTTTTCTTTTGAACATCTTACAAACGGCGGAAAATGCAGATCGACACAATGTAATCAACTTTACAGAAATCCCCTCCGTGCCGTCCACCTCTGTCACGACTCAATGCGCGTTATGCTTTAGGAGTGAACGTTTTGATTTCAATTTTAAGTTTTGGTGTTTTTAAGGTTTGTAATGTAGGATAGTGTGACCTTTAGAGATATATTAGGAAATAATATCGGCAAGGGTCCTCATTTGAGGCCCTATACTTTGGGCACACCAGTTGCACCAGCCTAGCTACGTCCTTCATTAAAGTGGTAATTAGTGATAGACGTTTGAAACTTACTCTTAAAATGAAACTTACTCTTGAAATTTTAGTGAAACGAAAGTAGCGCGAGAACGAGCAACCAAGCCAAGCGCCTTCCATGTATACTTCCCGCTGAACACAACGGTCTTGCGGGCAGATGTGTGTGATTCATTTAACATCCTGAAGCGATCATCTTTCTTTTTGTTGAGAGAAATAATAAACAAATGAGTTGTGAGAAAAATATTTACTTGATTATTAAATTGTAATCTGTTATTAATGCATTTGGCCATACACATTTTTTCCTTAAAGATACCGTTTGCATATTTTCTTCTAATGAATCTTTACTGATGAGTTGGATTTTGAGGAATACATACTGGGGATACGACATAGATGTCGATGATTTCAAAAAATCGATGCTACTATAAAAATATCGATGTTTCGAACGTTGATGTATTGAAGCCTATGTTGTTTTTTTTTGCACATATACGTACACGATAACCACAATCGTGTTAAAGTTAAAATACGACATAATACGTGATGGCTCCACTGTCTTACGAGTTCGAACCTAACGTAAGCGAAACCTTCGTCGAGCGCACTCTCTCTCGCCCGAGATCCTGATGCCCTGATATTTGCTTCTTATTTCGGACATGAGAGGCGTTAAATTTTAATTGCAAATTAATACACAAGGCCACTGTCAAATTAAATTTTATTGCGCACGAATTTAATGATAGGGATTCCTAAACCGGCATTAAAACATCGATGGTTATTGGTCGGTATAATATGAACATAGATGTTTTTATTTTGGCAATATGGATATTTTGTTGATTATGTCTCTTCACTAATACGTACTGCATATGCGTTGCATCAAATGTTTTACTTTTTGAAAGACATTCATAGAGTTCTCCTGCGCGTTAAATTAGCATTACTCGGAAACATTCTAGGCCTTTAACGTTCGGTATGGAAGAGATCGCAAAATGTATGTTCTTAAACCTCATTCTAATTCTTGTATGTGCTATTATTTGTACATTTAATGAAGTGGTAAGCTCTTCCTGGTACTCTTCTTTGCATTTAATTGCAATTTAATAGCACAAGTGTTGAATATTTCCATCGATAAACGCCTAGAAGTTTCTCTCAAGCACAGTACCGGGCCTACAAGATTATAGTTTGGGGCCTAACTAGCATCAGTGTTTGCATACATATACCAGGGATCTTATAATATTACAATATTGATACAGTTTTAAAATTATGTTTTTTAAAATTCTTTTTACATGCTTTGTGGAAATAATTCACGTACGTGAATTTTTGGTTTCTAGAGCCATCTGCCAAGAACAATTTTGCAGAGAGGGCACAGCGACTAACTTGATCTAACTCGCTAGAGAGCTTCTGGTCGATGCCATCGCTTCTGAATTTCCTTTTTCGATTATCCTGGCACAAAGGTTCAGTCCCAGAATTGATTCGCTGTACGTGCCAGGCGGCCATGAAAAAAATCGGTGTTGTCAATCTCTCAGAAAAGGAACTGGGGCGCTTCCAGACCCGTTGGTTTTGTGTGATTGATAGCAGTCGTACCAGTAATTTTTTCCGAAGTTACTACCTCTTGGAACATGTTTGATAAACACATCAAGGAGCTTTCCTTATTACATTCTTCTCCCTCATTTTCTTAGTAGGCGTGCACCCGAACCCATTCATTGTTTTGATTACACCAGAGCTTCGCTTTCTCCTGCAAGTTGCAAATGTCATTGGGAGTTGATTCACGACAAAAGCTTTTTATTTATCACATCGTCCAACTTCTTTGCCGGTCATTGAGCCACTCAGTGGTTCATAAACTTGTTTTGATGCCGAATGCCAAGATTCAGTCACGAAGTGAATTCAAAAATCACTGCAGTATTTTATATATCAATGACACTTCATTATACAGTAATAATATTAGAGAAACTTACTTTCTTATATATGGTAAGCGAAGTGGTAGATAATTTTATTTGAAAAGGAAGTTTTTGTCATTAGTCATGGTTTTCTGATTATTATCTACCTGATTTAAACCATTTTTAAAAAAATTTATTTACTTATTGTTGAAATTTACATAGTTCAGTAATTAATTACTTTTTCATATGCATTTTGTTGGCTTATAACTATTCTTATTCTAACTTATTTACTAAACTAACTACTATTTGATGTAGGGGACTCATGGAGCACCTACTATTTTAGCTACTGTATGGAGAAAATATTTTAAAATGCTTCAAGTGGGAATCTGTTTTTGATACGGGTTGGGAATTAATTGACAGATGCTAGGTTATAGTGGGCGGCTTGGGGTATTGAGTTTATATTTGAAAATAAATTATTAGAGAGATGGGCTATGTGATGGGTATTAGGTGGTAGATTCAATTCTTTGTGGAGTTGTCTATTTGATATGAACCAGGGAGCATTTGTTGCTATTCGGAGGAATTTGTTTTGCATCACTTGAATTCTATTTATGTTTGTTGGTGAGGCATTTATCCATATTGGGCACGCATATAGCATGAGCGGTCTAATTATTGTTTTATATAAGGCTATTGCATTGCTTAATGATAGTTTACTTTTATTATTGAGTAAGGACTTTAGTTGGATTAACTTTATATTAGTGAGTTTTATCTTTTCGGTTATGTGGGATTTCCAATTTAGTCTGGTCTCGAAATTTAGTCCAAGGTATTTGATAGTTTCGTTTTGTGGTATCCATGGGATTGTGTTATTTATATGGAGTGGGGCGGGGGTGGAGAATGGCCTGAGTGAGAAGATTTTTGTTGCTGATTTGGTCGGGTTAAGCTTTATTTTCCATTTAATGGACCAGTCTTCTATTTTATTTAAATGTTGTTGGATTTTGTTTCTGATGAGGTTGGTTGAGTAGCTGGACTTGTAGATTACTGTATTATCTGCGAATTGTGCTGTGTGTGTGTCTGATGTAGTAGGTATGTCTACTGTATAAAGGTTGAAAAGAGTAGGCGATAAGGGTGATCCTTGAGGCAGTCCTGCTATTATTTTACGCGGGTTAGAGATGTGGTTTTCGACCGTTACCGTGAAAGTTCTGTCTGTGATGAAGTTTTTTTGACTTTTATTAGATAGTTGGGTGTCCCTATTGATTGGAGTTTGTAAATCAATCCTGGGTGCCATACTCTGTCAAATTCTTTTGATATGTCAATGAATGTGGCTATTGTGTGCTTTTTCTCTTGGAAAGCTGTGTGAATGTGTTCGGAAAGTCTGAGCAACTGATGGGAAGTAGATACTTTGCTGGTGAATCCAAATTGGTGCATAGGTATTGATTTGGTTTTACTCAGATGGGCATTTAATCTTTTGAGTATTAGTTTTTCAAGAGTTTTTTAAAATGATAGAAGAAGGCTAATTGGTCTATAGTTTTCGACAATACTTTGATTTTTGTTTGGCTTTGCTATGGTAATTATATTGGAATTTTCCCAGATTATTGGGTAGTAACTTGTTCTGAGTATAGAATTATGTATGTTGTTTAGGTAGGCTATCGTGTGAGTGGGTAAATTTTTAGTATTATGTTGCTTATTTTATCGTGTCCTGGTGCTTTTTAATGGGAGTTTGTTTATTAAGTTTTTAACTTCAGTGGGGGAAATGAACTTAATTTTGTGTGGAACATTGTAGCTTGGGGTTGTTACTAGATTTATGATATTATTATGATCTGGATGTGGTGGGGTATTGTTTGGAGTGATGGTTTGCTCAAAATGATAAGCCAATGCTTCTGCTTTTTCGAATGGTGCGAACTTTTTTCCTGACTGAGTGCTCAAGGGTGGGATGTGCGTTTTCTTTTTTAAAATCTTTTTAGTAAATTGCCAAAGTGTATTATTATTTGTATGGAGGGATTGGATTAGATTGTTATATTTTGAATGATTGTAGTCAGTTATTGCTTTTGTAGTAATTACATTTAGCAAATTAAATTCTTTTTTAAATTGTGGTGTGCTGGTGATACACCATAGTCGTCTTGTTTTATTTTTGGTGTTTATTATGTCCAAAATGGATTTAGGCAATTTGTCGTTTGTGGGTTTCTTACTGTTAAGAGATCTGTCCTTGTTTAGTGACTGAATGGTATTAATAATCATATTATTTAGTTGTGCTATTGCTTGTTCTATTTCTAAGGGTGTTTTTAAGTTTTTAAATTGGGGAGTTTGATTATTTATGATATTTTTAAATTTATACCAGTTGATATTTTGTGTGTGTAGGGCATAGGTGGGGATGTGCGAGGGAGAGGTTTGGTGTGTTGAAATTACGACTGGTAAGTAATCTGAATCTAGTTCGAAATGAGGAACTGAGTGAAAATTTATTTGTGTGTTAGTTATTGCTATATGTAGGAGATATCCGGATGCTTGTTTGGGTCTAGTGGATAGTGAGTTGGTTTTGGTGGTGTTATTAATTGAATTTTTAGATCGTTTATGGTTTTAAGCAGCATTAGACCTGCCGTATTGGAGGTTCTACATCCCCAGTTTGTATTTTAGCATTAAGATCACCGATAAGTAATATAGGGGTGTTTTGTTGAAGTAATGCTTTTATATTTGTATGATTTATTTTAATTTTGGGAGGTGTGTATGCTGCTACAACTTTTATTACCCTGTTGTTTAGTGGGACTTTGATTGATACTATTTCTAGTCCGGGAGTATATGGAAGATTGGTTTGGATGTACGGGATAGATTTTTGAATTAGTATTAATACGCCACCGCCGTTTTGGTTTTGTCTGTCATTTCTGATTACATTGTATCCCGGAATTCTGAAAGAAATACTTGGCTTTAAGTGAGTTTCAGTTATGCAAGCTATATTTATTGCTTTGTCATTTAGAAAGTTTGTTAATTCTGTTTTTTTGTTATTAATGCCATTGGCTTTCCAGTTTAATAGTTTTATTTTTTCTTTATGGCGTTGTCCTGCCATTATTATTGGTAAAAAATGATGAAAGTGAGTTTTGTACATTATTAATTATTGTTGGGATGATGGTGTTAATAAGATTTATTATATAGGAAGAGATAGAATTTATTAATGTTTGTATGAACGTATTAGTGTTATTATTAGCGTGCATGTTGTGCTCTGATGTGTTTTGATAGGGCTGGTTACGTACGGTATGTGTTGGTGGCGAGATTGGAGTGAAAGTGAAATGTGGGATATTGTAGGTTGTGGGGAGGTTAGGGAAGTTTTGTGAAGATAGCCTTGGTGGAGGGTTATTTCTACTACTAGTTTTTGAGTTATTTATTTCTCCTCTTTTGGATATGGGTTCCACGATTTTTTGGTAATAAGCGCATTCTTCTGTTCTAAGGTCAGCTCTATGAGTCCCCGTACACAGTTTACAAATGGGAGGGAGATTTTTCTGTGGGCACTTTGCAAAATAGTGATCTCTGGAACAATAAATACAAGCTATTGCGTGATTACAATTGTTTTTTGTGTGTCCAAAGTCTAAACATCGTAAGCACTGATCGTAAGCACGTCCCTTAGGTCTTCTTCTTTTTTCAGGTTTTACACTTAAGTTACAAATCTGTTTAATTTGAAGGATTAAATCTGTTTTCGTGACCGTCAAATTCTGCTGCTACAACCGGTATTGGAATATTGTTTTTGTGGAGCCTGGTTACGCTGATTAGGGATGTGCACTTTGTTTTGAGGTCTTCGTAAATTTCTTGCAATGTTATAGAAGGATGAAGAATTACTGAAAACTTTTTATTGGCTGGATCTTTGTAGGTGTGAAACTGTCTTTTTGTATTTATTAAATGCTTTATGGCGTTTATAAAGTCTGCTATTGTTTTAAACATTAGTTTTGCTCGTCTATTGTTGTAGTCTGTTGTGAATTGATTTGTTATTTGCATTTTAATTTCTCTGTTAAACTCAGTTATGTTTGACGCATTGTTTACATAGATGGGTGGAATTCTTATGTTTTCATTATTGTGTGGTGGACTTTCATTTACGTAACTGAATCTTTTTTCATTTTCGGTTAGCTTTTCTGGGGGGCGAATCTGTTACTCACTGGCACTGAATATGGGTTTTGTTCGCTGCTAGTGGATTTTTTATTTGGTTGGGAGCTCGAATCCGAATCACTGTCATTGTGACCTCTTTTTCCGTTGATAGGGTTGCTCACTAGTTCACTTTTGCTGGGAGACACATTCACTGTGCCATTGCATGGCGGTTGGGTACTAACCTGTTGGAGGCCACCCGTGGCCAAGTCAAGGTATGATGCACCTGTATCACCGATATTTCCTTCACGGGACTGCAGATTGAGATGACCGTTGTGATGTTGTAGTCCCATGCTGTCGATGCCGGGGAGTTGGGTTTCGTTCTGATGAATGGAGTTTACCTCCATGGCGCTCTCTGGGTTGTAGAGTAGCGCCATTGATTGCGCTACGGCTTGGTCGAGGCCAAGGCCTGCCGAGGAGGCTTCACTGTTTATGTTTTTAATAATGGCACTTGATGAAAATGAAATATGAATGAATCACTGCACAACAACACAGTACTAAATGAATTGCACTAGACTTCTATTAAACACTGCTGGGCTGAGTAGACCACGAGAATGGCACGGCCTCTCCGGAGCTCACGAAAACGACTGCTGACACCGAAGTGCTCGGCTCGGCGGTCGGAACGAGAATGCAATTTAAACCATGGTTTTCATTTCAATAAACAGGAACATTTTAATATTTTTGGCAGCCTTTGGGCCGTGGCAGTCGCCTAGAATTGTTATTTGGCGTGTCTGGGCAAGGAAGAAAAATCAACGTCGAAATATGATGACTTGGTGGCCCACGCTCTCGAAGGCTTTGAAACTCGTGACTTCGAAATTTTCATTTTAGGGGGTACTTTATATGAAGCCTGAACATTTCCAAAATGTTCTAAAACTGACTCCTAATTTGTTGACAAAACTTTGTCCTTGAATAGCGTAACTAAGCGAGAATGAGAGATGGTGCAGGTCTTATTGTCGTTGAAATTAGTTTTGATGAACTCTCGGAATTCTCGAAAATTGCAGTTTTAGATATAATGCGAGAAAGAAAGTGCTGTTGTAGCACCTGGTTCGGATTGACATGTATTTCCCAAAATATGTTATTCGAAGCTTGTTCTTCCTTCCAATCCATCTTGCTCTTTTCCGAGAGGCAGAGCGAAACGGCATGGGGTGCGTGGTCATGGGCGCAGGCAACATTTTAGGGGCGAGAAAAGTCTGCACTAAATTCGTGTTATATTATTTAGAAATTGCACATATTTAAATAAATGTAACTATAGTAACTGTTTGAAGATATCTTGTTTCGTTCATATTTTCTAGTGTTAAATGTAGACATCTACGTAATTGTAAGAATTACATGTATAACAACAGAAGAATAATAAGTATGCGTAACTGCGGAAAAAACCAACAACATGATGAATTTGTTATTTCTATAAATGAAGATATATTATTTCAAAATTAATTGATTTGTAATTAATTAAATGTCAATTATTACTATTTAATAAATGAAATTAATTAATTAATTTAATGTCACTTAATTGATTTCCTGTAGAAAATTGAACATATACAAATTATTTATAAAATCATATTTAATTTTAGTCATGAATATGTGCGTCCAATTTTTAAATTATTATTTTTACTGTTATTATCGTCTCCTGTATTATTTCAGTAGTATACCTTTCCGTTCCGGCTCTCACACACAACCAATATTTATAACTGAGGTCTCTAAATGAAGATAATTTCACGGATACTTGACGAATTGCACTTTGACTTTGAAATTATGAAGGATTTGTTTAAAAAAACGCATCCAATTATTCAAGTCAAATGCAACCCGCAGCACGTGCCAACGTTTTTTGTCAAATAACTCCTAAAGTAAGCGTTCTAGGGGCTTAAAAACTAAAATTTTGAGGCCAAAGGCTTTAAAGAATTGTTTCTCACATTATAATCTACAAGATGAGACATTCTTGGAATTCTTCAATTAAATTTTCGGTTCGGCGCTTCGGTACCAGCAATGCCACCTAAATATTTCAGCCCTTCCTGCTGATAGCCATTTCTGTGGCGAAACGCTTAGGAGGCTTAGAGTCGTCAATCTTATATTTATGCTTTCTGAATACACCGTGGTTTGTGCAGTCTGACGAGATTTATTTGAATAATCATTAATTCAAGATTTGCTCTCCAGCAACAACTAGAAGTACTATTATAGTTGATACCTATGAAGATTGTCTATGCGTGTAGTGAAACCATTCAATTAACGTTTTACCGGAGTCTATAACGTTGGAATATTTTCTGCGTTCTTATGTACCTCAAGAAAAGCAATTCCGAGCCGAAATATAATCAAATTAATATTTTCACTTTTGAGTTCTAAATACTATTTGTTACCATTAGAAACACTTTAGTAAGCTTATACTTCACTTCGGTACATGGGAATGAAAACGAAACGTGTTTATTTATTTAAAAATATATAAAGGTAACTTGCAATGGGGGTGGGTTTTAACATGCGAGAGTTCTCGCATGGGTACGCTAGTGTATAACCTATTTCCTGGGTTATTTAAAAAAAGCTAGGTGTGAATTCTGCGCGTGCCTCCTGGCGGCGAAGTAGTGAATCCGCCGCTGCGCGTGGCGAAGTGCGAGGTGGCGTGTGGCGTGGCGGGGGGGGGGAGGTGACGAACAAGGCAGCAGCATTCGGGCAGGCCACGCCGCGCCGCGCCGCGCCGCGCGTCGCATCCTTCAGCGCGAGTTATCGCCGGATGCGAGCGGCGGGGGCCGTGGCCGTGGCGGGGGCGGGGGCGGGGGCGGGGGCGGCGGCCGCCCGCGCAGGTGGCCGTGCCGCTGCGGCTAATTGCGCGTGAACGTCCTCAGGTGGCGGTGGCCGTCACTCGCTCGTGCGTCGCGCGTATGTCAGGAGCGTTTCATTGCTGGTTTCAAGGAGGTTATTGATCTTGAAAGAGCGGATTTCAATATAATATGCATTTTATTTATATTTTGAGTTATTTGTTTGGAATATACTAGGCACTGCTTGTAAATATTCGGCTGGATATAAAAAGAATTATTTTATGTAAGGAAATAAAATGTATTTCATTTCAATTGATATTTGACAAAATAAAATCTTTCAAACCAATAATAATTGTGGAATTGTTTGGTTTTAATGGTGGAGTCACGTTCGCTCACGAAAAACATTGTCTAAAGATGTATTATTTGTTGTATTTAATTTATTTCCAGAAATTCGGTTTTGGTGAAAAAATCTAAATCGGGATTCCTTGAAAAAGTATATTTTCGTCAAAATCGCGCATGGATGTTTTGCTCTACTATATAGCTTACATTTCCCTATTAGACGTGTAGCAAAAAGTGAAAATGCTGATTTGAAAAAGAACGAATGAAGAAGATGGGGTAAATATGATCTACTCTGAAACACAACTGCCTTGTGGGGAGTAAATTTCACTTTAAGACGTTTTGTTGGTCGTCTTTTGAAGATCTTTGTGCAAGTGCTGACACACCATACGCGTTTGAATCGCATTACTTCAAAATAGTCGTTTTTCTAGTCCTCACTTTTATTGCCTGGTTGCTATTCGTACTAGTAAGAATTATTAATCTCTTTACAAAAAAAATATATTAATATGGTAAGGCCTCGACTCCTACTTTACATACATTTCAGAAAGATTGCACAATATCAGTATTTGTTTCTATGTTGCCGTGATGTGAAACAGTAGTTGTCTGTCATCGCATGTCACGCGAAATATGTCCCTCACCAGATCGATACCGGAAACGGAGGCGTCGATCAGTCCTTTCCTCTCCTATACCGCACACGTGCAGTATCCGGATGTGTTGTGCACACTTGGTCGATATCTCTTTATGATGAAGACAGCGTAATGTCTTGTAATAACGAAGTACTAGGTAATCATTTGTAAATATGGATTTTCCTTTGTAGTTTTTATGAGGCCACATAAAACGTATCTAACGGCACTCTTGTATACAGGAGTTTTGTAAGTGGCTGTTGAGCTTTATTACTATTAGGTACAGAAGGGAAACAAATCCCTCATATGCCGATCCCCGGCGGCCGAGATCGCTAAAGCTGTAGTGACGTAGTGATCTCGGACCCAAGGATCGCGGGTTGTAGTCCCACCTCGGGCATACATGTATTTGTATTCGTCCTTTCACCCCCTTACATCACCATATCATGTCATCTTCAGTAACACAGCGTTAAACCCAATAGTGGTAGCTAATTACCTTGATGTTTTATGCGACCTTAAATAACAAAAAAACAAACAAACAAAAAAATCTCTTATATTTCCAAGGGAAGATTCATTGCATGTAGTGTTAGACCATAATTCCGCATCGCAAGCAAAGTGTGTCTTTCCGCGACAAGGCCGGTTGGCGGACGCCATAGCCAGAAAAGCGACGTTCATGGTTGGAAGAAAGGAAGGAAGGAAAGGAGCTACCAACTGGCTGCTCATTGGGTTCTTACTATTTTGACTGTCCATTTGGACCCGTCCCAATATATATTAATAAACAGGACAAGATAATTGAAAATGGCATTGTAGTAAAGAAACAAACAGTCGAAGGTGCAATGGTAAAGGAATAAAGTGTTGTTTATTTCTAAAAATCCACGGATTTATATTGTTAGCAGGCCTGTGAGAAATGGTTGAGTAAATACAGAACATTTAGGAAGGAAATAAACAGTCGCACGAAGTCTGTTATTTTGGAATAACGAAAAATTTTAATTACATGAATTTTCGTGTATTAGGAAAATACAATTGAATGGGTATTACATGTGATGAACGATTATATAATCGCTTTAAATATAAAACATTTAGGAATTTGGAAAAAGGAAAGGTAATATTATTTTTTGGATCTTCTTAGAAATTATTGCCACGAAGAAATTAGAAAAATATAAAGTCATTTATAAAACGGAAAGTGAAAAGGTACAGCGGTTTTGACAAAGAGAAGAGCTGTCCTTTGTTTTTCAAACTACACGATGTAGAGAAGGGGTGCCACAATGGATACAGACAGACGGGTTGGTGATCTTGAACTGGCAGCATCGTGCCGAACGGGATCTTAGGCTCTTGTGGAAATTTAACGTTTAGTACGTGCAGTGTTAATTCGGGAGTGTTTTTTAACTTGGACAAGGAGAGTATGATAATGGAACAGAATATGGACATGGACGCAGCATTGGCAGTGGTTGGTGACGGCGCCATTTCGGGGTTCCATTGAATTCGACTACCAGGGAAGTGACATAAACTTTCTCAAATCATATTCGACGGTACGTCAGTACGAATAAAGCCTTATCTCTGCTTTATTCACACAAAATTTTTACTTTGATAGAGCGAATGCCTTTTTAAAGGCTTCCTTCACCTACGAGTGAACCGTATCTTTCCTGAAGAATTTGGTTTGTAACGCGCCGAAAAAGTATTCTGAAGAAAAAGAAGAAAAGACTGTTTTTAAAAGACAAAAGTTGCCTGAAAATATGCGAATGTCTAATGTCAAGATAGATGGAGTGACAGCTAAGAGTTGCGTCATTAACATCAAAACGAATGAAGAAAAACATTCACAATTTCTCATCGTTTTGAGTTAAGTTTCTCGCGAAAGTTCTGAAGCCCTTTCCGCTCAATTGTGGTCCCCCACTGAGCGAAAACCAACCATCCGGCACTCCAAGGAGCGAGAACGTGATGGGCGCCAGAGATATTAACATATCAGCCATTCCCATGATCTATACCTCTGTGTGACATGCGAAACACACTGCAAACAGTAAAATACAAGTGCAAGACATGAAGCGAGCAAAATTTCCTAAGGACCATTTCGGACTCGAGTCAGGAAATCAGTAGTTCTAATTTTCACAAGTGTTGAAGGAGTTTAACAACAAACGATCTTTGCCCGATAATTTCCACTGTGATTAACACTTTGTTTCGGGATTAACAAAAATATCTAGCAGAAATGTATAAGTTTCTGTTAACAAATAAAATAATAGATTTCAATGACGGTGAAAACAATAAAATATTTCTAAATTCAAATGAATTTATTTATTTATCGTATGAGATTATCAGCGGAGACACTGTCCTTAGGCAGTTGTTCTGCACCCGAGTTTTCCGTCCCAGGCTTCCTAGGAAGCCTACCCCCTACGCGACGCGGGTCAAGGGACTTTCATCTAGCAGGCGCACCTCGCGGGCGGTTCCTTAAATGCGCCTGGCATTTGACTCTCACTTTCTCCGCCAAATGCCGGTTTCAGTTAACTGTATCCGAACTGTCTGGTTTGGACAAAGTGAGGTCTCGTCACAGCGGGATGTCGGAAGGATTTAATTTTGCCGGGCATACCGCGGGGGTTCTTTTGTATGCCACAAGCGTGACGTGGCTACTGTGGATTTTCCGCCCTTCGAAAATCCGGGCACCTCGGCTGGGACCAAACCCGCGCACTGGAGGTTCAGAGGCCAGGAAGCTAACCCCTCGCCCACCGAGGCCCCCCAATGCAAATGAAAAACTGTTTATTACAAATATATTTCCCTCTAAAAGGAAAAAAAATGTCCTTAGCCTCGGAGCAATGACTTCTCTTCAGTATTATTTATGGAAGGAAAGAGAGCGAGCGAATTATTTTTATCTGGTAAACAATGTTGTGCATTATGCTATTCCTCGCAAGTCGGCCTATGGCCTTAACTTCAACTCACCCATGAAGCCCTATTGTCTACTCCGTGAGATCTGCGCAGCCACTGCGCGGAATTGTTTTCCGCGCGCGCCCATTCGTAGGCAGCTTTTCACCGCCACTCCCGCCATAAATCTCCGCGGACACGAAAATGGCGCGGGCGGTCTTAATAAGCGGTGTGCCGAAGCAGAGATACTGCAGCGGGCCCCGGCCCGGCCGCTCGCGTTTCCGGCGACGCGACGGTGGCGGCGCTGTCGGCGGGGGGAAATACATCACCAGCGCGTTCTGTCGGCCGCGGGGCGGGTCACCCGATAAGAAAGCAGAAGGGCGGTTCCGACGGGCCGGAGGAACGAACTCTCCTCGGGTTATCGGGGACTCGCGACTTCGGTAATTGCAGAGGCGGGAAGGAGCTGGCCTGGCGGGGCGGCTGTTGCAGGAGGGACACGGAACGAAGCAGGCGGAGGAATGTTTCTGGTCATTCGCGGGTCGCTCGGGATCAGATTGCGGCTGGGGATTGCCGCCGTTTGATCGGGTGTCTGGGAGGGTCGCCCCACCGACATGTGTTCTGTGTCCGTGGACGTCGGAATTAGACGAGATTGGTTGGGGCGCCTGGGAGCGTTTACGGAGAAGAGAATTGCGGGAAACGGAAAACAAGAACGAGGGAGGAAATCGTGAATTGGAGGAATGAGATGGAGGAAATGATGAGGTACGACGTGGATAATTGGTTGAAAAGAGTAGCATGCTGCTGGAAGTCAAGCAAGGTGTTTAACATTGTTAAAAAATAGACTGAATTAAAATTGCCATATCAGGACTTGAGTTGCTAGTCAAGCATATTGGGAATAAAATAATTAACGGATATTTTTTTTAAATGTAGATTAATTGTAATAAAGTAATTGAAAAGCTTTGAAAATTTGTTAAAAGTAAATTACCCTGTAAGGGAACAGCCCATTTAAAACAACAAATATTATCGAAAATAACTGTAGTTAATGGTCTATTTATTTATTTATTTATTTATTTAGTCAAAAAACAGTAAAAACTGTATATGACGTGTGGGGAAAGAAATTTATCTGCGCACATTTTCTTCAGGGCCAGAATTTTATAAAAAAAAAAACGAGAAAGAAAAAATTAATTTAGAAAATAATTATTTTAGAAAAATAAAGATATTTGAAAAATGTTTTTTCCCGAGTTATAGAAAATCAATTTCAACTGTAAATGAACTACAAGCAAAACGAGTGCTCAACAAAACGTGCGCACAGTGAAGCTACATTTACGTCCAGAAAACAAAACAAGGGGCCATCTCAGCATTTGCTCTATGGATCAGGGAAACTGGACAAAAACCTGATCGAGATGGGGGTCATTGACCCGGAAGCTGAAGTACATTACTTGTTACAGGCGTATTAAATATTTTTTTAAATGTATACAATGCAAACATAAACTAATTCATTATATATCTTTGTTTTGTTACATTATTTTTATTTTTCACGATCAGTATAGTCTCTAATTGTATAGAAACAGTTTTGCAGCAGAAAAGATTTTACTTTTAACTTAAATTTGTATACCGACTTTAATTGTTTTATGTCATCTGGCAATGCGTTGTAAAGTAACGTACATGTATTGTATGTTGATTTCTTGTACTGAGCTGTTGATACTACTGACACTTGATGCACGTGATTTCTATGGCGTGTGTTGTAATTATAAATATCATTATTGCATGAAAATATGTTCCCTCCGTTAAGTAGGCCATTTCTGACAAATATTACTGATTCGTAAATAAATAGACAAGGCAATGGTAAGATTCCAAGCTCAATGAAAAGAGGCTTGCAGGGATCACATGGAAGGCATTTTTTCCTTACTCGAATAATTTTCTTTTGCAATCTGAAGGTCTGAATACTACAGGATGAGCTTCCCCAGAATATTAAGCCATATCTCAGGCGGGAATGCACATTTGCAAAATAAACGCAACGAGCTGCATGAAGGCTGACAGAATTTGAAAGAATTCTGAATGCATAGCATAATGAACTTAATTTAGTGTTTAATTCTGTTATATGTACATTCCATTTGAGGTTTGATTGAATTGAAAGACCTAAAAATTTTGTTGCCTCAACATCAGCTAATTGCATATTGTTCATTTTCAATGGAACATGCGATTTCCGATTTGAGATGCAAAAATGCATTGAAACAGTTTTTCTTTCGTTAACAATTAATTTGTTATTATTAAACCAATTTGAAACTTCTGAAATTGTACTATTTACTGCTTCTTTTTTGCAAAGAACATTCGTGTGATCAGCAAACAGAACCGTTCTTCCATTTTTAATAGACGAGGGCATATCGTTTACATATAACAGAAAGAGAATAGGACCTAAGATCGAACCTTGCGGGACCCCATGCACAATTGGCAAAGAATTGGAAATATAAGTATGTAATGTCCTTTCCTGCCAGTATGGTATTTCTACTCTTTGAGTCCGATGTTTAAGGTAAGAAGTTATCCAATCTAGGGCAATACCACGAATTCCATACGAAGGTAATTTTGAGAGCAAAAAAAGGTCTAAAATGTAGTTTTTATGGATGAAAAATTACTGACATAATTACTGAGATAATTACTGACATACATTTTTCTTGGGGTATTTTATGCAAAATTCACCGTAAACTGACCTCACGCCATAAGCGAACTTGTAAGATTCTTTCCCATCTCATTTGGAATAAAAGTAATACAACGGTTGACTTCTATCCACATCGGCTAGACACAGGTGTCAGATTTTCTGAAGCTTAGAAAGTGCAGTTTGTGCCAACGTTCCGAATAGAAATGCCTTCGACTTCCACCTAGAACGCCCTTGGCAAACAAACATGCAAAGGAAGGGTCCATTTCGGCCTCGAGAAGATAGTAAGTTCAACGACAGAGGGGTGCCAGTGCAGTGGCGAGGGTCGGGGGGAGCCTAGCGTGCTCGCCGGACCGTGTTTCTTGGTCTCCGAGCCAGTTGGCTCCATGCGATCCAGTCGTAAATCGCCTCCCTTGGCACTTCCCCAAATCCCACCAACCCTTCTTGTCCGAGTCCACCTGCCAGAGCACACGCAGTTTTTCCCCTCTTTCGGAATTGGGAGACCAAGGATAAGGAGAAGAATCAATGTATTCTCCCTGTCGTATTCAATACTTGTTCCAAATTTACTTTTCTCTCCGGAAATTTATTTTCATTATTTAATGTAAGTATAAAAATAATTATGAGTCGTGGGCACTTCTGAAAAATGGGGGAATGAAACACCGTAGAGAGAGGATTTCCACAACTCATTGACTACCGAACTTGAAAAAGGCGGTGTTTGGTTTTAGGACTGGAGGAACCACCTTCTGAAACATCAACAAGGTGTGTCTTCAGACGCCAGTTTCCCTTTCTCAAATTTATTCGAACTTTGAGATTGGATTAGTCGTGAATAAATCCAATTAGTCGTGGATGCACGACTGATTGAATTAACCGTGAATAAGATTTCTATACAATTCTAGGGGATCATCTCTGCTGTGTACGGTGAGATTTCGAAACTTCAGGATCACTCTATCTTTTTGCTTTATGGCTTCTAGTTTTTTTCCATTTTAGAATAATGGCATATGCACCCGGCATCCCGTTTTGTTATAACAAATTTATTACTCCAACGTTTTCATATCCACACAGTGTTGTTATTCAGTTATACACGAGTTTTATGATTTCATTCACGTTAATTTTTTAATATTTCCAAGGTAAGGAATTAACCTTTCGGGTACAGTATTTTTCTTCCGCAAGTCATATTTTCGGCTGAGAAAGGTAGCAAACCCTTAATTAAAAACAAGCATGCACTTGCTGTGTTCGGGCGTCGGTCCCACGGCAGTCTGGGCGCTCGAGATTTAAGATTCATTAGAGGCCTGGCGCGCGCTTTATCTTTTAATTAACTCTGCAGTCGGGGCCCCGAAGGCTGGCGGGCGCTTAAAGCAGTTGCCACCGCCGGCTGTGGGTGCGGGGGGAATACGACGCTCGAACAGCGGGCTGAAAAAGCTCCTCTGGAGAAGAGAATCGCTCCTCAGCCAATCATGCATGTAAATATAAATTTGGGATTTAAAATGTTTTTAAATGTATTTCTGAAGTATAATTGTAAATAATGTGACCTGATGTTACTTATTTATAATTGTGAATAATGTATTATATTACAGATTTTTATTAACTTTTAATGACTTTTATATAATTTGTATATAATTGAATGAATGCTACATAATATTTATATCAGTTGTAATTAATATAATTAAATGTATTAATCAATTAAAAATATATTACCCAATATCCACCAACGTCTAAGGTTTGATAGTGAAAATGGTTGTAAATCTGTTATATATTATAATGAGTAGCTTGAAATGAAAGAAGAACATAAAGGTGTGCGAAAACAAAAGTATGTGATCATTAGTGGATGCACGGTAGTTCTGGAGCAATCAGAAGCCTCGCCAGGGCACCTCCTGGTACTGCCCAGCTCGCCGCCGTTGCGACATTGTGCCTAGGGAGTAATGAATTTCTATGATTTTGCATATTTTTTCCGTGGCTTCAAGTGAACTTTCTTGACATTTGGTTAGTTATGGATACTTTTTAGACCAACATGATGGTGCATATTTGGCCGATTTTTCCTGTTGGTGCATATTCATGTTATTATGGGAGAATGTTGTGCATATTTATTTAAAATAGTCTTATCTCTAAAATATTTCATCTCTTCATAGAGTCTACTGTTTATTTGTGAACGTTCATTGATTAGAATGACCTTGCCACAGTTCGCATTTTTCCCTTTTCTATAGATGATAAAATAGTTGTGCAAATGTAGGATATTTCTTGATAAAGTTTTTTTTAAACCAGGTCGAAGAAATACAAGTCATACAAAGTGAATAGTAGCTTCAATTATTTCTCCCGCGAAGTAAGGTAGATTGTATTAAGTTCGCACAAAAATATACTCTTTTCATTCCAAGCGAGTTTCTCCTGAATTTTCAAAGAAGAAAGATTTATACAGGAAATGAAATACTGTTAATTTTTTAAAAATATTAAAGTGCATTTTTCAGAATTTTTAGGTCATAAATAGATATTTTAATAGCATATTTCAGGATTTTTAGGACATAAAATCCTCTCTCTAGTAATGATAAACGATAAACTACTCCTACTAATTCAGAAGGAAAGATGAAAATGACCATGTGGATAGAGTATTGCGTTCAGTTGGTATCGTTATTCCACATTTTCTGACGTTTCATCAAATTAATGTTCACCACTTTCGAAAAAACTTACGAGATCAAATTAGCCAGTTACATGTTTTGGACTTTAGATCAAAGGTTTAAACATGGCAATACTTTATGTTGGAAACCTATGTGGATACAGACCCAGTAATGACAGAACACATTGGTTGTTCTTGTTGTCAATGTCGTTTTCTTTATTCCTACTAATGTTTATATACAACTTGATATAATAATGTTTTAATATGCTTTACATTTTTGTTGCTCTTTAGTTTCGTAGCAACGAAACAGTTATTAACGGAATTCTGAAATCTAAAGAAATATAACTTTTCTCACTTCAACTCTCATAACTTCAACTCCATTTTAACTGCTGTGAAAATGCATAAATCGTGTATGGACTGGCTTGTGGCCAATGCGCGATATTAATGTTTATCATAAGAAATTAAATAAAAGCAATTCATTTAAAGTGTTGCAGTATCAAACATTTTTTCATAATGCATTTTTAATTAGTTTATTACATTATAAAATCGTTAAAATTGGAACACAATAATCAAATGTTTATGTTGCACATGCTTCCGTTTTACAATTTTCTGACCTTTCTTTTTTAATTCTCCTCTCATATATTCCTCTGGTGATTTATGATCTGCATTTACTCATCATTTATCTACATTACGAAATGATTAGCAGGACAGTTCAGTAGTAGTTTACAAGCAATATGGTGATCATCACATGTTTAAATGTAATGCTCCTTTTAATTTCTCATACTCTTTGCTTAGTACAGAGAAAATTTTGTAACGGTGACAAAAAACCGGCAATTTTTCGACAGAAAAGCTCGTGTTGTAAGTTCCTGATACCGAAGAAGTGAATAAATCTTGTTCCAAAACAGAAAATTACTTCCTCTGCCCTTTGTGTAGTCAAAATTCGTTCTATTGGTTGATACCAGAAATGGTTTCCGGCAAAACGACACAACAAAGATGAGTGAAAAGTTTTAAATGAACATTTGTATAAAGGTCTAGGTTTTACTTTACTGAAATATTATTAAAAATCATGCTTCAATTTTAATATAAGGGAACCGAAAAATTGAGGAAATGTGAGAAAATTTCATTTAGGCGCCGGGAAAATGTGTGGGACAAGAGAGATAAGGAAGCTTACTAGTACGAGAACATCTGTACCACCACTAGTTTTGAAATGCAGCAAGTCATTCATAGCATTATGAGATTGATAATAACAGATGCCACAAATGCTTTTTCCTTACTTGGTCATAAACAGTTAAAATATTGAAAGCAATCTTATTTCAAAATATGATTTGTATGAAACCTATATTGTCAAATAATTAGTGTGACCACATCTTCATACTACTGAATACAATTATTTATTCAATTGTGAATTAATTTATGCTCATCAGTGAGTAAAAATATGATTACTAGTATATGATGATTATTATTTTTTGCGCGCAATTTATTTACAGAAATTTACTCCAGAAAAAATGCAATATTTGGTCGTTCTTTCCAATCATAGTGGAAAATTAGTTGTGACGTATACGGTATCGGTTCCGCCCGCCTCTTACGTACTTTACTTCTTACGCGCGCGCGCGCATCCTCAAATCACCTGTCTTCTACTTATTTATTAATTACTACTAATCTTGTTCTTTCAACATTGGATGCGGCCGATTACAAAAAATTATAGATAGTAGGTTAGATCAAGTTATCGAATACTAGATGGAGACCTGCTATCCTTTGCAATACTATCTGGTGTTTTCAAAATTACAAACACAACTCAAATTTCATTGTGTCAAAACAAAACACTTCGTGTCTGTTGCTAGTTATTGCGTTACCTTCAGGGTATTTTGAACTTCTGCCAACAAAACATAAACAATACTTCACAATGACATGAACAAATTAAAACAAAAAATAAACTCATCCAAACAATATTTACAACACATTCATACTGTATTGAGATATGCGCATTCTCCCTTAGTGGCCATTTTGTAATTAAGCTTATCTTTTTTTTATATATAACACATTTATTTATCTAGAAGAAGTACATCGTTTAGTGTATAATCACTTTACAAATGTTTTGCTTTGGCTTATACTAGTTAAAATATCTAAGCTAACTTATCCTAAACATTGAAGAGGATACTCTAGGGGAGAACCTCGAGGTTAATTGTCTTGGTTGGCTAAGATTTTTAGAAAGGCCTCAAATGGGAATCTATTTTTTATTCGAGTGTAAGAGGGATTTTTTGCTAATTTGAAGTGGGATGCTGCTGGTATGTCTGCTAGGTTTTGGTAGAAATTGTGCGATATATGGGCTATTTGGTTTATTATTGTATTCATGTTTAGTTCGGAATGAAGTTGTTTATTAATTATAAACCAGGGGGCATTTGTAATTAATCTGATGAATTTGTTTTGAACATAAGCTTATCTTAATGAATTATTGACATGCTTGACCTTGAACATGAGAAAACTTCCGTCGCATTTATTATGTGCATGTGTAGTTCCCCTTCCCTTTGGTTGCGGTGGAGCTGCGCCGATCTTCCGCGACGTCCAAGACAACTCTCCAAAGAACGGTTGCGCCGACCACCATGTAATTAAACACGAACAAATATCATCTCTCAGTGCATAAAAAACTCTCGCGATCCGCTCAACTCCGAGACTAGAAATCATCTGACGAAAAGCATTGTCGGGATTCTTTACCAAAATTTTTCCCAACAAAACACACTCTCTCCATCGGTTGTCCTTCTTTATTGACATTCAATATTTCTAATTAACGCCTCTCCGACGTCCCCTTAATTAGTGATATTTAAACCAAAAATTCCCAAAATTTCCGTTTTAATTGCTTATTTGGCCGAAACATAAAAAATGCACATTGTTCGGTCCTAAATTTGTAATTTTTAACTCACTTGCACCAGAGATTATCCGTCAACTGTCTTTTTGACAACTTCCGGAACACACTCACTCTGCTTCATTATAGAACACACATTTGCCGCTTTGTAAATTATGTGCGCCCATAATACAAAATTGTTCTCAATTTCCCCACAAGCTGTGCACGATCTTGAAATCGCGTTTATTTATCGCGGCATCGTAATACAAAAAATGTCCGCACGCCATTCTGCAGTCATTTGTCAAATCCGCTATAGTCCGCTATCGCACTAAAGCATTCACCTCCTACAGTTCGCTTCATCTGCGACGATTTTTTCTTGTGTAAGGATACAAATCATTACAATACGTTTTCGAAAATATTTTTTTTTCTTACAATCCATCTGGTGATTTCATTCTTTTACTTTTCAAATCGTGAGATATAAATCAGAACCAATTGATCCCCCCCCCCAGTGTCAGATATACAATGTTGAGTCTGAAGACATCTCTCGGAGCATCATATTTATCTCCATAGCAATTACTTGTTTGCTCGGGAGCGCTTGTTCTCTGTTCGCCGGCCAAGTAGATCGGTGAATTGGCGACGCGACGGCTGGCTGCCTACACCCACACAGACGCTCCCTAATGAGATGCGACCGGACTACGGCGTCTCACAGACAACTCAACTCCCCTGAGTATATGGTAGCAGCAGCAGTGGCTATGGCCGGAGCGAAATTGTCGGTGCCAGGTCATAAAAGGAAGACTGAGAAACATCATGTCTAGAGAACTGCAGGGAGATGACATCGAAAATAACGAGCATTTGCAGAGGGCAACCGTAATCACTTAAGATTCCTTTCCTTATAAATAAAGTTCGGAGGGGGAAGTGAAGAGTAGAGGCAGAGTGAAAACAAAAGGAAGACAAAATAGTGAAGGCAAAAAACGGAATAAAATACGCATTTATAAAGGAGAAGTCATGATATGAAGGAAGGAAGAAAGGTAGAAATCATTGGTAACAACGAGTAAGCACCTGGATCGCCGGGCTAGAGGACGGTAGTTGCCTCGGCTCGAAGGGTCACGGGTTCGAATCCCGCCGCGAGTACACGGATGTTTGTGTGTGTGTGTTGTCCTTACGTTTTGTCTCTACATTTCCCACTACAGTTTTCAACCACGTCGATCGCTATATGAACAAGATGTAAAAATTAAAAAGTAAGCTTTGGAAGTGAGTGCGGATATGAGTAAAAAAAGAAATGGAATACGAGATAAAATTACTCCGGACGCAAGCGAAAATAAAAAGAACAATCAACGGAAGAGTAACATGCGTTTGACAGAGGCAAGACCGGTGGCTAATACACTGAGTGGCAACGGCAGCGGCGGTGGCTGTGACAGCGACAGCGGCCTCCAGGAGCCAGGCAGGCGGCCGTCGCTGCTGCTACCATTGCCGGCGCTTCACGAGACGTCTCCTTAACGAGCACCGAATCGCAGGACACGACGGCGCCATCGCCTTCGTTAAACGGCCGGCCCACGCGCCGTCACGACTTGCCGCCGCCGTCTCGCCGACACCACTGCCGCCATCGCCGCCGACACCACTGCCGCCGACGTCGCAGACACCATTGCCGCCGCCGCCAGCACCACTGCCGCCGCCGCCAGCACCACTGCCGCCGCCGCCAGCACCACTGCCGCCGCCGCCGCCGCCGCCACCACTGCCGTCGTCTCCTCCGCCTCCGCCGTCGCCGTCGTCACCGTCGCCACCGCCGTTGCCGCCACGGCTCGATCCCAAGAAGGCTTGCAAAATTCAATGTAAATTGGTGCTTGATGAAACCAGGCCATCTACTCATCTTTCTAACAGCCTTTAATCTTTTGAGGCGTGACGATAACTAATAAACATATTTATTTTCGCATTTAATAAGTGATTACGCACGTCGCTACAAATACTGGCAAAGGCAACGCCTACTGGCGAAACTTTTTGAAAATAACATTCCTGGCACGTATATTTGAATCTTCAATTTATTTCTGGCAACATACTTCGTGGCATCTGGTTTTACACAGTACCTAACAGTACACGACAAAAATAAATCACTCACGTATTGCTTGATATCATTCTCGAGAAATGTTTTAAAATCTAATGACGCAATAAATCCAAAATAATTTTTTCTATTGTAGAAATGAAGCCATTTACGAATTATTCATAAACTGTACCCGTAAATTTGCCAACATCACCTATAGATTGTGGAAAAGTGGGTCCAATAATTCCGAGTTGTTGAAGGCGAATCCTTTCTTTTTTTTCTCTGTTCGAGTATTCGTGTACGCTGACATCCTAACGTTAACCTTGTGTTCCCCATGTTCTGGAATTGGGAATGAAAACACAATTTTGTCATAAATCAGGGCCGGCTACTTTCGGCGCCGTGCGGACGTGCTGCGATTCGTGGGCTGGCCGTCCAGGGCCGCGGAGCCTGCGACCTCGCGGAGCGTGGAAGGGAGCCGCCATTTTCGCAGACGATCGGCGATAGTCGCGTGCAAAGTCATGCCACAATCGAACCGTTGCCATAAATTTGCATTGTGTTATTTATGGTCTCCTCCCCATGTGAATTTTATAAAATGGTAATCGCAAACTATTCTGGGGCTGTTTCGAAGTTATTCTCGGAATGAGTGCTTCTAGATACAGAGTGTGATTTGGAAACGGAATGCTAAAGATTCGGATGCCTTTACTGTTCACTTATCTTAAAGAACGTAATAAGTCAATTGAGTTTGAAATGTTTGAGAGGGGTGTAGTTGAATGGCAACAGTTCTAGCGTGAGATTGGCCACAAATGTTTTGTAGCATGACGTGGCTAGATGGTCTATCCATTCATCTAGTTCAAAAGAGCTGCAATATTCCACAATGAAAATGTCGCAGCGAACGGCGGATGGATAGCACTGATGTGTCACAAAACATCTCCTGCAACACGCAAGTAGGAACGGGAAGCCGGATGTTGGAAATAAAAATGGTTATCAAGGGCAGTCATTATCTGTGATACAAAATTGCATTTTCGTGTCGTTATCTGTTATAACCAGTTACTCATTCTTTATAAACTATGCATGAAATGCTACACGAGTATTTAGACAATTCAGCTCATGTTAAGTTCATACAATCAAGGTTGGAATGTTTTATGTTTTTTTAGTAGAATTTTGAGACGATTTAAAATAATTATTATCTGAGGAACTGGAGTTGATACTATACGCACATAATGCATTTTTATGTAATGTATAAATAATGCATATTATTTGAACATACAATATTTATTCCAAAACAGTGAAGTTAAATAGTGGTAGATGGTAAGATACACACTTTCTATTATTTGACCTGTAGTATCCACAGAATATCCCAGTGGTGAATGATATATAGTAAGTTTGCGGAATGGTAAGTCGGTCAATCGGTCGGACGTGCCTGTAATCTCAATTCCAATCCTCACTGTCCTAAAACCACCTATCATAACGAGCTTTTCTTTATTTTTACCCAAAGTTGTCTGTCTTAGTAAGCCTTTCTAATAAAGCTCGGTACAGACCTCCAATCTAGGCCTTTCACTACCACGGTTTTACGTCACGGCTCTTGATTTGGATTCCGACTGTGGGGTTCGATCTGTAGACACCACCCTTTCTTGTGTCTACGCTTTTGTTTTCACTAGTCATATATTTTAGTTGATGCCTTTTGAGTGAAAAAGGGCGTTTTTTCATTTAAGTATTTTTGACTTTTCATAGAATAAATGTTGGCTTCAGAGGTAAAACGTGTTCTTCGTACTTTCACTTGCTCCGTACTTCACTCCATTGCTTTTATCGTATTTTTCTTACATTTTTTGCTTTCGTTTGTGTTCATTCAACTTTTAATTTAAAGAAATTGTATTTTTGAGTGCAACAGTATTTTGTACTCTTACATTTGCCCTTGCTTTTTTACATTAAATTCAATAAGTAAAGAAACAGTTTTAATTGTTATATATGTATGTTAATTACACAATACAATGTTGATGGGGCCCTAGTGAATTGTGAAACGTTGGGTTTTAGTCCCATTTTATGAAAATAAAAAAATGTAAATAAGTTGTGTGTGCATGCATTAAAGTTAAAGAAGTTCTCAAATAACTCATATGTTTGTTTTATTTTCAGTGTCCTCTGCTTGGTCGTATTCCGTGATCATTAGTGTTGTGATGATTAATAGTGGGGGTGAAAAGTGGCTGTAGTTACGAAATGAGGACTTGTCAATGGAAAAATCAGCTTATAAAACGGTGAGTAAGGTAATATTTATCAATATTCATGCAAGACCCTCTTTCTTGACATTGAACTTGGAAAAGCAGAGAGACTGTACTTCAGTTGATTTTCACCCTCTTTCATGCCCGCTGCACATAAAGTTGGTTCATTCCTCGTCAATAAATAAAAGAAACGTTCGTGGAAGGTACTGCTGCATTGAATACTAAGCACATTTTGCTAGGTGAATTACTTTCGTTTGGGGTGGTAATTTGAATTTAATTGGTTTCCTGCCCCCTGAAACCAGAAGCGCATGTGTGGACTCTACCCGCAGGCCTGTTTTATCTAACGCCGCTTTTTACAGCAGAGAGCACTTCGTACATTTTTATTTACGAACGATTCTCGTGAAATTCCACGGCAATACGCCAGAATGTTTTCAATGTACGTGACATGCGAAGGTAAAAACAAAAAAAAACGCGAATTGACGGACAGGCGGCTGAGCGTGGCGTTTGCAGAGCAAAGAACGAGGGTAATTGAACGGAGCGAGACAGAGCAGTCTCCTCGCGCAGTACCTGGACGGCCGAGGCGATCACACACCGTTTGGCCCGAAGGCGCCGTCTGTACGGACAGGGGCCAGAAGTGAGCCCGGGGGTGAAAGGGGCGGCGGGGGGGGCGGGGCGGGGAGGGAATAAAAACGCCGAGGCGTCATGCGATCCCTTTACGACTTCGTGTCGGGCGGCGCTGAGGGTATCTGCCGTGGAATCGTGCACGTCGAACTCTCGGGGTATTGCCTCTCAGGTTCACGGCCAGCCGGCGAAATCGCGTCCCGACGACCGCTCCTTCGGGCGAGTCCATCCCGCACACGCCGCCTTCGGGGCTGGAATCGCCTTGTCGCCACCATTCGGCACGAGAGGAGAAGCAGAGGATTGGCCGGGGTGTTGCCAGCTCTTCCCCCGCCACCACTACGGAATGTCCTCAAACAACCTCTCCTGTGAAACAAAATTCCTTAACTTTGAAATGAAAAAAATTCTTCAAATTATGAACAAACGACATACGCTGTTCATTGGCTGTCTCTTAAATTCAAATAAATCAAATCAATCAATCATCGTCCTTTGAACAAATCGAAACTCTATACTATCTGGTTTTTTGTCGTTTTTTTTCTTTCTCTATCCCTATCGTTTATTTTTCTGTTTTTTAAAAATAAAAATGATAGAGAATAATGTCCGCTGTTTCTTTTTATTCATAATAATTCACAGAATAATATTTCATCTTGACTCCAAATGAAAATAATTTCCCCCCAAAATAACCAAACATTTCTCCGTCCATTGACGATCCACATTTTTTTCCCCCCACAACGAAAAATAAAAATAGTATGCTTATGACATAGTAAATTTATAACATGATTCACACGATGTCAATTCAAAAATGTATATTCACTGGTGCTTATTAGGTAGAAACGTTTGAAATACAATGGTGAGAACAAATATTATTAACTTAATTAGGCCAAAAAATAACTAATGATTTTTTTTCTTGACACTGTTGACTTCAGGTTCACTGCGGGTTCAACTCCAAAACACTTCGTCTATTTTAACTAGTCAACCTTTCTGTAAAAATTAAGTGTGTAATTTTCTGGATCACGTTTATGGCGTGTGGGGGCAAACTATTTGCGTCTTCTCAGATGGCACCAGCGAAATTTAACTGCGAACTCCATCGTAACTTGTGATGCGCATGGCCCTTTCCCGAGTCTGATCCGGTTCAGGCGCTGCTGCCTTCCGAAAGTGGACATCCGTAGATATAGTTGGCGCCTCTGGAAGGCCTCGGCCGTTGGACTCACGCCACGACCAATGGTCAGGAGTTCTGATTTCCCAGAAAAAGCACACGTATATTAACAAAATTGTCGTATTACATCTGTGATTTAAAAATGACTTATTTTTTAGCTAATAAAGTTAGTACGAAAATTCATACAATAGCTTCTACAATTTCTGCGTGTCTGCAAGGTCTAATCGCCGAAACCACTCAAGCCATTTCGATGGAGTTTTCTCAAAGGCAGAATATTTTGCCGGGAATAATTTACACGTTTGTTTTAAGGCTATGCTTTTCTGTTGCACGACGAATACTACTTGTATTCAAATGTACATTTCTTCGATCTTAATTAAATTTTGGACACTGGGCTTTCAAAAGAAGATAAGTTTCTCTTTACATAATATTTTGTAAAAACTATTTCAATTTTTTCCGAGTACTTCGAGAACTGTGTGGTCATTCGGATACAGTGCATAAAAATGTTCTGGAAACACATAATGTTAGAAGGAATCCAGAAAGTAATAGAAATTCATTTTGCTGCACATTTTTTTATTTTCCTGGTACAATTTATTTAATTTTCCAGTAGTTTTGTATTTCGTCGTCTTTGCAATTTTCTGTGTGTCTTTTATTTTTGTCCGAAACTATGTTATCTTGCACAGAACTTTTGTGCTCAGAGTTTATCATTCTCATACAAGTTCTTTGTTTTCTTTGGACCCTCCTAATATCTCACCATGTCGTATAAGTCTCGCCCTTGGCTCTCGCTCGCAAACTGCAACGAGGTAATCTCGGCGCGGGGCAGGGGCAGGGGCCTCGGGATTGAGGACGGGTTCTTCCCGCGCGCGGGGGCGGCGCGCAGGCAGGGGACAGACGACACGGGCGGCACCGGGGCGGCTGCAGGAATTTCATTAGCGCGGTCTTCAGCCTCACCCCGCGCAGCCACGCGTTTCCCGACCTCCATGCCACATCGCGCCCGCCCACACCTCCCCGCTTCCCCAGCCCGCGCCCCGCCCGCCCGTTCCCTCCGCCCCGCTCCTCGGCTCGCCTCATGACGTGTCGCCCCCCTCCATATCTTGTTCTGTCTCTTTCTGCGCACCTCGCCCCGCTCCCCGCCCCGCTGCCCGCCCCGCTCCCCGCCCCGCTCCCGCTCCGCTCCCCGCTCCGCTCCCCGCCCCGCTCCCCGCCCCGCTCCCCGCCCCGCTCCCCGCCCCGCTCCCCGCCCCGCTCCCCGCCCCGCTCCCCGCCCCGCTCCCCGCCCCGCTCCCCGCCCCGCTCCCCGCCCCGCTGCCCGCCCCGCTCCCCGCCCCGCTCCCCGCTCCGCTCCCCGCCCCGCTCCCCGCCCCGCTCCCCGCCCCGCTCCCCGCCCCGCTCCCCGCCCCGCTCCCCGCCCCGCTCCCCGCCCCGCTCCCCGCCCCGCTGCCCGCCCCGCTCCCCGCCCCGCTGCCCGCCCCGCTCCCCGACCCGCTCCCCGACCCGCTCCCCGACCGGCTCCCCGACCCACTTCTCGCCCCCGCTTCCCGCCCCGCTTCCCGCCCCGCTTCCCGCCCGGCTTCCCGCCCCGTTTCCCGCCTCTCTCTCCTCCCCGCTGCCCGCCCCACTCTCTTCCTCCCGCTTCCCGCCCCGCACCTCGCCTTAGGGTACAAACACGTAGAACGCTGGGACGCCGACGCCGGCATCCGCTGCTGATAAGCAGCGCTGCTCGACCAGCAAGGGCGGACACATAAGACGCCGATTCGACAGTGTCGAGATCTAGCGGTTCATCCTAGTACTTCACTTCATTCATTTATCGAAATTATATCCAGTGACTGCCAAGAAGAAAATACACTGTTTTTGTGAATAACAGTAAATGGTGTATGGAATAATAGAATTATTGAACGCTGTTTTCGACAATTATATTCAAAATAGATATTAAGCTGATGCAGACTGATGTTAATTTACGAGAATTATGAGGTGCATGTGTGTTTTACAAAACGATATTGATAAATATGGATTAGATAACTTTCCCAATAACGCTATTCAATTGGATTCACGTAACGTTGCAAGACAGTCTACAGAACGATCGTCCAATTCATCAATTATGGGAGATACAGTTTTGAAATTCGTGTATAATCTAATTGTGTACACTCGCATAAACTGATAAATGCTTCTGAAATTGTCTTTTCTTTTAGTTTCTGTTGATTTGATTAATTTTTCGCTCAATGTAACTTTTAACATTACATAAACAAATATATTTGAGGTTATGTAGATGTTTACTTGTTCATATACGCAGAAATTTCTTTCCAGCACTTTTCCACATTTATTCGCGTGTCTTTTGCCCCTCTATTACACACAACGAGCCTCACAAACAACATCAAAACCAAAAAAGTACTAAATCTCTTTGGAATCTTGTGATCAGACACTTCAAAGCCACGAGTCGACTGAAAACCAGCGAGTGCAGCCAGCGCGCCGAAACTCCCAAGAGTTCCGGCTGCTGGCCGGCGCTGGCGGATGGAAGCCGATAGCGTTCGTTGTGTGCGCCTCCATTTGATAACATGGCGCAATCCAGCTGCCGAGTGACGTCATTCGGCGCCGGGCCCTCCCGCGCGAGCAACAAGCGTCTTACGTGTGTGTACCCTTACTCTCCTCCCCCGTTCCCCGACCCGCTTTCCTCCCCGTTCTCCTCGCAGCTCCTCGGAGCAACGCCGCGCCCTGCTGCCAGTCCCGAGCCGCGCGCCCTTCGTCTTGCCAGCGCCCGCGACCTGAGCCGCCCCCCAACGCCCCGCCCCGCCCCGCCCCGCTCCATTCCACGTAGCGCCGCCCGCCGCGAGGCGCAATTCGTGCGGCGGCGCCGTAATGGGGTTGTTTTCCGCGCGCCCGGGCATTGCGCTCCACTTGCGGAGGGCAGCGCGCAAACAAACACGCGCACCGCCGCCGCCGTCGCCCACCCGCCTCATCAGCCGCTATTCAGCGCCGCCGGCGCCGCGACGCCGCCGCCGCGCCGCGCCGCGACGGGCAGTCGCACGGACGCCTCGCAGCGGCCGCTGCCAGCGCAGCCACCGGCGCAGGGCGCAGTCTTCCATGATGTCCACTGGTTATTTCTGTTCTGCTTCAGTTCACATTAACAATTCAGGCTTGGCTGCGTTTAGCCTAAAATAATACAATATTTGAAGTTGCATATTCTTTCCTTAATGAAATATGTTCTTTAAATACAGATCTTTATGTAAGGTCATGTGAAATTTTTGAGTAGTTTTAGAAAATGAGTAGTTTTAGCGTAATCTTCTGTGAAACATAGACAATTTTTAAACAATTCTCTTCTCAAAAACTGTTCAAATTTTTTATGTCTTATGTACTAAAGGACTGTAAAACATTGGTGCCAGTCTCATTTCCGGTGAATTCTCTGTATTTTCGAAACCACAAAACTACAAAATCCAAATCCCAAACTAGAAAATCAAAATCCTATCCAAAACTAAAAATTAAATGTAAAGAGTTTTCACCTAAGCAAAATTTATTCCAAAAGAATTCGCTCTTTGAAAAGGAATTTTTTTTAGAAAAAGAGTAGTTTCCCATAATTTGAGCTTGAGATTTATGCTATACATAAAAGGAAACATTTTCTGAAAAACTGCTTCAAATTGTTCTTCAATTATAATTGAAATTTATAATTGAATAATTGTACACGAATAGATCATGGAACGCTTAAAAGAATGGCGAAGGTCTCATTTTTGTCAAACACTGAATGTTTGAAAATTGAAATTTTTGAATGAAATGGTTCCAGAGTTGTGCCGTAGACTATAGTTTTACGTCTACGCATGTTTTCTACACGTAATCTACGTGTAGTCTACGTGACTCTTTTTACGTGTAGACTACGTAGACAATGTATTCTGTGTAGACTATTTATTTCTCCACATCGAATAACCCGAAAAATGTTTATAATAAGTAGCAATAGTAGAAGAATATTTTAATGTAATATAAAACAATTATTTACGCTTCAGTAAGTCAAACAAAATATACCATTTGTGATGAAGAAAAGACAACCTTCGTATCCATCTCAAGAAACCAGTAGGAGATTGTTCCAATTTGCACTCCTTTAGTACTCCTTTAGATGTGATCCAATCAATTTCCAATAATTGTGATCCAATAATTATAAATAAATTTTGGCTTTGGGGGCGGATCCTGACCCTTTTAGATTCGCCCCTCCCCCAATAAAAAGGTATATTACATTATTGTCTACATAGATTACCTTTGTCTACGCGGTGTCCGTTGTCTACGCGTTGTTTACGTGTAGACGTAGACTATGATTCTTTACGCGTAGACGCACATCACTGAATGGTTCACGTGCTTGGGGATAGGTAGAGAGAGTTGCGAAGCTCTCAAAAATGTTGCAATTCCTTTAGCCGATCGCATGCCCTGCCCTGCTCAAAGCAAGTAGCTAACTCCCGTCAGGGGTAGGCAAACTACCACTATAATAATCTGCCCAGTAATAACATAATAATGTTAGTCTCCACTCCAGACCTGCACAACGCCTGCTCCCGCGGGCATTTTGCTCTTGCGAGCCGGTCGTCTGCCCGTGGCAGCGCCGAAAGTGCAAATAGTGGGGAGTAGGAAGCTTTGCGGTGAGGGGAGAAGTCTGACCGTAGCACGACGAGGCGCGTAGATTGAATGCCTGGGCGTCTAATAATGATCCATGCTTCAAAATTAAATTCCCATTTGTTTAAATGGATTATCTCTAGTATTTCAAGTTACCAGGGTCATAATTCACTGTTTACGTTCTGTGCACAACTGTATATCCATCTTTGTATCCACCATTGTATGAATTTTCATATTCTAATTTTTTTAAAGAAAATAACATGCTCATTGTGACTTAAGCATTATTTTAAAGCACTAGCTTTAAAATATTTGCTTATGTGTAAGAAAAATATTGTTTAATTCTAACACAAAATTGCAATTTAATAATTGGTTGTTCACCAGGAATGTTATAACCTCCAAATCATAGAAAAATGAACAAAATCATGAGAGCAATCTCTCACATCATATCATTAAAATAGAATATGTGGCAATTGCAAGAAGGGTAATGTTTAATAGCACATTTGTGACCATTTTCCCCCATTATGAAACTGAATAAAAGAGATCAACGAGCAAACTTTTGTGACGATATGTTACGGACAATCATAAGATAATCATGAGTATTGGTTATATAGAATGCAAAGGGCTTCATATTTTTATACGATCTCGTACACGACTTTGCTCTCTTGTCAGAAATTAGAACAGAAAATAATCATGATTTTTTTAAGCACAATATGTTTTTGCATAGAGAAAACCTTCTCATTCAATTAAACATCGTTAATAAAAATAGTTGATTGCTGTCATCATCAAACAAAAACAATTCAGTACCAAAATTTTGTATTTAGCACAACACTAAATTTGTGATTACATCGTAGCAAAGCGAATTACATTATAAGCCCTACAAGCAATTATAATACTATACAATTATAATACATTATACCAATATGTATAATTCGTTGTAGTTTCATATTTCGCCCTGTCATATACCGAGAACAAACATTTGCAATATAATACAAAATACAATATTACTTGAACTGTATATTGTAGCGGTACGCTATTTTTAATATTTTTTAAATTTCACAAATAACTGTCGATGTGAGGCGTCCACCTCCCGCCGCCGCCAGCCGGGTCGGCGCGCCCCCTCCGCTAATGGAAGGGATGACAGCACGCGCCCCTCTAAAGTTTATGGCCATCGTCCGCGAGTCGACCCTCATCCCGTCACGCACCCGGGCGCCGAAGAAGAGATTAGAGACGTGTGCTGATCCCGCCGTTCCGGGTATCATGCGCACTAAGTACCCAGGCCGTCCTTCGCAGCTTTCTCCAGGGGTCCCAACGGACATTCCGCGTACCCTTTACTGACCTACTTCCGAAGTCAGACGGAGAGCGTTTTCCAGACAGAGATAGGGCTACGGAAAATTCCTAGAATCACCGGACCTGATTGGCCGAGGACAAAATTACGGCGTAGTAGCACTTAGCCAATCAGGGGCAAAATTCCGTGGGGTGGGAGCGATTTTGGGGCACTTTTGAATTTTCGGGGTGGCGAAACGAGGAGACCTCCACGCTAGCGGCGTAGGGGAGAATATCACTTCTTCTTGTTCGATTGAGCTGGGGGGGCGAGCGCCGCGGAGTGAGTAACAGCTCCGGCGCCGCGTTCGAACACTACGTGTACTCGACTTGTCTTGGGTGGCGAGCGCCGCGGAGTAAGTGATAGCTCCGGCGCCGCGTTCGAGGGAGAATTATTATTTTGGGACTTAGTTCGTGGACTCTGAGCTCTGCCGTGGGCAGTGACCGGTGACTAGTTTTCTCCGAGATTCGTGATCGTGAAAACTCCAGAGAACTTTCCGTAAGAACGGCTGATTTGTGTGAACGGAATTCGCGATCATTCACGATCCGGGCCAGCTGACCGTCGCCGCCGCCGCCGTCACCGCCGCAGCCGCTGTCGCCGCCGCCGCTCCTTTGGTAGCTATTGTGGAAGGACGTTTCTCGGCCTGGCAGGGCCATCTCAGCCGCCGACCCAGACGGAGAGAAGCCGACGCTGCCGCCGCCGCCGCCGAGGGCCGCCTACACGCCGCCCCATTCAGGCATAAACTTCGGTCAACGACCGCCAAAGAACTATTGTGCATTGCTGTGCCGCGCTTAGGCACTTGTTTCCTCATTATTGTCAGCCAGAAGGCGAATGGCCTAGAGTTTGTTGGGGCCTGTAAAGGAATTTGATTGTAATTCTCGTTCTTTATTTTTTTTTAGATTTAAGTTTTATCTCATTTTTTCTTTCGTTTCTAACTGAGCTCATCAGGTAGGGCCTTTCTTAACTCTTTGAATCACTGTAACTTCCCCGGCCTATTATTAGGCGGGAATAAACCTTTTTATTTGCTTTACCAACCACTGAATTGTTTCTGTAGTTAGCAAACGCCTTACGACTCCTTCCATCCGAGTTAGATTCTAAGCAGGTGACAAAGTTGGCCGACTGAGCTAGGCCCGGGCCGCCCTCGTTGACTTCGGCGCACACCCACGCCGCCGGAGCTCGACGCTGTGGTTGACGATCGACGCCACCGTGTGGCTCGATAACGAACCTTGGGTGTGACAATATGACCGTCATGTTCTTGCCGATTGCTCTTTAAATTTACGCGCTATCTTTCGAATTGCGCATTCCGATTGGTGGTCCCCACTCCTAGATTGGGTCTCATCCCCACCCTTCA
The DNA here is from genome assembly GCA_031308135.1 of Acheta domesticus. Taxonomy (NCBI): domain Eukaryota; kingdom Metazoa; phylum Arthropoda; class Insecta; order Orthoptera; family Gryllidae; genus Acheta; species Acheta domesticus. The sequence continues at coordinate 17,587,045 of JAHLJT010009436.1, forward strand.
TCGATTTTCTCATTTGCACCCGAGTTGCCCGCACGCAGCTCCTGAGGTCAGTGAAAGTGCAAAATGCTGTGCAGGTCTGCTCCACTCAGATATTAGTATGTCACTCTAACACCAAACTGAAAAGCTACATTTCCATAATTACTCGTCAATAAATCGTTATTTTAGGTAATACAGTAAAATCTGTCTAAACCGGTACCTGTACAAGCCGGAAACCTGCCTTAACCGGAAAATTTCTCCGGCCCGCGAAGTTAAATGGCATATTTACACGGCATAAAACGGAATCTGTCCAACGCGGAAACGGAACGGTTTTTCATGACCTGCAAGGCGAAAAAAACTTCATAAAACGGAATTTCTGTTAATTTAATGCAGTTCGCAGAGAGACGGGATATACTCTTATTGGAATGAATGCATCTGCAAGTCTGTTTTAATATCGCTGTCCATGTTATGTGTTTCACACGTGACCGCACAGTGAAGGAAATGGGCTCCCGCTGATATCGTAGAATTCGACCTTGAGATCATCTGTCTCTCACGGCGTAAGCCGTCGGGGAATTCCCTCTCTCCCGACTTTCTAAGCGTGGGTAGGTGTACGGGCATGGCTTCAATTTACGCGTCTCCCTGTCTCGCGTTGGCAATCGTAACCCCTTGGCAATCGTAACCAGAGCCGAATTGCTCCAGGCCATGCGAGGCTGTCAGATAGACCTATACCGCGTTTTTTTAACTTTGCCTCTCAAGGCCCGTCTTCGCGATGAAATATCTCACGGTATTTCGCATCTTTCTCAGTCGTACCTCTAGATATCTCGTGATCTCGACTGTATCAAGTAGCGCTTACGATCATGCGACTTCTCGTGGAAGGGGCCATAGGGGCTTGAGGGGCAGAGTTTGAAAAATCACAGTGTAGTACTCTGGGCTGTGACGCATTGTGCGCTGAAAGACTCTGCGAGAAGTTCGGGTATAGCCAGAGAGGTGATGTGTTTTTATGAGTTTCACAACCAGTTTGACAATGATTGAAAAACAACATATTATAAAACATAAAACTCTACATATTAAAATTTTTCAACTTAGGAAAACATTTGAAAAGGTGTTTGTAAGAGAGAAACCCATAAACAAAAGCTCTAGATTCATGTTGAAATAGTAACATTATTTAAATAAACAAGTCGTGAAATATTTCTTTTTACCTAATTGTCAGAAATAATTATGTTTAATATTCATTTATTGGTGATTTCTTCCATAAATGAGTTTAATGTTAGTATACGTTTTATAATTATAATAAAGTCATGTTACTAGTTTCAGGACGGAAATATCAACATAAAAAGTGTCATAAACGGACAATTCTGCCTAAAACGGAAACCTCCCTAAACCGGAAAATTTGTTTATCCCAATAGTTTCCGGTTTAGACAGATTTTACTGTATTAATTATTTTTATTTTTAAAATCCAATCAAGATTACTTCGTGTTAATATGTATGTGGAACTGGTTTTTGAAAAGTGAATGACTGACAATATATTTGAGAAGTCGACAAAATACTGTCGCCAGAGCTATGCGATATTGAATGAACTTTATTGACACAAGGAGTTCTTGGAAACGGAATAAACATGATTTTCTATCCTTTATTTCCGTTCTCTTCCTGCAATATTGATCACATCCGGGCGGCATGCGTAGATGACTAAGAACGTTCGTCCAGAACGTCAACGAAGACTGCGAGGAGGCGATGGAATCGTCAATTTAATAAGCATACGTCCAGCACGATCCTCTGATTCCTAAGAATTTGTCCCCCTATTGAACGAGCACAAACGGAAGGAGGCGACGAGGAAGCGGTGTGTAAACATCCTGGCCGGCGGCAGTCGCGCCCGTCGCCGGAGCGGTGACTGCTGCATCTCGGCGATTCGCCCGCGCTAAGCGCCGCTTCAGCGCCGCTCGGCGACGGCGGAAGAGCGAATCGCGCCACTGCGGGGCCAGCGGCCGGCCTTTCTGCAGCGCCCCGCCCCGGCCGTAAAACAACGAACGCGGAGCGGGGCGGGGGGGTTGTAGCGGGGACCGGGCGGGGCGCGGCGAGTAATGGGCGGGGCAGGGCGGAGGAGGGTGGGGCGGGTTGGGGGGAAGCGGGGCGGGGGAGGGGAGTATTGGAGACCGGGCGGGGCGGGGCGAGTAGGGGCGGAGTAGGGTGGAAGCGGGGCGGGGGGAGGGGCGTAACGGAGACCGCGAGGGTCTGGGCGAGTAAGGACGGGGCAGGGGAGGGGAGGGGTGGAAACGGGGCGGGGCGGGGCGGCGCCGGCGGCGTCGTTGCACTTGTCGGGGGCCGCTGCGCGGCGCGGCGCGACGTCTGGAGCGTGGCGGGGAGGGGGAGGGGCGGGGCGACTAATGCGGCAGCGGTGATGATGCCGGTGCCGCTCTCGGTGGGGTTGGGGGTGGGGCGGGGGCGCTTGGCGCGGTGCCACCCACGCGCACAGTGCTCGGGCAGGGGCGGGCGGGCAAAAACTCTCTCGGTGTCGGCGGCTTCTCACCCGTCAAATTTCATGCGGACAGCTTCCAGAATTGCAAGACGACAGACAGCGGTTAGTGGCTCGCGGGTACATTTTAGTGACGGTTGACACACACAGAACTTTGGTGATTTAGTGGGTGGTCACCAGTATTACTGTTCGAAAAGCCTCTTTTCTGCAGGAGAGAATTTTCTTTTAAATCTATGAGAATGTAAACGATTGGATATTCTCTTTATCGTTCTCAAAATTGTAATATTAGGCAAGAACTTATTCCATGGCCACAAATCGCACAAAACATTGCAACAGCAAAAAATACTTTATTTACACAATGTTCAAATATCTCGTGTAATGGCTGAAGTTATATTTTAGGTTGTAGAAATTTGAAGATGCTGCGTCACTTTATTTTATAGTATTATCAGATTAAGAGACTATACTAAACCTTGTCTACTAATTCACTTGCCAGACTTTGTAGTTACACAAATACCTTTTCTCATTGCAGTATTTTATTGTTTTTTCTTACGGCATACTAGCATGCATGACTTGTAAACAATACATATTTAATTGGGTTAACAATTCTGTACAACTTAAACTAATTATATTAGTTTCCACACATTATTTTTTAATAAAAACGTATGTAATGTATCTATTTAGTATTTCAAAGTCATTTCCAAACTATATTTTAAACGTTATCAGTTCAGTTTCCTTACGAATCTTCAATTTCTTTGCACTTCGTTTCAGAAACAATTGTCCACGCACTTTACTAATAACAACCAATAAAGTTGGAAGGCATTATTTGTTTGTGCCTACACTCTCTCTTGCAGTTCTGGACAATACTGATAGTTTGTCATCGTTAGTTGGTAAGTTAAATTCACATTGCATGTAGGTTGCAAAAATGCTCAGTATAATAAAGTTAGACGTGCGTTTAGTCAATTATTCTCTACAAAAATCCAAAAAACCCGTATTGTTTAATAATACTCAATGTGTGTGCCCATACGTTAAAATGTCGTAGAAGTGCATCATTCTTGTCTCTTGCATAAGTGATGTAAATCTTTCTGGCTGGCTCTGCATCAATTTAAATGAATTGTTTTCAGTGAAATATTATTTAAGTAAATAACAAATCAATAGAGATCAACAGAGAAATCAATAAATTAAGAGTGCCTTCAGAAAAATTCATTTTATGTTGTCATGCCACAAAAAGGAAATAATATTCCTATTCTGATTCGTTGGGAAATGACATTATTCCCATTTATGCCAGTAGATAACATCAGAATTCAAAAATGTTTGAACAATAATGCTAGTCTCTAAGTAGACAGTTTAATTCTCTACAAATTACTCATTCATTGGCGGAACGTTAGCTGCTGCATGCAATGTGATCTTCGATAGAACACGACTTCGGAGGAAACAATATTAGACCTTGAGGCTACAATTTGCTACCTACGTCTCCACTCCATTACTATTTAGGATCCAGTCTACACTTTAATTATGCCTTGTTGTGTTTGTCGCTGTTAATGTCCTTGCTTTGCCCTTCGACGTTGTCGAAAACGACCACTGGCTGCGGCGGGTGTCGGAGCGTGACCCGGCGCGATGAGTCGGCAAGGCGGCGGGGCGGCGCGGCGCCACTGTGGGCCTTATAATAACGCTCCGCTCGGCTGTGACGGGCGCGCGAGTGAGTGATCCCGGCGTGGGAACACTGCCTCCGCCTCCGCCACCGCAGGCGCCCTGCAGGCGCTCCGGGCGTTTCCGGGGTTCGACTCCGCGGAACGACCGCCTCCCGCCGCCCCACGACGGATGAGACATCCATGTTTTTGTAGGAACATCGATGCTCTAAACATCAATGAATTAACGACGATTTTTTTTGACATCGATGTTTTTCCTTTTCCGATGTTTTGTTTCTGAAGGAAAAATTCCCACGATCATAATACTGTAAAAATATGAAATAACTGATGGTTAACTGTTACATCATGTGTTGGAACTAAAGGAACTCTACTTCCTTCATGGACCAAACTCTCTCGCCCGACATGACCTCCATGCCTACGTATTTCCTCTTTCTTCGTATTCACTTCGCACATCGGGATGTGGTCAACAAAGGCGATGTGGACGTAACTCCTTCTCTGCTCTAAACTGCTCTAAACCTTCTCCCTCTCTAAACACGAACTGCCAAATTCAATTTTAATACACGCGAATATAATGTTAGAAGTTTCTAAACCAGTCTAAAAACATCCCTGTTCAAAAAGGTGTATGGTCATATTTACATTGCTGTTTTTTAATTTTGAACATCGATGTTTTGGTTGCGATGTCGCATCACTAGCCCCGACTGCTTTTGCGCAGCCTTCCGCGTTGTCTCAGCGCGATGGCGTCGCAGATGCACCTACCGCCTTTGTGTTCCTCTTCACGTTCCCGCTAAGGGATGGCGTTGCTGGCACCCGTCAACAACACTTTTTAATGTCATCGCTGCTCCTTCCATCTGATACACCATTTCATTCTCCTCCCAATTTGCCGGCAGCGCTTCTTTACCTCTCCGCTCCACCCTTCGACACGAGCATTGTCAATCTTTGGTTTGTGGCTCTTACATTACCATTTCAATCTCCCATAAGCAACACCGCTCAACGCCCAGTTGTGCATTGACCTCCCGTTTGCTCCGTATTTCCTTCATTTCTGCCTCAATGCTCCCCGTTTCTCTCGCACTTGACTCCTCCCTCACGCCGACATTGCTGTTTCCGCCGTCGTCTGCTGTCGGGTGTCGCTCCTGACCGCCTCCCCTCGCCCACTCCAACCTTGCCCCCCCGCCCACTTTCCCTCTCCGCCTCGCCCCCGCCCACTGCTCCCCTCTCCACCTCCGCCCCAGCTCCTGCCCCCTTGCCCCCCGCCCACTGCCCCATCCCTGCCTCCGCCCCCGCTCCTACCCCCCTCGGCCCCGCTCCAACCTCTTCGCCTCCTTGCCCCCTCGCCCCCCGCCCCCTCGCCCCCCTCGCCCCCCTCGCCCCCTCGCCCTCCTCGCCCCCTCGCCCCCCTCGCCCCCCTCGCCACCCCTCGCCCCCCTCGCCCCCCCTCGCCCCCCTCGCCCCCCTCGCCCCCCCTCGCCCCCCTCGCCCCCCTCGCCCCCCCTCGCCCCCCCTCGCCCCCCTCGCCCCCCTCGCCCCCCTCGCCCCCCCGCCGCCCGCCGCGATTGGGAGCGCTGGCAGGTGGCGCTCGCCGTGCGGGCGCGGCCAAGCGTGAGGACCGGTTTGCGCCTCTTTGTTTATCGGCGACGCGCCCTGGCCAACGACAATGTCCGACGTCTAATCTCGGAGTTGGAGCTGTTTTTTGCAGCCAGATATCCGCAATTTTCTTTCAATTCTCTATCACCGTCAAGTATGATTGCTTTTTTGTTATTCTTTGGCGTGGTAATCAATTACAAGTTTCACACTACTAAAACTAGTATAATGAAAAAATTACCACCTTGTGGTTCAATATAGTACATATTTATGTAATGTCCATGAAAGCAAGTAAAATTTTATTCAGTTGTACCCTTTTATAAAATTGTTTTCGTCCATTTTATTATCATCTACAATTTATCCAAAATGGATAAAATAATTTGAGAAGATTATCGTAAAAAACTGTGTTATTTTGCACTTTAAGTATCAAAAATTAATTTCTATTTCCTTATATTGACATTTTCAAAACTTGAAATCATTGACGTGCAAAAGTTTACTGTTCAAAAATATCAAATCATTAGAGAAATTTTGTTTAACGGCAAGGCACTTATTACAGATGTTAGTACAAAATTGTATTAATTTAATTTCTAATCTTGAGCGCTACATTTTTATTAGAGAAAAAGTTCAACATTTGTAATTACACATTAATTTATTGTGTGAAGTCATTTTTTGTCTTTTCTAATACACTATTAGAGCAACAGCACTTTTTCGTGCGTTTATCACTATTTTAAGTAATTTATGAAAATCTATTAAACGTGTAAAAGGAGAATGAGTTTGATTACATGAATAAACAATGAGTCTTGCATGAGCGCAGCTACAGGGTCTAATTATTCTGCTTCCTGATTTTCAAATCGGTGTGTCGCATAGAATCACGCCTTGCTGATTTCATGGCCAATATCTCTTTAATGTCCACAAGACAACAGCAAAAACAACATAACACCAACGTCTTATTCACCAATAAAAAGGCACTTTAGAAAAAAACCTTCAATCTCCGTGTCTTTTACAGTAGCCTCTTTGTGACCACGCTAGATTATCCGAATCTCCTGGGAAATATAGTTGTTATTGCAATTTAGGCTGATCAGGATGCATAAACGTTGCTCAAGACACCATCGACTCAGCGAAGCGAGAAATCACTTATAGGCCTATCAATAACCTTTGTTTCCTCCCACTCGGAAGAAAACTGCTTTTGTGCAGGGGAAATGAAGTTGCAACATTTACATCAGAATCGCATTGAAATAGTTAGATTAAAACTTTCATTGAGAAATTGTCTTGGGAAATTTTAATGAAAAAGCAACAAAAACGAAATGAAAAGAAATGGCTAGTTTGAAAGCTGTTTACCTTTTGTCATTCTTAAATACAACTTTCAATTGTGGCATTAACACATTTTTATTCATTCATTCAAGCAAAACACTCCATAATTAGATCTGAATGTTTAATGAAAATCGATAAATAATCATTTACAAATTCCATTAACAAAAGAAACAGGTATTCACGTATGGATACAAAACAAATCCTATGCTTCAATAATATGAAACTCACGACGACTCACCAGATATGATGCTGGACTTCATCCAAATATCGCCTAATACAGAATTATTGCTTTATTTCTTGATATCTTTCATCAGCACAGAAGTACGTTTACCGACATTGACACGAGCCATCCGCCTTAGAATCACCCGCGAAGACACAGAGAATCACTGTTTGTTCCATGGTTACACCGTGACTTTGTTTCTTAGAGCAGAGGCAGGATTGTCCACAGCCCAAGCCGTTGGACTCCCGTTTCCTTATCCCCCGAGCCGTTGGTCTCCCGCTTTCCTATCCCCCGCGCTGCGGAGAATGATTGCTTGTTCGATGGTCACTTGGTGACTTTGTTTCTTGGAGCAGATGCAGGATTGCCCACTGGCCGAGCCGTTGGAATCCCGCTTCCTTATCCCCCGCGCTGCAGAGAATCATTGCTTGTTCGATGGTCACTTGGTGACTTTGTTTCTTGGAGCAGATGCAGGATTGCCCATCGGCCGAGCCGTTGGACTCCCGCTTCCTTATCCCCCGCGCTGCGGAGAATCGTTGCTTGTTCGATGGTCACTTGGAGACTGTTTCTTGGAGCAGATGTAGGATTGCCCACCGGCCGAGCCGTTGGACTCCCGCTTTCCTATCCCCCGCGCTGCGGAGAATCATTGCTTGTTCGATGGTCACTTGGTGACTTTGTTTCTTGGAGCAGATGCAGGATTGCCCACCGGCCGAGCCGTTGGACTCCCGCTTCCTTATCCCCCGCGCTGCGGAGAATCATTGCTTGTTCGATGGTCACTTGGTGACTTTGTTTCTTGGAGCAGATGCAGGATTGCCCATCGGCCGAGCCGTTGGACTCCCGCTTCCTTATCCCCCGCGCTGCGGAGAATCGTTGCTTGTTCGATGGTCACTTGGTGACTTTGTTTCTTGGAGCAGATGCAGATTGCCGACTGGCCGAGCCGTTGGACTCCCGCTTCCTTATCCCCCGCGCTGCGGAGAATCATTGCTTGTTCGATGGTCACTTGGTGACATTGTTTCTTGGAGCAGATGCAGGATTGCCCATCGGCCGAGCCGTTGGACTCCCGCTTCCTTATCCCCCGCGCTGCGGAGAATCATTGCTTGTTCGATGGTCACTTGGCGTCTTTGTTTCTTGGAGCAGTTGCAGGATTGCCCACCGGCCGAGCCGTTGGACTTCCGCTTTCCTATCCCCTGCGCTGCGGAGAATCATTGCTTGTTCGATGGTCACTTGGTGACTTTGTTTCTTGGAGCAGATGCAGGATTGCCCATCGGCCGAGCCGTTGGACTCCCGCTTCCTTATCCCCCGCGCTGCGGAGAATCATTGCTTGTTCGATGGTCACTTGGCGTCTTTGTTTCTTGGAGCAGTTGCAGGATTGCCCACCGGCCGAGCCGTTGGACTTCCGCTTTCCCATCCCCCGCGCTGCGGAGAATCATTGCTTGTTCGATGGTCACTGGTGACTTTGTTTCTTGGAGCAGATGCAGGATTGCCCACCGACCGAGCCGTTAGACTCCCGCTTTCCTATTCCCCGCGCAGCGGAGAATCATTGCTTTTTCGATGGTCACTTGGTGACTTTGTTTCTTGGAGCAGATGCAGGATTGCCCACCGGCCGAGCCGTTAGACTCCCGCTTCCTTATCCCCCGCGCTGCGGAGAATCATTGCTTGTTCGATGGTCACTTGGTGACTTTGTTTCTTGGAGCAGATGCAGGATTGCCCATCGGCCGAGCCGTTGGACTCCCGCTTCCTTATCCCCCGCGCTGCGGAGAATCATTCTTGTTTGTTGTTATGATGTTGGCTTTGTTCTTCAGATTGTAGGGAAGTTTGATGACGTTCCACAGGTTTTAATGCACCTATCACCTGTACAAAGAAAAATATGTTTTAGAATATTGTTATAATTTTTTTGTTTTGCCTGTTACAATGTTACTGCTGCCTGTTAAATACCGTGGTAATCAATTCATTTGTAATAGTCAAGAAAATAATAGTTGTGAACATCTTCTGAGAGAGTTGACTTTACAGCTATTGAATGATAATTGACAAAAATAGTGGTGTGGAATAATCTTTTCAACAGGGCGTGTTTTGTGGTGGAACCGTTGAGTTATCACTGGCAGCTATGGACGTAGTGGGCCCCGCGTGTTGCGCTCCGTAAGAAATCAGAAAACACGTCGTTGGTTCGTCATCGAAAGCGCATGTGTCAGGCCCAAAAGAGCATGCAAATAAAATGCCATTTGTGTTTAAAAAACAAACATTGAGAGTTTTATACAAATCAGGAGGATAAGAACGCTAAATTTAATTTAAAATATTTTCCACAGTCGTTCACAAGCTTATGTCATTAACACCATGCATCCGCGTGGTCATGAAGCAATCATCATATCTTCTGCCAACGCAACCTGTGCCCACATCACCCTCAACGATCTCGCCGCTGGTATCAGTTGAATGTGAAATATGTTCTGGAAATATTGAAATCTCGTGGCGTGCTACCATCGATAAAAATGTTACTGAATAAAATGACACAAAAACGTTTTCCAAAAAGTAGTACACACACTGCTCAAGAACAGCAAATAAAACACTCTCGTATATTACAATAAAATATTTTAACAAAAACAGTCTACACGAATTCTGTAATAACATGCTATAGTGTACAAACAGTACATTTCTTTACATATCAAGAATATCAAAGGAATCGATGATCCATAACGCAACACATGAATAGCAAATATTTCATGAAGGGAGAACTTGGATCTTTGTTGCCACGTGACATGAGCTGTGCCGTAAGCATTGTCGCCATATGACGTTTAGGTCTGTACGTGTCATAAGAAAGTAGGCGAAAAACACCATCAAGAATTTGCATTTATCACTCAAAATCAATTTTGTTTCATTTTTCTTTAATTTTACCCAAGTTGCTGGGTATCTGACAAAACATTGACACCTCTCTCATAGGAGAAGGCCGCGTGCTTTTTTTAAAATTTCTGGCCACATTGAAATAATATAGATATAACGTTTAAATATATAAACAATATTACTTTATATCTGTAACCTCCATTCTTCAGAATAATTTTCAAAGTTGTAATTTAGGCAGTCAATGTTAAATGAAAGGATCCGTGAAATCACGTACGTGAACTGGCGACACAGACATAAACTAGCCTACGACATAGAAAATGTGAACAAAATATGAAGAATCAACAAAATGTCAACTAAACTTTCCTCATTTTTAAAATGAAATTAATTTCCATAATTTCTAAGGAATTAAGAGTGAAATATAAGTAATTTATATTCTGACCACAATGAACTCGATTTTTTATTGAAACCTTTTCCAGCAGTCAGTTTTCAAGAATTTTCGAGCATTTTATATTTCGCTGGTGACATAAAATTTCCGTTACAGCTAACAGTAGCAAATGAAAGAAAGCTTTTCAAATCGTAGGCAATATCGCAATTGCACTATATTTTTATATTCTCTCTGAAAATGTCCTTAGAAAATTTCACAAAGAAAATGTAATAAACAAATACAAGCGTGTATTTAATAAGCGTACGCTATGAGCAAACGTCGTAAATTATACAGGGTGAGTCACGTAACTTTAGCACCTCCTGTAACTTTTGAACGGTTGAAGTTCTTGCAATGCAGTTTTCACGGAAGTGCATGAGGGGAAGGGGCTAATAGATACGTGCATTAATTTCTATTTTATCACTTGTATTTTACGAGATTTTTTAGGTAACTTTGTTTTTTCAAATGAGACTATACATATTTTTTCAGTCCACCATGACGAGCGTAAAAAGACGAATCCAATGATGTACATAGTGTCATATGTTAGATAAGCATTTTTTTGATTAATTTTGATTTTTGCGACTGGGGTTTAACGGACATTTTGAATAGTCTACCACACAAGGTCACGCAGCGCTCCATCAGCAACGCACGCCCGAGCAAGGGAAGGGAGATTTGAAGAAACGAAACATGTTCCAAATATTCACAAAACCATTGCAGTTTTTTCCTGAACTGTGCTTTCCATCCTTCCGCATTTTCAGATTTTCGACTTTCTTTCATTGAAGGAATTAAAGGATGGAAAATAAGGATTTGTCATAAGTTTGTATCGTAATAAAATTGTTTATAACTTCAACTCCATTTAATAGGGTTTCATAAGATACGTATTAATGGGATCTTGAAACAAAGCACAATAAGAATAAATATTTAAAACTGTGCAAAACAATTTTGCGTATTTTGAGCAAACAATTTCAATCTTAATAAGAATATAATAATAACTTAGGGATAGAAATTATCTTATTTCAATAAATACTACTTAAGACAAATCCGTATTTTCAATCCCTAAGAAACACAAAATATCTGAAAATGGATCAGGATGGAACGGAGAGTTCAGGAAAAAATGCAACAGTTTTGTGAATATTTTTCGTATCCTCAAGTACTAAAATCCCTTCCCTTTCCCGAGCCCGCGTTTGCTGGGCGAGCGCTGCATGACCTTGAGGGGCTGGCAGTTACAATGAAAATATCCGTTAAACACTAGTCGCAAAAATATCACAATTACTCAAAAAAATGCCTATCTAACATATAACAATATGTATATCATTGGATTCGTCTTTTTACGCTTGTCATGATAGACTGAAAAAATATGTATAGTCCCATTTGAAAAAACAAAGTTACCTCAAATATCTGGTAAAATACAAGTGATAAAAGAGAAATCAATACACATATCAATTAGCCCCATTTCCTCATTCACTTCCGTGGAAACTGCATTGCAATATCTTCAACCGTTCAAAAGTTACAGGAGGTGCTAAAGTTACGTGACTCACCCTGTATACTACTCAAACTTGCAAATATAATATAAAAAATCAGAATGTATAGAAAAGACGGAATATACCTCAAGGGTCTCCACTTTTCGCGGTTGAAAGGGAAGTCTTCACCCCCTGGACGATGGCTTTAGGAGGCAACCTCGGCTCTCTGCCCCGAATCACCCGGTAACAAACGACAGTGATCGCTACATGCAAAGCGACAACACTTATTGTTAGTGCACGCAACATCGATTCGATGCGAAATAGATGTCTTTAAGTCGCACGACTATGAAGATATTTAATACTCTACGTGGTTTAATCGCGATCGACGCGGGTGCACAGCACACTCTGTCAAATTTCTCCAGCAATTGGGCGGCTTTCCAGCGTCCTAGAATCTGTGGTTCCTCCTAGCTGATATTTGAGTGATTGATTTATTGACTCCGGAGGTGTCAACTGCTAAGGTCATTAGTTCTATGAATGCGGTGATCTTTGTCCGCTGGATGAAGAGATTCGATGTCTATCTCCCACTCAGCTTCTTGGTTTTACCCACCTAGGTATTTCCGATCAGCGGGAACAAACTCTAAACTCTTGAAGTGCATGTAAGAGTGTAAGTGAGGGGTAAGGATATGACAAGGAAGAGGAAGGAAAGATGGCGCGCGGTCCATGGCCCGTTTGTTAGGGTACTACTCCGGCTTTCGCCTGGAGCTGGTCGGAGAAACGACGGAAACTGGGATCAGCGCAGACGCTAGAAATTTGGCCGCTAGAAATCACCTTCAGACAGCGGCGAAATTCGCCTGTCTATGTTCCTAGGTCGAATTCCTGCCACCGTCGAAACTGGAATCCTAGGAGCTGCATTTGAAATATTAATGATGAAAGTAATTAAATCTCTACGAACGGCGAAAATATGTTTCGTTACGAAATTCTGTAACGTCATAAAACAAATATTCCAGCACTGTGCAACATAAATTCTGTATCTGACTGTAATTTGGATTTTAGCAAAATGGACAGCGCCGGATCACAAATTGGTCGTTAGTAGCAATTTAAAGAAAGAGGAATTTTCAATTACAGTTTATAAGGCCTTTTACCGATTTGAAACACCTTTTAACGATTTGGATCATTTTCTCTGAGTGATTAAGTAGTTTCATTTTACTTCCAAAGATTAGGAAAATATCGGATTCGTTCTAAAGTTAATATTCCTTAATACCCTTGAGACTGTTTTAAATTGGGACGATTTTTTCTGCAGAAAAGTGTGTGTGACGCCTTCAACTACCTTTGTTCAAACGTCCTGATCCAAAAAAAATTGTGCAAATTATTTTTCCAATCATAAAGGTACTTTTAAATAGAATTGTTGAAAAGTGTAAATTAAATTTATTTAATTCATAAAGCAATTAAGTTTTAATTAGATTTCGTACTGAAAATGTACAGTTTAACAAAATAACTTAGATACGATATTTCTTAAAATAAATGATATGCAATATTTTAATGAATATATTTTCGTCTGTTATTTTGTTTAATTGTGATGATAATTTGACCTTTTTAAACGCCATAAAAATAAAATGACGTCAAGAAAATAAGCTGTTAAAAAATACCACTGTAAGATGACAAAAAATTCAGTTGATATTCAGTATATTGAAAAATTTAAATGAGAACGCGGTAACTAGCAGTTGCAACCTTTATGCTAAAATACTATCTTATAAACAAATAACAAAGCTCTATCATACAAAGTACATTTTGACATAGTGCTGCGTCAATTATATGTACACATGAAACAAATGTAAATTCTCAAATTAGTCAAGTCCAATATAAAAGGCAAAGTACACAAATGAAATGAGTAAAATACCTGGAGCTGTTGCCTCTCAGATCAGGGCCTGATGTCATTGCGACCCCGGGCGGTCCTCTCTAGAGGCTCCCTCCCCTCCCCGCGCCGCTAATCACCCGGCAGCGGGCCTCTCGCTCACCAGAGGGCGACAGTCCAGGGCATTGTTCCTTTTGCTCTCTTTGTTGCACATCAACTCCGCCCTCACCATTTCGGTAAATTCTTTACAATATAAAACGTTTTGTCGGTTTTGCGAGGTGGACTTTTTTAAATGGTAGATTTTCCCATTATTTTTAATTGCTCTTAATATAATTCATGTTACGTCAAATCCATCCATTAATGAGAACAGTTCTTCATCAAGTTCTGCTGTTATTTGCGTTTCTATCAAAATTTCCACTCAGACTTATTTTCCTTGCATTTCAACACTTTCTTCACACTACCTTCAAAGAAATGACTAGTGGTACTACAGAATTGCAGGAGTTTCTTCAACTTGGAAAAAATCCCACGGTGGTGGCGGTGGTTTGGGCGCTAGTTGTGCGGACGGACGGACGTTTTCCCGTTAACTGGTTTTTTAGTATCAAGGGCTCACAAACAAGGAATTCTGGCTACACCACGTGTTAGAGAATTTTTTCTTAATTTAGCAACGGGATTTATCCACTTTTTCGTTATCAGGGCCCAGCAATGATTTTTTTTCTGCCGAAAATCCGACGTATTTTTCTTCCAGCATTTCACAACTTTCCTCATACTACATATATTACACAGTATATACGTACGTATACGGGAAAGTACAAATATTACACATACAACAGCTCATTACATATATAAGAGAATTAGTTACAAATGGCAAATACCATATTAAAAATAAATTTAATACTGTATTAGAAGCTTTTTTAATAAATGGACTTCGTAACACTGTTCAATTATAAAGCTGAGTCACAGTTTTGAGCCGAGAACCTCATTCTCATTAGCATTTCTGGGCGAGTGTAAAGCCTTTTTAATTTCGTCCTTTTCCGCCAAATCCTCCATTAAATTATGAACCGAAAAAGTACCCTAGTCATTAAAGTTAATTGCTTTTGGGTCAATTTCATTTGCATCGTTACGGCATCGACGTCTTACTTACAGCCAGTTGAGAAGAGGGATTGTAAATCTTGGAAAACGAGCGGCGAAGATGTACTGAAAATGATTCAATGTCTTCTTCCTTGATTACTCGTACAAACAATACTGTAAGCTTGCCTATATAATTATTTTCGCTCAAGTATTATCGTCCCCGCATAGGCCAAGCGTTCGCGTACGCGACCGTTTCGAGGTGTTTTGTGGAGCTATGCGCCTGGTCCCGCCGAGCGGCAGCTGTCTGGCCAGAGAGTATATAACAGAGACGGCACTCAATGTATATTGGAGAGCTCTTATTTGACATGGTGGGGGGAACCGACAGAGAGAGTGGGGGACGCCGCCATTCGCGGGCCCCAATAGCGTTGAAGCTTTAAAAATATGCCGGGAATACGAATCAGCCAATCACGACGACCCACTCAAAACGAGTAGCGAAGACGACCCCGGTGTCAAGAGAGTACAGCTCTGTTTCACTTCCAATATTATTTATATTGACTTTTGAATTTATTTATAAGTACATATGATTTGCAGATGAATTAAGAACAAAATAAATGTTACACTATTTAGGAATTTGAAGGCAGGGAAAGAAATCTAGGATAAACATGCAAAATAAACGAAAGTGATTTCACATTTTAACATTTATTTTCAAATTAAACATGGAATAATACAAAGACATAATACAAAGGCACAAAACACATACATCCAAAAATTGTGAAATATCACTAATTCAACTTTCTGTTGGCTCCCTACATACATATTTAAACCCTGACAATCTATTCAAAAAGAAATTTTAAAAAGCAGCAAAAACATAGCATAATTCATTGGCATACAGTGATGACAATTAAAAAACACACAGATATATGGATATTGCAATTAGCCTAAAGTGAGTTGCAATGTGAAAAGTATAAAGTGCACCGTTACCAAACAGTAAGAGTTAAACATAGGAAAATACAATTGAGTGATCGACTTGAACTTTTCTAGTCATAACATACAAACATAGATAAGTAAGATCCTATCAATTAATCTCAAAACCCTTTGGCCCAAGATTCAAAGCACTGAAATGAATCAACATACTAAGATTTGTAAATACAAAACGTGTAAATTGAATTCATATACTGTCAATACATTGATATGTAGTAAATATATACTTATGTATTTGCCCACTTGTTACAGTGCAAGCTCTTATTCATGCTCAGATTTATATGGAATGATATACATAATATTAACATAAATATGTACTAATACTGTTCAACTATGACTTACAATACACACCAAAGTTTTTAGTAAAATAATGTCTTAATCGAATGCTTCTCTTGCATAACTAGGATGGACAAATACTGTAGCTAGCCAGTAAACAAATTTTATACATTTGTGTGGCTGAAAACAAGTTCTTTAATCTTTTTCACACAATTGACCATTTACAAAATCTGCGAGTTACCGAGCATTGTTTCAAACATTCCAATGTGGATCAGTGCCTTTTGTTTTAATATTGCTTAGTTCTGGTAAAAACCCCATCCAACATGAGAGGGAAAACTGGAGACAAACTTTAATAATATTTTGTGGAGTGAATTCTGTAAGTTCTATAAATTAGATTAACCATGTACATTTGAACTAAATGTCTTTCTAATCTTTCATGAATAATTTTAAAAGAATATGTAATACATTGCAAATAAAATGTAGACAGGGCTGGGCAGTATTTAAATACATAAAATCGGTGTATTTAAAAAAGAAATACTTAAAATACTTCAAAAATACATGAAGATAATGAGGATAGTTTCTTTTTGTTTGATTTGGCTAGTGAATGGACCTCATTAAAAATAAATAAATAAAAGATTCTTTCAGCTGTAGAACTTGAGTTCTCTTCATTTTTAAATGACAAATCTAAATTATTAAACGTGATGGACAATTATCAAACAATAATACAAAGTTTATTCTGTATAACACTAGTTTATGTTCATCAGCGCCATTCAACAACTGTTTTCCTGTGCAGGCATTCACAAAGTAAGGGATTGCTTATGCTAATTTGTAATGTAAACGAAACAGGACCAATGACTTAAGCTCACTATAACTGAGAATTCACTGTATCCGAGTTCACTATCAACAGTAGGCTAATTACTAGAGGGTGGATTTGAACGAAATGTAATTCCTTATCTTTTCACTTTAGACCAGTAACTTTTAGTATAGATATTCATTTTATGTTATAACTAGAACTGGGAAGCTTATGCAAGCTTTTAGCACTGAAATATGCATACAAATATGCCACAAAAATGTTTGGTCATAAAAAGATATTTAACAAGATTACATATTTTTGCCACCCAGAGACAGGGAATATGCAAATTAAAAACAGAGTATCTACTCATTGTACTAACATATTTGAAGCAACAGGAAAGTTCATGCTTTGTATTAATACAAATTTTTTACTTGGAAATTTATGGTTTTGTGTTATTTTAGCGAAGAAGTCGAACAATATGAAAAAACATTCATTTATATGCCAAAAAGCTCTGAAAACACAAGGTATGCAGTATATGCAAATAATTTCTTATTTTATTTCCAATATTTTGCCATGAAACACACATTTTACAATTTCAGGGAAATATGACCATTGACAAAAAACTTGCAATTGCATTAACTTCCCAGCTCTTGTTATAACAAAAGGAAATGACCCCATTTTTATATGCCCTTTTTTGCATTTTTCATCGATTTTGACTACCAAGTCACTTTTTACTTCTTTCTGTCATCTTTAAAGTATGTTTTGCTAATTTCATTGAATTTAATACAATTTTAATGGTACTTACTTCAAGTAATGTTTACAAGATGCAACAAATGTTTTTCACAGAATTTCTGAGCAGCTTATTCAATTTTTGTGCTCAGAAATTGTAATGTCATCCATTACAAGAATGTAATCACCATTGTTTGGTGGATTTCACAATACCTGAAGACAGCCTGGTCCAGTCCAAACCCAAAGTTTGCAAGCTCTGTTCACTTGAATGAAAGGAAAAGACTAGAGACAAAAAATAATGTTAAATTAAAATGTGCTCGTAACATCCTAAAAGCAAATGTGCAATAACTGTAAACAGTGAATACTTTACCTCTCTCCTCTGGTACACTCTGCAAGAATGCCCTGAGCATCCTGTCAGGTACCTCAGGACATACATCAGAAAAGAGAGTTGGTACTGCGTTACACAGCACTCTCCTAGAGGCACTAATCATGTGTGGTGTAAAATGATCTACGCACACATATCGACCACTAGTTACAGTGCGCCATGAACAGGAAGCCATCAGGACGCCAATTGCCTTCAGCTACTTTATACACCTGAAGTTATATTAAAAAAATTATCAATAATATTATCATCATCTTCTATTTATTCCACAAAAAAATATAGTGATGGTAATAATTTTCACATTTTTATGAATGTATTTCTATCGTACTACTACTACTACTACTAATAATAATAATAATAATAATAATAATGATAAAAGCATGAACAATATAATTTAATTTTATAAAAATGTAAGATTAACATATCGAGCACATGTGTTAAACAGAATTACCTTCCAAACATCGTTGGGGAAAGCAAACAGATTTGGCCTTGCAGCAATTTGGCAACCAACACTGCTTCTGTCGTGGCATTTTGCAGGGAAGAAAAGGGTATCCTCTCCGATCCTCTCAATTGCCTTCAGCCCCTTAATACACCTGAAGTTATATTTAAAAAATTATCAATAATATCGTCTTCTATTTATTCCACATAAAATATAGTGATGGTAATAGAAATACATTCATAAAAATGTGAAAATTATCGTACTAATAATATTAATAATAATTATTATAAAAGCATGAACAATATAATATTATAAAAATATAAGATTAACATATCGAGCACGTGTTAAACACAATTACCTTTGAACATCGCTGGGAAAAGCAAACAGATTTGGCATCGCCTCTGTCGTGGCATTTTGCAGGGAAGAAACAAAGGGTATCCTCTCCGATCCTCTCAACAAAGGTATCCACAAAAGGGCATTCGTTTTGCACAGCCACTCTCGGCCACTCTTCGTGAAACGGTTCACCACGATCATAAATTTCAAAACATAGAAACAGGAAGTTACGTTCTCTTCGGTAGTTGTCAGAAATGGTCGCTAGAGGGTACTGTTGATCCCAGTAGTCGTACGTAATTTCCGGGCCCGGATATGGCGGACCCAGTCAGGCGTCCCCGGGCGTCCCCACCAGCGTTTATACGAGAAAGTGGTGGGAGGTGTGAAGGTTTCCCTACCCCGTGACGGCCCCCTGTGTCTGGCCCTGTAGCTCGTTCGCCCACACTCCGCGCACCGGTCGCTCACCCGACGGCGTCGCTTATTCATTTTAGTGTTTCGTGTTGCGAGATGTTATCTGGCCGCCAATTGACTTAATAAGTTCCGCTTAATTGCACCCCTGCCCCGAGATGGAGGTGATTCACGATTGAATTCGTCTTCGATTCGTGTTCTATTGAGCCATCAGGCCAGGCAGCGGAGACCCGTCAATAGCCGGACTCAGAGGGCTGCCAGAATGTTTGTATGTAGATGGCGTGCAGAACAGTTGTTCTCTACAGATGTTGAGTAACTAATCTGTGTGTCTTCGTATGTTATGAACGTTTTCTTCTTATTTCAAGTTTTGTCAAACGCATTACTTAATTTAACCTTTTTTAAAGCCGTTAGTGTGTAGGCTGCAATGAGTGCAGTTTAAAGTATTATTTTTATTTATTTAAGGTGGCATTAACTATAAGGTCATTAGCGACCACTACTGATTAACGTTAGGGGTGTCTTTATACTGAATGATGTGATATGGTGATGAGGAGGACTGAAACGACAAACACAAAAACAACCATGCCCGAGGAAGGACTCGAACCCGCGATCCTTCGGCCCGAGATCGCTGCGGCATTACTGGCTTATCGATCTCTGACACCCGGATCGGCCAAGTAAATATTTATCAACGTGAAGAACATGTAATAAATCTTAGATAAGTATTTTGGTTTTGGATGCACACGTTTTATTCAGGACAGCAGGATCAATGCTGAATACAGTTTTTACTTTTTAAATAGAATCTACCCCATGTTTATAAGCTTACTTTCCTCTATTTAAGAAAATAATTAAAGAAGAAATTTGGAGCCGTTTTTGAAAAAAAAACTTTTTGAAAAAACCGTTTTGAAATAATTAATTACATTTCACTCAAAACGTGAAAACCATCTCTATTTTCGAAAAAAATGAATATGGTCTTATTTAGAGATGTTTTTGGAGAACATTTCATTAAGGGTAAAAAGCCTATCTTTAATTGTAGGAAGATGCCGAAAATATTTTGAACTTTTGCAATTTTAGAATATTCAGAGTTCCACTAATACGAGACCTGCGCCATATTTAAACGTTCTTTGATCTACGCGAGCAAAAGTATAATACAAAAATTCGGAGCCTGTTTAAGAATATTTTGAAAAAGTTCGTACTTTATGGAAAGTACCTCCAAAAATCAAAACAACTTCACAAATTTACAGAGCCTCGAGTCCATTAGGATGGACATCACTTTGAGAGAAAATCGCCTGAATCGGTTTGGCGCTAGAAAAGACCACAAGCGGACGGATGGACGGATAGATAGACGGTTTCTCGAAAACCAATTTTGCCGTACTACCGGAAAGTTCCGGACCACAAATCTTGTATTCTTACTACTCAACCATTTGAGGAAGTTATTTGTTACACAATGAAACAAGATTTTAAATTTTTTTTCGATATGAGGGCCAGTTTACAACTTTTTCTGGCGAACTACTTTCCGTTGCAGCAATTGTATACTTTATTTTCTAAGAAAATACGTAGAACGCGAGGAAACGAAAGGACGTGTGTAGCAAAGCAGACGCAGTGTGTTGCGACAGTCCTCTCCCCTTGCGTACACCTTTCTCTCATGTCACGGAGTCTTAAAAGTAAAATATCGGCAATCATCTCTTTTCGTGCACGATATCGAAGTGCGCTTCTCAATATGCATGAGTTTGCCGGTTCTGGAAGTCAGTGTTCGACGGCAGTTTCACTTCGATTTTTTTCTTACGTTTATTAATCGATGTTATTCGATTACAGTCGTCTTGAGCGCTGCACATGTACTTACAAAATCTGTTGCTATGCATTTCCAACTTTTGCATGTAGTTCCGTCTTCAAGCGCGCCCTTAAAATGTTACAAAAATAGCGTACGTTCATATCAGATTGTTATCTTTTCTCATAAAAGTGAAAATGGAAGCATTTGAATTCGCTACTGGCACAATTCTGAGCACAGTCAAAATTATTCTAATAAACAATTTCCCCAGAGAATAATATGTTAATTTTGTTAACATATGGTTCGTGATTTCTCTCACATATATGACCTCCACATACTAACTGAAGTACCCCGCGTTGTCCGGGTACTTATTTCTCAGTAACATAAGCAATATTAGACAGGAAAGTACAGTAATTGGATTCTATCTTTAGTATCCAATGGAAGTAATTTTATTTATATTCCCACTATTCGGCCACGATCCTCCACCCTCTACCCCGTCTCGCTCTGCACCGCTTCTCTCTTCCCACTTCCTTCTTCCCCTTCCCTTTTCCCGCTTCCATTTTCCCGCTTCCCTCTTCCCGCGTCCCTCTTCCTGCTTCCCTCTTCCAGCTTCCCTCTACCCGCTTCCCTCCGCTCTTTCTCTCTCCGCCCCCACCGCACCGCTCCACACCACCCACTCGCCAGCTTGGCGGTTCCTCGCGCTAAGAAATCAATAGATCGAAGATATATTTGAACTTAATGAATGTGGGCGTTTGCAGACGAATCAAGGTTACAATTATTTGCTTTCCATATGAAATTTTATGGTAATTTTACTGGAGAATTAGGTGCTGAAGAACGTGGTGCAAGAAGGGGCAATTATAACAGACGTGTGAAGGTATTTTTTTTGATCAGTCAATATTGCTAATATTCTTTTCTACTGTGATTATTTTGATACTTCTCGCGGAACATCTTGTCTCTAAAATATTTTGAGTATACGCAGGCACACGCAGAATACACGCATTTATTATTATACATTTGTCCTTATCGTAAGCGAAATTTCGAAACTCTTAAAAAAAGAATTCTCTAGACTCGATGGATATCTGCAACATTGACCACTACTAACATTCAGTGCCAACTATATACTGGGTCATCAATTTGACTTAAAATGGCATTCGACAACGCAAAAAGGACATGATTTGTAAAACTTATCAATTATCTTGAAAAATAGAGATTTCATATATAAAGATGTCAAACAGGTATTTTATAAAGTGTGATGCACTGATTTACTTTAATAATTTTAAACATGTGATCCGTATCCATTTCTGCACAGGATAAAATCACTCCAAAGCCCTAGACTTTTCCCAATGGAATTCCAAAATAAACTCTCTTCTTTCTTCCATATCACAGTAAGATCACTACAAGGCAGTGTTTTGTATTCTATACCTTTTAATATTAATTGTAATTTACATATACTTCTAACAATCATTTTCAACCACCAGTTTCATTAACGAACAATTTCTTCTGTTCAAATTCAAATAGTATGTTAATCAAATTGGTTACTTGTGATGGAATATTAAAATACATTTGACATTCGTCTATAGCATTCGCGTCGACGACTTTTAACTGCCCTACTTGCTTCACACAGAGATTTTATGACCACCTGAAAAATTAATATAGTCAACATTAGTGATTAGCGCTCACATTGGCACATAAAAGATGCAACATCTACTGCAATCTTTCTGCTGAAAAAATAAACTTGTCCAGCTATACAATAAATAGTAACACATTTGCTCATCTGTCAAAGTAGAAGCCCCTTGATGATTTCTCCAGTAACTTTCAATAAACTGTGCGTAAATTTTCCCGCTGTAAAATATAATTTCTGTTCTTGATTTAATCATTACAGTTTTGTAAATTGAATAAATTGTCAATGTACAGTGAATAAAAATGTGTGGAATTGGCAAGTTTCAACTTCAGAATGCATTTAACACATTTAAATGCGAAGAAATATTCTGTTCACTGTATTTGTCCATTAGAGCGTACGTTCTAGCAAAATGATTCTTTGGAAATATCCACTATTCGACATGCACAAAAATTTTCGTTAACTTCCAAAAGAATGTCAATACTCCTACTCTGAATTAAGCACACGTCTAGTTCACGTATACCTTCAAGCTTCAACAATTGTTCAAGCATACTGTTGGCAACTATTTCTCAGAGTTCGATTTGTGACAGAGGATAGACTGTATTGGCTCAACACCGTGACGTAGAATGTGACTGAATTCCATGCCAAGGCTATAATGAGTTCAGACATGCTAGGCAAAACAAGAAGAAACGTTACAATTATTACAATTGTTGACGAAGCTTGACTGCGTGTAATTTCCTTTCTCACGAATCAATATCCCATTCCAAACGCCTGGACCTCTCGTCAGGGGCGGTGACCCGCTGGTGCGAGGTGCCTGGTTGCCAAAAACGCTGCAAGCCGACGCGAAGGTTGTCGTCATCCAGTGGGGAAAGATCACCACCACCACCATCACCACCACCACCTCCACCACCAAGTCCCGCGATAAAAAACATGTACTAGTAGTACATGTGATAGTAGGAGGGGAAGTTACTGACTTGGATGTTCAAGGAATACGAAGGATGAAATTCAACAGTTCAAGTACTTGCGTACAATCCTGCATAACTCTAAAAATAATGAAAAGGATATATTGATAACCACATTAAACACGCTAAAGGAGCCGCTAAAGGAGAAAGTTGAATGGCGTGTTATGGAGTCGGTAAATTCACATAAGAACCAAAAAGATGATTGTGAGGAGTATTATTGACAGAATTGTAACCTATGATGGAGAGAGTTGGACCCTGACGGAACATCAGAAGCAGAAATTGTGTGCAGTAGAAATGGATGGACTACGAAGGAGCTGCCAAATTATTAGAATGCAGAAAATTAGAAACAGATCAGAGAACGATGCAGTAAACGGAAAATGTTGTGGACTTATTAGGAAGAAAAACGCAGCAGCGGTATTGCGAACTAAGAATATCAGATTCAAAATGACCTAAGAATGTTCTCGATTGGTCTCCTCCAGGAAGTGTGAGGTTTCTGATGGGGTGTTGTTGACCTAATGAAATGCAGTAATAAAAGATGTCACCTCCGTCAACTTAGTGTATTTATTGAGAGAGCCTGCTTTCGAGGGCTTTGCCGTCATCATCAGTCTCGGACTGGATGGCGAAGTCTCCCGATCTTCGCCACTCAGTCCGAGACTGATGATGACGGCAAAGCCCTCGAAAGCCGGCTCTCTCAATAAATACACTAAGTTGACGGAGATATCATCTATTATTACTCCATCTACTTCTCCAGGAAGAATGAAAAGAGGTAAGCCTCCTTAAACCTGGAATTCAGGAATAATTGAAGCCATGCATGAAAGAATGGATGACGGCCTATGGGCGGATAGAGAAGGCTGGAACAGCAAAATAGCGCAACTGACAGCGACCGCCAGCTCATTACAAAATTCGAGATCTCATCGCCTCTCGCGAGATGGCAGCGTCCAACTTGCGAGCCGTATGGCCGGCAATCGACCGCTGACCAATTATATTATGGAAATTGGGCGCCGGCCTGCTGACAGCGCTCCGCCAACGCCAAGTCGCCCGCCAGGCAGCCTGCCCCTAACCATTACACCGATTATATTTTCCTTGGGATCGCTGGTGCATTGAAGAATCGTTAATTTGATCACGCAGTTTTATGAGAAGCTGCCGCGAAATGAGTATTTTAGAAATTCGTTGATTTAGCAGTTCCATCTTTGTAGGAATCTACACTTTCAGTCGCTTGAGGCTGGGCGGAGCTTGTCATTATTAGCTAATTGAAAAAAAGCACGGAGAATCTTCTTGCTTCCAATGACAATATAATATGCATACTTTAACTAAAAGCCCACAAGATGAAATTTTATTCCTGACAGTATTTCTCTACAAACTTTTTCTGGAAGGTACGTATAGAGTAATGTATGCATTGCTGAGCATATATTTTTCATTAGCACATACGTTTCTCCACGAAGTTCATTTATCATTCACTATAAAAAAAATCAAAAGCCTAGCTGACAAGCAAGGGTCGAAAATCCTGCCACCGTCGGGACTCGATTCCTAGAACCTTCCGGCCAGACCTCCCAGCAGTGACATCAGTTGATGCTCTGCGCCGCCTTTGCCGGTTGCGTGAATTGTTCTTTCTAATATTTTAAATGTAAATTCGTGATGCTTTTCGTCGAATAAACATTTCGCTTACATCAGTGACAGGAATTTGTGTCCGTACCTGAAAGGCAACTTTGTTCGCAACAACGGGAAAAGGAAGCTTCTGCAGCTGCAGGTGGACCCTCGAAGCGGGCAGATTCCCCCCGTCGATCAGTCGCGCGTTGTCGTCAGTTAAAGCTTAATGAGCCTCTGACGTCACCGCGTGCGCGAGGGTCGCGAGGTGGCGCCGGCCAAAGGTCGTGGACAGACCTCGCGCTCGCCCCGCGCGCGGCGACTCCACGGCAGAGCTAGTGGCCGCACATTTTACCTAAACGTTGATGTCCCAAATGTTTGCGATATCGATTGATTTGAAATGTTTGCGTCCCAAATGTTTGGGATGTCGATTAAACATCGACAAAAAATCGATATTAAAACCATTGATGTTTTAAATAAAATAATTTTTAATAATAATATTTTTCCATTCAATATATTCATTTTAACTATTGTACTTAAATGAGTTATATTTTATTGTTTTTGTTACGGATAAATAAAATATTAAAAATAATCTTTATGGAATGTAAATAAACAATCTTTTTCTTTGCCGGTATATCGGCCCAATAAACATAATAGATATTTCGTTAAAATTATAATAAAGTGAGACATCCTGGACAGAAAGAATTTTTTTACCAAAAATGACCACAAAGAATTCTCTCCGACTGGACATCTACAACAGTGATAGATGTCAGTGATTGTTGGTTTTGAGCAATTGGCAAAAAATTTATTCCTTGAAATTTTATTTACATCAAGAGAAATCATCATTTTTTTTGGAAAATATCATGTTTCTGTAATAATATATCGATGTGAAGAAAACATTGAACACAAAACATCGATGTCAACATATTGATGTTTCCTGAATTATATATCTATGTGAAGGAAACATCGAATCCAAAACATCGATGTTTCTGGAAAAATATATCGAAGTGAAGACAACATCGAACATAAAACATCGGTATTAAAATATATCGGTTTTTCTGGTCGATAATATCGATGCTTTTGCCGTCCCTAGGCGAGTCGCGTCCCCGCAGACGCCTGCAATCCCCTGTGGAGGGCGTGTCCTGGAATGGAAGCCCCGCCGCGCCGCGCCGCGCCGCGTTCGCCGTTGGCCGCTTTGCTCCCGCCCGCGCCGCCGATCGCCGGATTATGCATTCGCGTGTTCGGCTGGCGGGGGCGGGTGCGACATTCTCGCGTGACACACGTCGCCCGTCGTTGGTCGTGTTAATTACGCGAGATGAGGGCTGCTCGCGGGGCAAGTGCCGGACGGAACGCGTTTAATTGAATGCGAACGAAAAGAGGATACGAGTTGATTAGTCGGTTTGATGGTTCTATCGTTTCAATTGTTGCCACCCAATTGAACTCTACTGAAAGTAGTGTAGGGAGAAGTGAGTCAGAGTACCTCAGTGGTGAAACATTCCATCTTCTCTGGTTTATTATCAGGCTCTCTTATTTTACGGATTTTGAGAAACCATAATATACAAAAGGGAATAAAAAAATCATGGAGAATAAAAGAAGGTTAAGATAACAATTATCTAAATTGTAAGTAAAATTGCTTATTAATTCATGTATACAGCAAATAACATTGCCGAAATGGTGGAGCAAGAGCTTGGGTTAGTGAACCCTTCAATGTTACTTAAGGCACTGGATAGGAATCCCCGGGAAAGGCACGGATGTATTCATCATGAAAGAATAGGCTTCTGCGGCAGGAGTCAATGTCTACTTGGCGGTCCAGAAGACGCGGCGTTTGAATACTACGCACCGATGCTCTAGCATTTGTGCCTAGGGTGCGACGTCCCCACGACATTCAAGTCGGTAATATGTTCTCATCACGTATTCGTAACATGGAGAACTCATAGCTCCATCCATCACCCTCCCCACAACATTCATTCCACAATCATTCCCCCGAGCGGAGTGAAAAAACAAAAGTATGAGAGGTATGATGTGATGTCCGAGATACCACAGAGAAGTGAGATTCTGTACTGGAGGTTCGAAACATCCATTCAAGCCAATTCCTGCCTCATAAGATTTGAGGAGATATTCCTGTGGAGTACCTTTGCGCCCGATAAGGTGTCAAAAAGCCAAGGAAAAATAAAATTGATATAAAACTTGTTAAATATCTAGAAAAGCATATTTTTCAAAGACCTGAAGCTTAACGAAACTTCATTAAGGTGTACAAGAAGCGATTAGGTGTTATTTCAAAAAATTGCTTTGAATATCCATACATCCAAACTCTGAGGACACCATTGTCAGTGATGCAACGATTCATGAGATATTTAGGCCACAACTTCAGTCAATTACTAAAAAAATTGGTTAGATATTTGCCTGTAAGTAGCCAATTTATAAAAATGCAAGAGTTTCTTTTCTTTATGTTTAACAGTATATTACAAACATTTGTGTATGACATTCTGAATTTGAATATTGATTCCATTTGCAATGAAAAATATGTTTAATGGGAAACTTCATTTGGCTTCATGAAAATTGTAATTGTTATTAAATAAAATAATATGAAAATCGTTAAAAATGCTCTCCTTCAAGATGGTTCACAAACCCACGTGATAGTTGATATTCTCTCTTTAAGGCAATTTTTTTAAAATTAGGCCTCAGTTTCAGAATTACGAATCCCTCGTACGAATTACGGTACATTCCAAAACTACGTACGTTGCCGAAAACCTTTTGTCATGCCGTTGCGTAGAGGCCGATATATCGACTTCCATTCTAATCGTGTGCGATAATTAAATTTTTTAAATTTAATTCCAGGACGCATGGGGGTTTCCCGGTGCTCACACACAACGGCCGCGTTCCAGGAAGGCCTCGGGCGAAGCGCAGTGCGTGCGGAGGGTCTAAAGCGCCCCCCGGCCCTTTCACGCAGCCCCCACAGTCCCTCCCTCCCCTTTCCTCCCTTCACCCCTCCCTTCCCCTCTTTCCTCTCCTGACACTCACCCTCCCCCGCTTTTCTGCACCGTCCACAAGCCCTTCCGCTCTAACTCCCCCTGCCCCTCCTCGTCCTTGCTTCACGCCCTCCCTCCCACGCACCAGTGACACTCCTCCACTCGCGCTCTCCCGCCTCGCCCACTCCTCTTCTGACGCCCCATCGCCCTCCCCCTCCCCCTCCCCTCACTCTCCCGCACCATCCCCACGCCAGTCCCCTTAACTCCCCCTCCTCTCCCCTGTCGGCATTGCCCTTCCCCTCTTCTTGCTTCGCGCCGTCCCATGCAACTCCCCTCACATTGTCCTTCCTCTCCACCGTGGAAGGTAGTCAAAAATATATTGCCAAACGCGAATTTCACAACATTTTACATACAAAATAGAGCAAACATTGTGTTCCAGCACTTTTATTTAAAGAATATATATATATATATATATATATATATATATATATATATATATATATATATATATATTGCAAATACAAAGGCTATATTTTTTTTACTTAAATGTCTCTGATCATGAATGTAATTCGATTGTAAGTTCTAGAATCGATTGATGTAAATTTGAAGAAAAATGAAATATGGAACTCGATTTCTTGAATATTCAATCAAAAACAAACTACTCGTGAGAGAGCAGCACGTACTTCCTCGCCCGTACTTTGATGCAAACATACGCGAAAAGTACTCATATTTTCGAAAAAGTGTACACGACCTTATTTCAAAGTCTATCTTTAAGGAATACTGTTCATTAGGTAAAAATTGTAATCTTTAATTTTTTTAATTGTAGGAAGACGCCTAAAAAATTTCGAACTTTTGTAATTTTCGAAAAATCAGGGATTTTAACGACAAGGAGATCTACACTTTTTTCTTAACGTCCTTCACATTGTCCAACAACAAAATTTAATCAAAAACGATGAAAACTTTTTTTTGAAAATTTGGTAAATGTTCCACGGGCTTCATGTAAAGTACCCCCCAAAATTAAAATATCGTTTTCAAGTTCAATGGACCGTGATATCAGCCATATCGATTGAATAATACCAGTTTTGGTGAAAATCGCCAGCTAGCGTTGTTCACAAACGGACAGACGTTTTCCCGTCATTCAATTTTTCGGTATCAAGGACATACAAACATTGATTTTGGCTACCTCACGTGTTAGAGGATATTTTTTTCTAAATTTAGCAACAGGATTTGTCCACTGTTTGGTTACCTGGGCCCTGTAATAAGAGGTTTTCTGCCGAAAATTCGCCGTTTTCCTTGGCTGGTTCACCGCCTCCGTCGCCGGTGGATCTTATTATCTCTTAATTATTTTTGCTTTCTCTCATACTGCATACGCAGAATATTGTAAGGCTAAAATACGCATCGGATATGTTCATGAACACACTGAATTCCGTGCCAAAAATATATTTTCATTTAAATGTTTGAATAGAAAAATCTACTTTTCTTCCTTCCTTTATGAGATAAAGTGATATTCGAAATGTAAGAAAGACAGAAATTGTGACATATTACATATCGATGACACAATATTCTAAGAAAGAATGTGTTGTTGCAGCACATCTGGTTTCCCAGACGTTTGTGATTGATGCTTATTTAATCACAACTAATATTGTATAAATGTCACTATCTTTCCCTTCTTGCGTGTTCATAAAATACCAAGACATTTGTATTAAATGAATGAATGAAAACGTGAATGAATGAAGAGAGAGAGCGAGAAAATACCGAGCAAAAATAATTAGCGGTATCGGATTTTAATGACTTCCGTTTTTCATTATACATCTGTAGCGCACGAATATATTCCATTACAACTTTAAGACATACTTATTTCCTCAATTAGTGGTTGTAATTAATGTAACAGTCTGATGTTCAGACCCATTAACAAGGGGTGTAGTGAAGTAGTAATCACTCGTGTTATTTATTTTTCAGATGAAAAGCGTAATGCGATATAGTTATTAAAGTGTACAAATAGCAGATAAGATCTTCATGGATTTTTATTTGTAATGAAACCCCCTTTCTTTTAACTTATTTGTCCTAAATTAAATGGCAGGTGTTTTAATTAGGTTTACGCACTTATTTCGAATATACCTGTTTAATGATTTACCCTACGGTAAACAAGTGTACAGCAGCTACAGTTTTTCTGCTGATCATTTATTTTGGAACATCTCACAAGAGAGTGGTTCGCGTTGTCACAATTTTTTTTCTAATAGTTAAGTTTGAATTTAGAAACAAAATCTAAAATGTAATCGTTTCAAACGTTTTTTCGCCATTGATTCTACTAGAACTCTACAATATTTTTGCCCATTTAAATATACATACACAATTGAAAGTCCTTTCATCGAGATCTGAGGAGAGACTCGAGTCTGAAATTTACAGCCCAAAGCTCGCACCTAAAGTTCATTCTTTGGAAAAATCCAATAGGATACACTTCAAAAATTTTGGAGCCTATTTTCTTCCAAAAATTATTGACTGAAGTTACGAACGTAGACAAACCTTATATTTTTCTAGATGTAAATAAATCGTATTACTATTCTAACTACATTTTAACAGAATTATTAATATTTAGCCCATCAGTCTATGTTTAGAAAATATTCGAGGTCTTTAAGGACTTGGCATCCCATTTACCTCAGTACGAAGTGTCTTATATTTGGAATTGCTGTTCCTATTTATTTACTAACCCTTCAGAGTAATTTATTTAAGTTAACATGTAATTTATCTGTATGTCTTTCGATTGATTGATTGATTACTAGTGATTCTG
This sequence comes from Acheta domesticus, assembly GCA_031308135.1. Classification (NCBI taxonomy): domain Eukaryota; kingdom Metazoa; phylum Arthropoda; class Insecta; order Orthoptera; family Gryllidae; genus Acheta; species Acheta domesticus. The sequence continues at coordinate 17,617,897 of JAHLJT010009436.1, forward strand.
GGAGCGTCATTTGCGTAAGTCATTAGTCCGGTAAGGGTAGTTTGTGCTTTTGCTCGGGAAGAGGTGGTGATCTTGCGCCGCTGGATGGCGTATCCGGCGCCGGCCTACCGTCAGCGGGGCACCGCCCCAGCCAGGCCAAGCCCTAAGCTCCCGACCGGTCTCCCGGTATGCGTGGCAGTGAAGTGCATGCAATTGTAAGTGTAAGGATAGGACAAGCAATGGGAAGGAATGGATCACGCGCTTTCCGTGGCGGTTTGGTAGGACATTCCTCCGGTATTCGCCTGGTATTGATTGGAGAACCTACGGAAAATTCCGATCAGAGCAACCAGCCTCTAGAATTTTCTTCTAGACCTCGGTAGGAAGGGTCATATATTCGGAATTCACTGTTACTATGTAATCGCTAACCTTTCAGGATAAGTTTGTAACCTACAGTGGAACTTACCTCTACGGCTTTCGAGAACTGTAAATCCGGAAGAACACATTTGTTTCTCACGTGTGTCCTGAAGGCCACGATCGTTACATGGACCAAATCTTTTAAAAGCCGACGGATAAAAATAATTCCAATACAAGAATACGGAACGTCAGGGAAAGCAAGTGAATATTTCATCGCCCCTTCAAATGACCGTTGCCAAGTACAATCCAATCATGCAACTCCTAGTCGATACAAGCCTTGTGACAGCTTCTCTCGTGTTGCCTCCTTTGACCTCCGGACAAAGCTTCCGAGCGCCGCGCAGCGCCGCGCCGCGCCGCCCTCGCGCCTCGTTATCACGCACAGCGCCGTCGCCCACGCGAGCCTCGCATCGGCGCGCGCTTTTTGCCGCTTCTGGGAAGGGCCTGCCGCCCCGCCCCACCCCTTTCCACTCTTTCCTGTTCGGCTGAGTTCCACCCCATAAGCCTCGTCCCCGGCCATGGTCCCGCTCCTGTTCGAACAGCCCTGCCCAACCCTACCCCGTCACGCACCAACCCCCCCTGCCGCGCCCCAACCCCGTCCCGGTGCGCCCCGGCCCGCCCCGGCCCCGCCCCAGCTCCGCCCCGGCCCCGCCCCCGCGCTAGCCCCTTCCCTCCCCGCCCCGGTCCGCCCCAGCCCCTCCCCGCCCCGGCTCGCCCCAGCCCCGCCCTAGCCCCGCCCCAGCCCCGCCCCAGCCCCGCCCCAGCCCCGCCCCAGCCCCGCCCCAGCCCCGCCCCAGCCCCGCCCCAGCCCCGCCCCAGCCCCGCCCCAGCCCCGCCCCAGCCCCGCCCCAGCCCCGCCCCAGCCCCGCCCCAGCCCCGCCCCAGCCCCGCCCCAGCCCCGCCCCAGCCCCGCCCCAGCCCCGCCCCAGCCCCGCCCCAGCCCCGCCCCAGCCCCGCCCCTCCCCAGCCCTGCCCCAGCCCCGCCCCTCCTCGCCCCGCGCCAGCCCCGCCTCGCTCCGCCGCACCGCACCACCCACTCCTCCGCCCTGTCACATCCCGCTCCATTCCTTCCCTCCCCACCCCGCCGCTCCCCCCCCTTCCCACTCCTTCCCTCCCCACCCCTCCCGTTTCCCCCTTACGACCCTCCTCGGTGTCCTCCTTCCTTCCCCTCCGCACCCCTCTCCATACCTTCTTCTCCCCTTTCCCTTCCTTTCTCTCCTTTTAACCGACCAGCTCCGCTTCTCTCCTCCGGTCTTCTTCCGCCCCACCCACTCCTTCTCACCCCCTCCCCGCGGCCAGCGCGTGCCCTGCGCCCGGGATGTCAATGCACCGCTGCATGTCGCCGCGACCCCGCCTCATCGCCGCGACTATCGCGCCATCTGCGCTTCTCGGAAAATGCTCTTTTGCCATTGGGTGGAAGTTTGACATAACTTTTACGAGCGTTATGAAGTTGTGGCGAAAAAAGGAAGGGTTCTCGTTCGTGATTGAAAAGAATGGTTCTTGTTGTGTTTTGGGCATTTGAACTTTCCGTGAAGGTTGATGAAAAATGTTTATATAATGCGTTTTTAATAGTCACAATATTTTATTTTCTTCCTTCTTTATTGCAGCAATGTGTAATAAGCTGAGATCTAATAATGGAGGTCATTCGTTTTAACAACACTTTAATTAAATGAACTGTTATAAATGAATTGTTCCAAATGTGTTTATAATATTATTTGAAATGAAGTCACGTACTGAAATCTAAATTGAATAAATCAGTCATTAATATTGTGCTACCCTATCTTATCAATATCTTCTGAACTTCAAATAGTAATTTTTACTGTTAGTTTTATGTGAGTACATTAAGATATAGCTATTAAGAAGTATGTTCAATAGATTGTGATAAATAACGACTTCAATTTGATCAAAAATTCATAAATACGCTAATATATTTCATGACTTGCATTTATTTTCTGAGTTTTTAAAGGGTGCCATTTAAATATTCACATCTCCCAAGGACTGCGATAATACTTTGTAAATCAATAGGCCCACGATAAAACCACTTTATGCGCCCGAAATATTTAGGCAGAGACGCATATTGAGTGAAAGTAAAAACTAGTGCACACGAAACTTCGCGTTCCTACACGCTCTCGGTGCGGTGCCTGGGGCTGAACGGAACGATAGGGCAAAAACAGGTCCCGAAACTTCTGGAAGAACACTGGAAAATTGGAAACCACTAAAGATGCGAATGAGATAAGCTACATGAGTAGATCTTCTGGGACATGACGCTCCCAGAGGTGATAGGGGACGAAGTTCTTCTTAATCGAAATCAATATTAGATGTAGGCTCCTCATCGTAACTGTTTATTTTGGCATAAAGCTTTTTTTCGGCCGCAAGTTCTTCTTGCTTAGAAGTACTATGATTCTGAAAAAATTGTTGTGAATAAAGTTGTAAGAAAAATAGGAAATCGAGCTGACAAGTAATTGTATGAACAAAGAACTTTTAACCTATCAATGCTTAATAAACAATAACTATTTTTAAACCGAAGATGAATTTATCAGTTGAAATTGATATTCACTTTCATAAACACAAAATAAAATCATATTTCTGTTCAAATATTATTTTCGCGTCTAAATCAAACTAATTATAAACAGATAGTCGTATATTTGAAATATGTAGAAGAATTCATCAATTTTTGCCCCGTTTTGGATATAAGAAATATTATTTTACAAGCTTCGTTATGATGTATGCCTTTAACTTTTATAACTTAATGCCTTGAAAGGAACTCCTTGTTATTGGTCAAGTGTTGAGTTGTGTGAATGATAGATTACTGTTGTCAATAGTTGAACTAATTCCACGTTGCACTGTGGTGTGCTTACCGAGTACGTTCTTCTCAATAAGAGGAATTTTTATGCATACCGGATTTTATTTTGTATTTTCTTTAGAAACCTATTGCTCTGCCGGGCCAAGTGTAGTATGCCGAGTGCATAGTGTGGGCCGAGCATTAGGACCGAGAGTAGAAAAAGTGCGCAGTGTAGGCCGATCATTAAGACATGTATTTCTGCCGCGACAAGTGTAGTAACCGAGCTCAATCGCGTGATGATGCCGAAGCCAGTTACTCACTACTGTCTCATTAGTATTCTCCCATGTTATATTGCTTTTTGATCTCGGCTAATTTTAGGTGCAAGTACAGTTTTAGTACTTTTTTCCTCCAATTTTAAGTTTTTAGTGCCTTAACATCCGATGTCTCCTCATTACTTTTACGAGGAGTCTTGAACAAAGGGAGTAAGTTGCCTGAAGAACAGCTTCGTACTCGAAGCTCGGGCACAGCTCTTCCTCGGATGCAGCCACTGGCCGGGGCGACGGCAGGAGCGGCGCCCGGCGCCTCTCGGAGGCTGCGCTCGCCCGGAGAAGCCGGCCCGCCCACGGGCTCGCCCGCCGCCCGCCGCCCGCCGCCCGCCGCCCGCCGCCCGCCGCCCGCCGCCCGCCGCCCGCCGCCCGCCGCCCGCCGCCCGCCGCCCGCCGCCCGCCGCCCGCCGCCCGCCGCCCGCCGCCCGCCGCCCGCCGCCCGCCGCCCGCCGCCCGCCGCCCGCCGCCCGCCGCCCGCCGCCCGCCGCCCGCCGCCCGCCGCCCGCCGCCCGCCGCCCGCCGCCCGCCGCCCGCCGCCCGCCGCCCGCCGCCCGCCGCCCGCCGCCCGCCGCCCGCCGCCCGCCGCCCGCCGCCCGCCGCCCGCCGCCCGCCGCCCGCCGCCCGCCGCCCGCCGCCCGCCGCCCGCCGCCCGCCGCCCGCCGCCCGCCGCCCGCCGCCCGCCGCCCGCCACCCCGCCGCCCGCCGCCCGCCGCCCGCCGCCCGCCGCCCGCCGCCCGCCGCCCGCCGCCCGCCGCCCGCCGCCCGCCTTGCCTCGCCGTGCCGCGCCGCACCGCTCGTACGCACGCATTGTTGTTTGGACAGCGGAGAGCGGCTCCTTATACGGCAGCGAGCGCTCCCGCGCCGCCCGCCCGCCCGCCCGCCCGCCCGCCCGCTTGCCCGCCGCCGCCGCCGCCGCCGCCAGCGCTGCTCCAACGTCGGATTAACGCGCGCCGCCGTGACAGCGCTCCCACCGCGCACGCCACGCCACGCCTCGTGGCTTCTGCTGCCCACTCCACGCAATGGCACGACTCAAATCTTCCCATGGGCACTCGACATCCAAGAACGTTTTCACCACTTTTCATTTACTATTTACTCTCAAAAATACTTTTTTCAGTATCAGTATTTTAAATGGCCTTTTCCCGTCGTTCGTAAAATAGCGTATTATACCACAAATAATGACATATTGTCCCTTTTATGAGGCAAATAAGTTTATATTGTTCAATCTAACCTCTCTAATATTATTCTAACCAAATCTTCCTTCACCTGAATATCCCTATCCCTACCAGCTATCAACTTCCCAATGTCCGCTCTCTTCTCTCTCAACCTCCTCGCCTCTTCTCCAGCGAACTCATCCTCATAATGTTCTCTTTCTTTTCTCAAACTGACTTGTGTATTCAATTTTCTTTCTTAATCTCCCGCAATGTACTCCCAGCTGATGCATACTCACGTACATTATCTAATCTCATTTCATTCATTGCTCGGTTCCCAGTCTCTTACCATCTGTTTCCTTCACTCATATATTATTTCATAAGAAATCAACACTTTTAAATCCTTAGAAAATGTGTAACTTCCGTTCACAACAATTTATACCTCCACCGAATACATTTTTGCTCCTTCAGATAAAGAGCCAGAAAATTAAGTTATGGCTATGCAAAGTCGTAGCTGAGTCATTTACTCCTTTCAGGTTATGAAAGTTGAATACTTACGCTAGAAATGAAAAAAATAGAGCCGCAGAGATGAAATATCTAAGAGATTGGCTGGTTAGAATAATGCAATATTGCAAATGAAAAATGGAACTAACAGTGTTACAGAAGGGCACAGATTCTCGCACAAGTTAGTTTTCCAGTCTTTTGAATCTAGGCTAGATTTTTGGTATTGTCCTTCCCTCTTCCCAGCTGGTACATATCGACGACCACTAAGAGATACTGTTTCACATTCTCTCAATTTCTCGATCGCCTAATGGAACAGTGCGCCAGGACAATCTCTCCGCACTGCGTCGAATCACGGCCTCCTGTTAAACATTGCTTTTATGTTGGTAGCAACCAGATCACTGGGAAACAAGTGGAGAGAACAACATTTCCAGCATCTATTATGATTGTAATGAGAATGCCACTTACGTTTTCAAGTTGCAGCACGTGCTACAAACGAAATTTCTGGTGCAAGCACTCTCTCTGGCAACGTGCTTCTGCGGAGAGACTTTCCTGGCACGCTACAGAATTGAAATATGATTATAAGAATATTACTGAAAAAACTATAACACTGTCCTGCATGAAAATTCTCATCGTAGAATTAGATGCTGTTCTTCGAGAAAATGTCATTTGAACGTTCCTGAAAATCCGCAATTTTGAGCTTATTTTCAAATAACACTTTTGAGTTCTAAAAGAATTTTATTCAAAAAGCTTTCTCGCTCTTCCTTTGTTTGAAGAGAATATTGTAATCGTGCGCCGGAAAAGGGCGAATTTTCGGCAGAAAACACTGTATTCCCGGGTCTGGTAACGAAACAGTGGGTAAATCCAGTTCCTAGTAAATGACTTTCTCTAACACGTAGCGTAGCCAGAATCTGTTCTGGATCCTTAATACGGAAAAATCGATTTGCGACAAAACAGTCTTGTCTGCCCGTCTGTCTGTCTGTCCGTTTCCGGTCAAAGCAAGCGCCTAAACCGTTCAGTCGGATTTTCTCCAAAATTGATATTCCCCAATTGATCTGGCTGATGTCGCGGCTGTTTGTATTTGCAAACGGTGTTTTAATTTTAGGGGGTACTCTACATTAAGCTACTGGAACATTTAAACAAATTTTAAAATTTGATCTAAATTTGTTCCTTTAATTTTGTTGTCAGATAGCGTGAAGTGCGCTTATGAGAATAGGGCAGGTCTCAGTTTGGTTTTTAAGTTAATTTTTTTCGACACCTTCCTTGAACCAAAATGTTGAAGATAGAGCTGTTTTTTTTTAATGATATTTTTTTAACAAAGATTTTGAAGTAAGGCCATGTACGGTTTTTCGAAAATGTGAGTTGTTTTCGGTAATTTAGCGTGAGAGGCAATTTTTAATTTTTTAAAACTTTCTTCCCCAAAACGGCACAATTTTTCCTTCAAGTTTTCTTCCTGTGTGTATTGGACGGATAAAAAGTGATGCTAGTCTCATTTCTGACGAACTCTATTTTAGAAAATTGCAAAATTTTAATATTTGAAAACTACAAAGTTGAACAAAAATATTTTACCTCTAATCAAAATCTGTTCTAGAAATCGTTCTTTAAAAAGGTCATGTTCAATTTTGTGAAAAAAAAGCACTTTTTGCGTAATTTGAGAATGAAATTTACGCAATATATAAGCAAATTCTCCAAATTGTTTCATCAATTTTTTACTTTCCCGTAGACATACGTACATACAAAGTAATATACGTAGTGTAGGGAAAATTATGTAACGCTGTGCGAAAAAACGGCGAATTTTCGGCAGAAAAAACTCATTGCCGGGCCCTGATAACGAAACTAGTGGTGCTTACAGAAAGGCACAAACTTTCTGTAGAACTCAACCGTTTTCTGTGAAAACTAGCTAAAAATTCCGCATTTTCAGAAACGCACAAACTCCACTTCCTCATAAATGGCTCATTTTTTTTCAAACTTTTCGAAAGAAGAGTGCACTCTTCTATGTGACATATGTTCATTTTGGTGTGTTTTTTTTTGTTTTTTAAAAGATTACATAAATGTAATTTTTCCGAAAGATCTCTCACACCGTTGATACGCACATTTCCAACAATTTGTAAACACTATTGTATTTGTGAGTTAAAGTGCTTCAAATGTCTTCAAGTGAAGGTTTTCGAAATCTCAAAAGTTTCCTGTGAAAAAGAGCTTCAATTTTCGCATTTACAGTAGCGCTTAAACGCCTTTTCTTAAAAACCGCTTCAAATTTTTGGAAGAAAATTGCCATTTGGGAAAAGGATTTACTGTTCTTTCATATTCTTAAAATAATATTTCCGTTCTACTATTAGGAAACCCAAAATTTAAGAAAATGTCAAAAGAATGTAGTTTGGGCGGCGATAGATGGTAGCTGGCAAGAGTATGTGTTTAGTCCCAGACCAAAGGAAATAGAAAATTAATACGTGAAATTCTGTGGTATTATGTAACACCACTAGTTCGTTATCAGGGCCCGGCAGCAAACTTTTTTCTGCCGAAAATTCGCCGTTTTTAGCTCAGCATTACATCCCCCCATACTATGTATATTACTCGTATATATGTATGTATACGGCAAAGTAAAAATAAAATTGTTGATAATTATAATAGAAATTTAAACTACGTTTCAATACTACATTCCTTCCTTAAAAATTAGAACCGATAGCTTCATTTTTAAACTGCAAAATTTATCGAAGCGATATGAAATATTTTTTCTTGGGCAAAGACTTGTTCAGTAAGGTATAACTTCCGATGTTTTGCGAGTCTAATGTGTCACATTTATCACAAAGATATAATTAAGAGGCTTGGCCTAAAACCATTGCGTACATGTATGCCAGTCATGGTAAGTGAGATAGCATTCATCATGTATAACATACGCCATGAATATTCACCACTGTTTAAGATAGAAATGAGAATATGTTACTCATGCGGGAAAGTTCATTGAGACAAAATGTTACAAATATTTCATCCGCTAGCTCTAAGCTACCTAATACACTTAATGCGAAGTATGGAATGCGGAACAGGAAAAGCAATTGCAGTTTTAATAATTAATCGTAGTACTTTGCTAATTCCAACAATTGATATATGCATTTTATTATTAATTTTACATGAAAACCCATTTAATCCCGTAAACCACGAAGCCCATTTACTTTTCAGGAACAACGAAGCCACAACCAGAAATGGATAAGGAGTAGTATCATGACAGAGAGAGGATATTTATCGGAAATATTTCTTAACATTTTGTTTGTTGTTCTCCTTTCCCAACAACATACTGTTACTTTTGTAAAAAATGTATTTTTTTAAAAATTACAATTCATCTTAAATATAACACTTAGTGTATTTAAAAACAACTAAATTTTTAAATGAGATTTTTGGGGAAAATAAGCTGATATAACCTTCTGCACTAATTAAGATTAAGACGCACATGATTACTTAATAAGGAAAAGTTTCATAATCTGATATCTGCCTTGTTTTTACTTATATTTTGGGAGACACACCTCATCCGAGATTCAACTCATTTCAGAAGAGAGGATCATGATGTGAAGAGGAGGGTACGAGAAAAACCAGAGAAAGCCTACAATGGAATCACTTGGTCCACTGTGAATACATGGGAGGACGCACGGACACCAGGCTTGAACATATCACCAATGAAGAAATAAGCGAAAGAACTACCATATCATACGCCATTTGGGTTGTCCAACTGGCGGCCTGCGAAAGGTTATTAGACGAAAGTAAGTCGCTTTCATCCAAGTCGGGCGAGAATATTGGGCGCCTAGCGCACGCGCCCTGCCGGGGTCAACACCCTTCAATGTAAACAAAGGTTACGTTTAGATTTAAGGATGTTTGTCTAGTGAATACAGAAATTCAAAAGCATCCCAATGTTTTTCACTGCGGACTGGCATCACGCATGGCTCCATTCCCCGTCCCCCGTATCACAGAAGTCGGGCAAAATGCTGAGGTCCCTGATACGGGGAAGTCAGGAGTGGCTGTATTGAAAATATGTCTCTCAACCGTATTGAAGGTTTAGGTGTGGGCCTTGACTTCTTGGAAGTTGGCAACCGCTGTTCTACCATATTGAAGGCTAACTGCTAACATAGGTTGGCCGCATCATTAGAATGGGAGAGGGGAGGATACTGATTTCTTGTTCCTTATCGGCCAGTTATGCGGAGAAAGAGGGGAAGACCGCGGACAACTTGGACTCAGGGAATTGAAAAAGCAATGACGGAGAGGAATCTGAATGGGGAAGATGCCCAAGGTAGGACGCTTTGGGAGCTGAAACACGGGGCGCCGCGGATGACGCAGGTCCTCCGCGTGATGATGGGGAAGACGCCTCTGTATCCAGGCGCAGACACGATCGAGACGCTCCAAAATGATTTGAACACGATGGCTTTGCTTTTACTTTCTCCCTATGGGGTACAGAGGAAGTTATGTAGTGCTGCGCGGAAAGAAGACGAATTTTCGGCAGAAAAACTTATTACAAGGCTCTGCTAACGGAAAAGTGGATAAATCCAGTTGCTAAATTTAGAAAAAATCGTCTAAAACATGATAGAGCAAGAATTCATGTTTTGTGGGTCGTTGATACCGAAAAAATCGCATAACGACTAAACGTCTCTGTCCGTCTGTCAGTACGTTTGTCCGTCCATCTGTAAACAACGCTCGCGGCTAAACCGTTCAGGCCATTTTCTCCAAAATTGATCTTCCGTAATCGATCTGGCTGATTTCGCAGCCCCTTGAATTTGAAACCAATATTTTAATTTTGGGGGTACTTTACAAGAAGGCCCGTGGGACATTTTCCAAATTTTCAAAAAGATAAATCCATCGATTTGATTAAATTTTGTTGTTGGATGGTGAACATAGTAGAAGATAATCGAATAGTAGATACGAATAGTAGATAAAGATCGTTTAAGAGAATGGTGTGGGTCTCATGCTCGTTGAAAACTGATTTTTCGAAAATTCCAAAAGTTTAATTTTTTTGCTTCTTCCTAGAACTAAAATATTAAAAATATAGGTTTTCTTCACTTAATGAAATCTGCTCCTTAAAAATACGTAGATTTTGAACTGAGGTCCTGAATACTTTTTCGAAAATTTGCCTACTTTTTGCGTAAAATGGAGTGAAAATGCGGGCGAGAAAGTGCGTGCTGTTGTAGCGCCACTGAGCTCCATTGCCTCGGGGTGGGTCGCGACGAGGGCGGGGCGCTTGTCTTGACGAGCGATTTCTAATGACGGCGGAGAGGGCTGATGGATGAGTCTCTCCGCGGCCTCTGTCGTCCCCTCCCCGAGGCCTAATTGGCGCCCAGGCAAGCGGCCATCTGCCTAGCACCCCTCATTGATTGATTGATTGATTGTTCGGGATTCCGGGCGCGTCAACTACTGAGGTCATTAGTCCCGCAAGTGCAGTGCGTGCATTTTCCTCGGGAGGTGGCGGTGATCTTTCCCCGCTGGATGGCGAGATCAGGCGCCGACCAACCGTGGACTAGCGGGGTTTCCTTAACCTGGTATCTCCCACTAGCAGGGCACTACCCCAGCCGGGACAAACTCTCAGCTCCCGACTGGTTGCCCGGCATGCCTGGGTGGTGGTGTAGTGTAGTGTATGTTAGTGCAATAGTGTGTGTAAGGAAGGTGTGAGGATAAGGATAGGACAAGGAAGATGAAGGAAAGACGGTCCGTGGCCCGTTTGTTAGGATAATGGTCCGGCATTTTCCTGGTGTTGATCGGAGAAACCACGGGAAACTAGCAATCAGAGCAGCCGGCCGCAAGAATTGTTATCCAGACAGCGACTGAATCCGACCTAGTTGACCATCTAGTGTCGAAAATCCTGCCAACATCGGGTCTCGAACCTAGGACCTCTCGGTCAGAGGCACTGCAGTGACATCAGTTGATGCCCTGAGCCATCTCTTCCGGTTTAGCACATCTGAAATCACACGTTTCGCAAACAAAATATAACCCAACGTTGTTTTTTATGTAGCAATGTGATGATTCACGATTTTTGAAGGAGGTGAAAATAGTATTTAGTGAATATTTAGTGATTTTAAATAGGGGATGTTCTCATAAAATTAAGTGAAGTAGAATATCAATAAAATATTGTTTCTCATAAATCGAAATCACAGTAATCACAAAAAATACACCATTGAAAACTGCCTAACCACACCACGTATTAGTGCTGAGCATGTCCAGTTTTGTAAAATTATTTGATACGGAGGCTTGTGGACCTAGGAGAATTAAATTTCTTTCTGAAAAGAGGAAAATGTAATGACAAAGAGCCAATGCAATTTTTTTCATGTTCTACTAGATTAAACAAATAAGTCAAGCCGATGTAAGGAAGTAATGGCAGCTTTAGTGAACATGTGTGTATGTATTTGCAATTTGGTTTCGAGGTCACATGGTGGTACAAACCAACTAATTACACAATTTCCTCTTCTCGATAATCTCCTTGCCTTGTGATACCTGTAAAGGATTACGCATCTTTGAGAACAACGAACTGCGTCGAAGTTGCAAGTAGAAGGATCCAAAAAGGACAGGTCTAAAAATGTCGGTCATTCCAGTCGTCGTGATAACTGACGCTCCGTCCCCAAGCACCGCCGATGGCTCTTCCTCCTGTCCCGCCCGTCCGACAGCACGCGCCCTTCTCCGCCCGCGCCAATTTGTCTGCAAGTTTTATGTGCCCCGCCCGCGCCCCGCCCCCTCCCTCTGCCCTTGCGCACCCGAGGGCCGCGCGCGCGTTCCGTGTTTGGGGATTTTCGGGCGGCGAAGAGGCCCGGCGTTTCCGCAGACTGCGGCCATAAACCGTCCCCTCGCCTTCTGGCGAGGTTTTAAATGCTGGGGATATTCTACATTTTCCCTCGCTTATGGAAATCGTCGCGTGTGTTCGGGACCCCACATGTGGTTAGCGGAGAGGAGGATTTTTAGGCATGCTTTTAGGGAATTTCTAACTTTTAGGCGCATAATTTATCTCGGCCAATTATAAAGTTTCTTCTGTAAAGTTTAGCAGTAAATCAGGGCGATTGTAGCTGAATATCTCAGAAGTGGCTCTGGGCTCCGGGGAAATTCTGGTTTCGAATAACGTGACGAAATCCCGATGCAACATGCCAGCTCTTCCCTTTTGATAGATGTGGCAAAAGGCAGAGACAAGTTAAAAACGGGAAAAAATGCAAACAATATTTCATTTTAAAGCATTATATATGAAAATAAAACATTATGCATAAAAATGTTAATTCAAATATAGATCTGATTCAGTATTCACAAAAGAAGTAAAAAAAAATGACAAACTTTCACAGGAAGAAAACAGTCGAACAAAGTACATTAAATCAACATTTTGTATCCACTCTAAATCAAAATATACATTAGTTGTAGTTGCAAATATTTTAATTTTAGTTTCTAAATTAATCTCGTTTGGAAAGTTCATCTTCTGTTTGTGCTTCTTTCTGGACTGCGTTTTAACAAAAAGCCCAGGCCGAATTGCATCCCCGCCCGGCCCCTGGGAGGGTATCATTAGCTGAAGCTCCAATGGGCTGCATAACAGCAGACGCGTGTGTGTTTTAATCCCTCTCCTCCGCGTGATATTGTACGCTAATTGTAACTTTCGTGATATCAAGGCCGAGTCCTCATTTAAATAATGCAAATTGGGCCGCTTGTGTGTGGCGCCTTCGTGTCGATGCCCATTACCCTCCGCGGGCGCTTTAGTGCGGAGAAGACCCCGCGCGGGAAGGAGGGGGGCGGGGCGGGGCGGGGCGGGGCGAAGAATCTTCGAAAAATAGGAACAAAGAGAAGACGATTGATCTTGTTTTAATTGATTACCAAGCTCCTATAAAGAAATAGGAACAATCGTTTTCATTCTACTTTAAAATCTTGCATTGTTTGGGATATGTATAAATCCGCTTAAATTTTGTTCGGTTGAAGCTAATCATGGAATCGTGTGAGATCAATTAAAGCATGCCCTCGGTGAACTACATCAATCTGCTTCTATATCTTCTTCTAATATATATTTTCATTTTCTCAAAATTAGGAGCGTGTGCCGTTTGCCTAATGTGCGTAATTTTCCCACCTTCCCTCAATTTCATTTCTCTTGATTACTTCCAGATACTTAGAAATTGGTTGTTTTTGTTGTTGTCGTTGTTGTTTTTTGTTTGTTTTTAACCTTCGAGTAAGATGTTAGAGTCAGTGGTAGAAGTCTCTTCCTCTACCGGACTTGGGCAAAGGAGTAATCAACATTGACTACATAACTACAATCCACCAAGTGGTAGACCAAGAACTAAGTTAATATTTCATTTTTTCACAATTATTGCAACTTCCACAAGTTCCCCCATTTGAACTCCTTGAATCCACGTGGACCGAAGAGTATTAAATTCCATTGAGAAAGGGGCATTGCCCATTGATTCTCGTGTTTGTCAGTTGTGTTTTAGGCACACCAATATGGCGGACGGCTCCGGCCCCTGGCTGCACTTGCTGAACATGGAAGAGGTTGGTAAAGCCTCTTCCATGTATTCATAGCTCAAAGACATTTACTCACGAAAACAAACTACAATCTTATCTAGCAACGGAACGCAAGTGAAATAAAATACGAGCAACTGGCGCTCATACACTACAGAAACAATTGAGTGCAAAATGCTCAGTGATTTACTTTATCATAAATTAACTTTTCAACGGAAGAGTAATTTTTCAACGGAAATATATGTCTCTCCAGAGGAAATCCCCATATAAGACAGCTAGCAAATCTGGGGCTTACGAGCAATCCTCTTTACTTCCTCCTCCTTTTACTGTCACCAAAAGTCGTGTATGGAGAGAGAAAACATTCTCAGTAGCATACAGATCTGCTGAAAACTGTAAATGAATTAATAAAAATAATTATTGAGGTTTTCCCCTTCATCCTTCCCACCGTTTAGTACCTCGAAAAACTCACAGCTTGAGACTATTTTCCGGATCTTCGACGCATGTAGAAGATTTCTGACTCAAAGAACTGGGTCTTGTGAGAATGGGTATGATCACCCGGCCCTCAGGATGAGAATAGGGAAGAAAAGAGCACACGGTCTCTGAATATTCTAGAGTGCCGCTCCAGCATTCGCCTGGAAATAAGGGAGATTATTGATCAGAGCAGTCGGCATTCGAATTTGATTCGAATAGGCGCCACAAACTTATTGATGATACACATCAATATTTTGGCACATTGCCGGGGTCGAACCTACAACTTCCCAATATGCGGAAACCAGAAGAAGTTACCTTTGAGCTCTTCACTACCGGTTTTTGTATGAAAATAATAATCGATATAATTAATTTGAATCATGGTTTTAGTAAATAAATGAAAAATAGTGTAGTTCTAAAAAGCTGCCAGCGCGTGGATTATAGAATTTTACTGTAATGAAAAACTTATTCATTCGTGACATTTGTAATTAGTAGCTCCTCCAATTTCCTGCTCTTTAGATTCGAGTGACACTTCAACCTCTTTATCAACTAATAAGGACTTTCTACTTTACTCCATTCGAAGTTTGAAGGTCCTTCGTGATCCTTCTGATGACCACAAGTTCCGGTCACGAACAGGGAGAAGAGTCGAAAAATACCTTCCCAAAGTGTTCCTATCCATCAGCCCGATAAAACAGGTGTAGATGATTATCCAACGGAAGCTATTCAAATTACTTTTCTTCAAAAACGGACTTTAAAGACATGATTTGAAAAGAGTGTTTTAATTTTCTTGTTGTCTGATTTAGTTTGCTTGAGGTTACTGCAACTTATAAAGTAGAGAATATGGTATATATTTTTCATACTTACTCTTTTCTGTCCTGAAAATAAATTATTTCTAATAATCATAATTCTTCCTAGAATAATATTAATTCTTACATAATAATTTTTGGAAAACATTCTTGCGAACTAATATTTGAATCGTAAATATTGTGAGCAGTTAATACGTAGATATCAGAAAAGATGCTCATGATGTTTGAAGTACTCTAAGAATATATTTCATGGAAATACTTATGTCATACATGAGTTTGGCAATTCGCATCTATTGCAGAATTTGATTGTATTTGAAGAGAAAATCGTTTGAATTTTCTATTCAAGCAAATTTTGTAATTTTTTAAAATGGAAGACAGTGTGCCCTTGATGTTATTAACCGATATTATAGTATAAACTTAAATATTATTAATATCAGAAAAGTAATAGAATTAGCGCTTATCTACCGTCCCTTGTTTATTATTTATTTTCTTGTGCATCGTTCTATCGAAAGCAACCGTTTGTTCTCTGGCGCGAGCAAACGTAAGAGCATACATAGTCAGCAAAGCGAAGATGACGATTTTTTTAGTGCGAAAATCAATGAGTGTGCGTTGTATACTTTTCTTCGCATTCAATCACCATTAAATTGTGACACGTTTGCACTAGTTACATTTAATATGTGCAGTATAAAAGACGATAGATTGCATTGTACCATGGAACCGATTTTGGTAATTCAATCCAGAGAGCAACTGCTGCTGGGCAGTCTGTGGATGGGTTGGCGCGAGAGGAGCTCCGGTGGCCGGAGTGCGGCGTCGCGGGCGACAGGCGCCGCGGTGGGGAGCGTCGCGACGCCGCGGGACGCCGCTCACTGGACGGGGCAGTCCCCGTCTCCCTCGCACTCCCTTTCAAGTCCCGTCACACGCTTATGTAGTGCGATTTTCATAGCTTTGCCCCCTCAAGGCCGTTCTTCATGATGGAGTATGTCACGGTATTTCGCGTCTTTCTCTGTATTGCCGCTAGATATCGCGTGATTGCGACCGTATCACGCAGTGTTTGCGACCATACGACATCTAGCGGCACGAGCCACAAAGACGCGAAATGCCGCGTGATATTCCATCGTGGCCTTAGGGGCTTTCGAGGGGCAGAGTTGGAAAAATCGCAGTATACACCAGTAGGAGCGTCGCGTGGGGAATAACCGGGAAAACATAAAATATAATAGTATATTCTTCAACGAGCGCTTAATGACGGCTGTTATTCAAGAGTTGATGTTTACGACACGAGCGACGTAAGAGCGAATGTCGTAATTTCTACGAGTGAATTATAGCCATTAGTGTACAAGACTATACATTCTCTACGACCCTGAAATATTCAGAATAGATTTTGAACAGATTTTGTTTTATTGGAAACTTTAGTATAAGGGTTACCTACATCAAACAGTGTATGTACAACGTCCTTCTTAACATGAGTAAAACTTCCATAAACTAGATGGTTTACACTGTAGAGAAAGTTTTGTAAAGTAAGCCAAGAAAACGTTCTCACTAAAAGAATTGACCCAATTACTCTTTCTTCACTCCATAAATGTTTTATGTTTGTTCATAATACTTCCTTGATTTTTCTGCAACTAATTGTTGTAGAGTTGTCGAATTTGCTATTTCCTGAATTTCAGGAGAAGTACAGATTCCATTGCCACTGTCACTAGCTTCAAGATTCATTTTCTGTTGAATGATCAATGCGAAATGTAACGAGAAATACGAGTGCAACTACGTACTCGTTAGGGTTATGTACTCGTAGAGGTTGCGTACATGAAACTGCGAAATCATTCACTTGCGTTTCAAAAGAATCGCGAATTGCAAAGAGAATGCAATTCTGCCCGTGGATTCTGAAAATTCTAGGAATGTGATTGGTTGATTGGCCACTGATTCCGAACTGGATTCCACGAGGTGTGAAATCGATGTTATTCATCGATTAAATATACAACAGGAATTGGTATATTATTAAATAGTTGAAGAGAAAAGTTATTATTTCATGCTTCGCTTTTATTTTTTGTGTCAAAATTTAGAAGTAACAAGGAAAATGTGAAAAGTCTAAGTAACATTGAATGTTTTTCAATCATGAATAAAGAATATTTTTATTATACTCGTAAATTGTTTGTTATCATAACGACAGTCACGATGTTTTATCGATGCAACTTGGCTGTTACTCAGTTTGAGAGTTTTCGAAGATGTAGGCTGAATTGAAGATCGCCCAGAAGGAATTGCTAGACGCCAGGATATTCAAAGGGTCTGAAATTTAATGAAAGGGGAGCAAGGTACAGTAATTTAATGAGATGCAGTAAATTACAGTACTTTCTGAAACCTATATGTGATAGTTTCTTACAAACTCTCTGTTGCTAATTTTAATGAAAAAGAAGAATATCTTGTAAATTTTTCTTATGGCTTTAACGCCTCAATATTGTAAATTTCATTGAAGCTTTCTACAGTATTTACTCATTGTAAAGCGTACAATGGAAGAGCTACATTTTTAATTTCTAATGTATTAATGATAGGTAAAGGAACATTTAATATTGACACATACGTATTATTTTCCACTAATGAGCCTCCTTTCTTCATCTCTGTGAATCAATTATCCTTACTCGACCCAGTGGGCTTGCATATTTCATTTCCTACCTCTTCTTTCCAACTAACCAGCCTGCAACAATTTCCTCGTCAGTTGAGCCAAATCCACCCTCCCCCCCCCCCCGCCTCACGCCATCCGCCTCCTTCACCTACGTCGGCCGCGCGCCGCACCTGCTCGGCGGCGCTGCGGTCGCGGGCGCGTCTCCGGAAACTCTCGGCTCGACCGCTCTCCGCCGCCGCCGCGAAGGCCGTCCCCGCCGGCTTTTTTCTGCCCGCGCGCGGCCGTTTTTTCCCGCCCCCCCCAACGCCCCCCAACGCCCCCCACGCGCCCCACGCCCCGCCCCGCACGCCTACCGCCCCGCCCGGCCGTCCGCCAGCCACCCCGGCCTCCTGTCCCGCCCCGCGCCGTCCCGCCCCACCCCGCCCCGCCCCGTTTGCCCACCACGCCCTGCCTGCCCGCCCCGCCCCGCCTGCCCACTCCGTCCCGTCCCGTCTGCCCACCCCGCCCCGCCCCGTCTGCCCACCCCGCCCCGCCCCGTCTGCTCGCCCTGCCCCGCCCCGACTGCTCGCCCCGCCCCACCTCGTCTGCCCACCCCGCCCCACCCCGTCTGCCCACCCCGCCCCGCCCCGTGTGCTCGCCCCGCCCCGACTGCTCGCCCCGCCCCGTCTGCCCACCCCGCCCCGCCCCGTCTGCTCGCCGCGCCCCGCCCCGCCCCGCCCCGCCCCGCTCGACCGCCGCCGCCGCCGAAAATAGCCGTCTGCGGTGGCGCCGCAAATCGCCGCCGTGGGCGCCGGAGCGTGGACGCGGCGGGCGGCGGCGCCGCTGACCCCGACGCCGACGCCGACGCCGACGCACGGTGGTTTCCCGTTCCGCGTCGCGCGCTCGGGTGGTCCATGGGGCGCGGGGGCGGGAAGGGCCGAGGCGGCTCCGGGAACATAGACAATACCTCGCGCTCCTACACTAATCATTGGGAGACAAATCACTAGGGAGAGGGTTTTTTGGCCCTAAAAAAGAAACTTGAAATATGCTTTTAAAAATATGCATTTATGACCCAAAAGTAGTAAAAATATGGAATTTAATATGCAATTAAAATTAACAATATTTAGTTTTCTCTATAAATTTTTCTTGATAAATTCAGGAGAAGCATGCTTTGAATGAAAAGATATATTTTTGTGCAAACGTAATATAATCTACCCTTCTTCGCGAGAGAAATAATTGAAGTAAATATTCCCCTTAGTGAAGTACATTGTATGTCTGACTGGTATAAAAAATATGTTACCAAGAAATATCTTACATTGACTCATGTATTTTATCATCTACAGAAAAAAACGAAAACTGTGATAAGCTCTTTCGAAACAATGAACGCTCACAAATTATATTTTAGATTCTGTGAAAAGATGAAACGTTTATTCATACGTCTTCCTGGCTTTTTAAAAACATGATAATTTGTAACTACATGCCAAAATCAAAATATTACTGGGTGTTACAACAATGTGTACCAAATGCGTGTGCACAAACTGCTGCAGTCATTTTCAAAGAATATTTAAAGGGAAGGTGATTTAAAGAAACGGAAAATGGTAAAAATTGTTTTTATTTTTTTAATTACAGCCAGCAGTCGAAAAATTATGAAAACAATCACAACAATTTATGTTTTGAGGGAAACTTTTGATATTTTTTTCGATTCTGTTCTACGGTTCTAAAACATAGTAATATTTTTTCCTTTTTTTCGGAAAATATAAATTATTTTCCTATTTTTTATATTTTTCAATCTGATAAAATAATGTTAAGTTGTTGAAAAAAATTAAAATATTTTTTTTAGCTGTAGAGTTGTGTGGGGCGTAGGATGGGGGTTAAGGAACCCGTCAAAAATAATAGTTTTATGTTAGAGTTACCGAGTAATTACTCATATGTCATTTGGTTTAGGGGACTTTTTACCATCTTAACAGGGGGTTTCATTTCACCGATATCTGTGAAGTGGCTTCTGAGAATAGTTAAAGAACATTTATTTAAATGCAATGGTATTCTAAACTTGGCTGAAATGAATCGGATATAAAAATTGCTACTTATTGAGACAGATGTGAAGCAGTGATATCTCGTGAGATTAAACAGAACGTTTCAGACAAATGCGACGAAGTAGAACCAATTGTGTAGTGAACCCTCTCACTGCAATGTTTGGATTCTTACTAAAAAAAAGTAAAATGCCATTAATGTATGGATGTGTTTTCTTTTCTTTCTCTGACACGCCACACTCATCGTGCTGGATACTCGGATTGACATGAAATTTTACCAGCTGGTTCAGCACCTTTCAAAACTCCATACCTACATATTTTTACGTGCTTCATTGTTTTCTTTACCTCGGGCTGTTCTTGCTGGTGTTCCACAAAGATCCCCATTATCTCCTTTCTTATTAAATTTGTAAGTCGCAGATATTCCTCTCAGTGATACAGTTACGACATCTCTTCACTTTACTCTTTTAGGCAAAGCAAAACTTAAACATAGCATGTCGCGTAATTCAATGTCACCTAAAAATCATACAAAATTGGTCAAAACTATGGAAAATCAAAAATTAATTCCAGTAAACCCATAGTTAAATTATTTGCTTTAAGCTACCCTGTCTTTCTCTGGACTCTTCTGGTCTCCACTAAATTCATGTATCCTTTATCTCAACGTTCTCGTGGACATAACATTAAATTTGCACAATAACATCTCATCCAAAGTAAATGAAGCCAATACACGATTAGCTATTTTACGTCCAATTCTCAATCGCTACTCTTCTTTAAAACTCTATTCTTCTTTAACTATATACAAATCTACTCTTCGTCGGATATTATCTGACGCATGCCCTAAATGGATTTCAGATGCTTCAGCCACTTTAAATAAATTACAGATATTTCAGTAATGCTTTGCTGGTAAGAAATTACTCGGCCACTCAACTGAAGAGCTTTGTAGATGAACGTTGTACTGTCACTGTAAAACAAAATTTAATAAAAAAGAGCTAGATTGTATTTAACGATCCATTAACCCCGAAGGAGGATGAAAAGAAATAAGAAATGTTCTTCTACATATTGAAAATAGACAAATTTGTTGGTAATTGAAGTTAACAGCACGGATATTAGAGAAAAATCATGTCATGCTATTCCCCTCATTTGAAACAATGTGAACAGCGATAAATTAAGAAAATGTGACCGGAGATTTATCCCCACTGGTTTTCTAGTTACTTCTAGGGAGCAAATCGCGGTGGCTACTGCTTGTTCCCTCGCGCCAAGCGATAAAAGGACGATAATCTTAATGGCTCGGCGGGGGATATCCTTTGGAGTAATTTATGAACCTTCGGACCCCAGAACATTTTCCTCTTTCCCTAGAGTACACTTGACTTGGCAGTAAAACTGTTTGCGGCGACAAAACGTAAATCTGAGGATCGGAATCACAGTGAGAAAGAGGGAACTTTCTTGGCCTGCTTAAGACTCTACTTTCAAGTTTTTCAAAACATACTCAATTAACGGTAAGTTTACTTAGTATTTGATTTCTTTTATACACTTAAATACACTTGTATACAACGCCTACAAGAAAAATAGTGTCAATGATATATTTGTTAATTGATGAGATTACATTCGTCGTTTGTCATTAACTCTAATGAAACGTCTAAAATATAATTTCAAATGGGAATGTGCACATACATGATGTATAAAAATATTGATACATACATGATGTATATTTATCTCAAGCCAATCAATGTATTTTATAATTGTTGATTATCTGAGTCTTCGCTCTCATATTCATAGCAGTCGAAATTATATTAATTTTAACAGCAAACTCCAATTTTAAAAGCAACACTGTCAGAAATTACATTAAATTTATTGTAGTTTAATGCACCTTTTCATATTAAATTTAATGTACCGTGTACATCAAAACTATATTAATGTACATGTACATTAAATATGTGTAAATTAAAATCAATGTAGATTTAATGTACTACAGTACATTAAATTTAATGTACCGTGTACGTTAAAGCGATTTTAATGTGTTTGTGCATTAAATTTAATGTTAAAATTAAAATCAATGTAGATTTAATGTAGGACTACATTAAACGTTATGTACCTTGTAAATTAAACCGATATTAATGTGTTGTACATTTAATTTAATGTTTAAATTAAAATCATTGTAGGTTTTAGAAATATTTATTCTGCTATTTGGACTTACGTATAATAAATTTAAAATATATTTCCAACATGTATACAAAAATATAAATGTTTAAAATTTGTATTTACATTCAAATTGGTAACAAATAAAATTGTAAAAATTTTTATAATAAAATTGTAGCGATGTACATAGTACGGTAATTCTTTAGTTAACAATTTTTTTCAAATTCTTCGGAAATATTTAAATTTTTTCAAAGAATTGTCACTGTAACAATGTCAGAATTTAGTACTCTTTACAGCTATGAAACGTATTTCCGAGCGTAAACGCGTCCAAAACAGGTGAAGAAGTAGTAGTGACAATTATAAATAATATACATAATTCTGTAGAGTTAATACATATTTAATATATATTACGTCTAAAGAAATATGTTCCGTAGACTAAAGAATATATTATACAGATCATAGCGGGCAATTCATTAGGCCTAAGAACCTGCTGAAACAATTGAATGTCGCAATAGCTCAGTGGTTAGAGCACCTGCGCGTGAATCAGAAGTTCCGGGTTCGAATCCCGGTTGGGGTGAGTATTCGTTGAACAAATTTAAATATTAAAATACATATCTCCGAGCGTAAACGCGTCCAAAAATGTGACAATTGCATAAATCCCAACGGTCAATTCATCAGGCATAAGAACATGTTCAAAGAATTGATTGTCTCGATAGGATTGTGGTTAGAGCAAGTGGGCGTAAACTAGGAGAGACGGCATCCCGGTCGGGGTGACAATTATTTGGACAAATTTTAAATATTGAAGTTAGTACATGTACAGTAAATTTCATGCACACATAGAGTAATTTCAATGTAAAAGTACATAAAAGTAAGTATCATGTACGTAAATTAAATTTAATTTACACGTACAGTAAATTTAATTGTACACGTACATTACATTTAATGCACACGTACTTTAAAGTTACTGTACGTGTACATTAAATTTCATTACATGATACTTACTTTAATGTACTTTTACATTAAAAGTAATGCGGAAATTTCTGACAGTGAAAGTAAGTCGGAAACTTTACAAATAGAGCAGCTATTTATTTTAATTTATATTACTCGATTGATAAATCTTGTTTCCATTTCGATACGAAATAACATCAATAGCCTAGTCTGGTTCGCTGCTAGAAAATGTAGAGTAGCGGAGAATCCGGCAATAAACAAAGAGACGTTTTGTACATCCCTCCTGCTGCGTGGCCAGAGGTCGCGACCTGAGTGTGTGGTGTGCGGACGGACAAAAGTTGGCAAACATCGATGTCCAAACTTTAAACATCAATATACATCGAGCAAAATACATCGATGTTTTAAAGCTGATTTAATAACGACTTACATTAAATTTGTGTGCAAACAAACATTAACATTTATTAACAACATTAACTATTATATTAATTTATAATTAAAATTTAACTTAAAACAGTTAATAACTCCGTGTGCGAAATAAGAGGAAAGACAAAGGTTCGCCAATCACACAGGGAACAGGATAATCTCGGGCGAGGAATAGTTTTCTCAATGAAGGCTGCGCAAACCGCGTTAGTGTAATACGAACACATAAGTAGTGGTGCCATCATATATTATTTCATATTTCAACTTTTACAAAATTGTGATTGAAGGAATTTTTCTTTCAGGAACGAAGCATCGGAGACGTAAAAACGTCGAGCATAAAACATCGATTTTCAGAAATCTTCTACTAGAATACACCGATGTTTAAAATATCGGTAGTTTTATAGAAACATCGATACTTTTATAGAATCGTCGATACTTTTATAGAATCGTCGATACTTTTATAGAATCGTCGATACTTTTATAGAATCGTCGACACTTTTATAGAATCGTCGATACTTTTATAGAATCGTCGATACTTTTATAGAATCGTCGATACTTTTATAGAATCGTCGATATTTTTCCAGAATTATGGATATTTTGGAAACATGTCCATCGATGTCGCATCCGTGGCGTGGCGTCGCGCCGGCCGCGTGACCGTGACCCTGGCAGCGCCGACATTGACCGTGAAAGAGGCAGCCGCGGCGGCGGCGGCGGCTCCCGGAGGCGGCAGATGTCCGCACCTCGGCTCCGCCGCCGCCGCCGCGTCGGGGCCCCGGGCGCGCGCGCGGGGCCAGCTGGTGGGCCGCCGCCGAGTGCCGTTCGCATGTTTTCTCCGGGCCGCGGGCCCAGGGCCCGCCGACAGCTGCGTCCCGCTCCGCCGCCGCCGCGGCACTTCCGAGAGCGCGCGTGTGCGCGAGACGGCGTCCTCCCGCCCTACGCATCTCTTCCGCCCCCGCCCCTCTCCTCACCACTCCTCTCCTCTCCTTGCCCTTGCCCTGGCCCGCCGCCAGCGCCACCGCAGCCGACGTCAGGGGTTTCTCAGGGTTCGCCCGCGCGTGCGTGTCTTCTGTATAAAGTTTCCCAGTTCCGGGGGAGGCTGAACACACTGATGAATTCGCGTCGCTATCTCGACAAAAATGCAAACATCAACTTTCTTGATAAACGCTAAAATCGATATTATTTACCCGGAGAGAATGCTCAGAGCATCAACATGTCACTGCAATCCTCCTGACCGGGAGGTCCTACATTCGAGTCTAGACAGTGGCAGGATTTTCGACACTAGCTTTTCACCTAGGTCGAATTTAATCGCTGTGTGGAGAATAATTCTAGCGGCCAGTTGCTCTGATCGGTAATGTTCCGTGGTTTCTCTGATCAGTACGAGGCGAATGCCGGAGCAGTACCCTTCCAAACGGGCCACAGACCGTGCGCGATCTTTCCTTCCTCTTCCTTGACAATCCTCTCCTCTTACACATTCACCTACACTAACATGCTACCGCACATGCCAGGAGACTGGTCGGGAGATACCTGGTTGAAATATTAGTTTTCAAGAATAATTAGCAGTATTTGGAAATAATATACGCTGCCGTGTTATGATTTAAATCGTTTGATATTATGACAAAATTTGATTGAAACACTGGCTTTTTCGCTTGACCGAAAAGAGCTTGTACAGCTTGAGCGTTGTTCCAATGTAGTTTTTGTACACTGCCTTGAATTGTGAATGCGTAGTTCTCTGAAAATTCGGCTACTACAACCGCACAAAACTAAAAATATTACAAACAATATCTATAAAACGCATTACTTGCCCCATTATTCCGCATTGATGACCGAAAATTGTTTTTCGATGTTGTGAAAAAGTAATAAGATATGAGTGTGGCTCACAATTGGTGGTTCACCCGGTATAAGTAGAAGTTTCTGCCTTCCAAAATATGTTTCAGATACATTTAAAATGAACGAAAATTAATCACTAAATAATGAAAGCAAGATTCACAAATGATAAGCGTTTGTAAATGTATAGTTCTTCTAAGTCCATTCAAAGAAAAAAATGAAAATGTAACATTAACTGGTAATAACATTGGTAAATTCAAATCTACCATCGAGATTCTTTAACTACTATAAACTTCAATGTCTCCGCTTCAATTTGACGACTAAAAGAAGAAAATACGAGATGGAGTATTTGAGAAAATGAATTTTGAAAAAAAATCGTAATTATTTACTTCGGCCTTAATATGGCCTTATTAATGCCGTTATAATTAGGGCTTATCATATCAAACTTTTAGGATGGGATGTACTCATTAGAAATATAAGGCAAGTTGCAAAGTAAAATCAAATTTGAAGATACTTTACTAGTTTTTTATATAATACCCCCTGAAACTCATGCAAAATATCCCATTTCAAAATTTTCAAAAGGAAGTAAAATTTAATGCCAAAAATACAATATTCAATGTTGTTTTGTCATTCTAAAACGATTTTAAATGTTTCAGTCGAATCGGAAAATGGTCGGGAAATTTTGGCCGATTTGACATGGAATGACCCAAAAATAATTTATTTAATTACATCATTCCTCTCTTGTGGCTTGAAATCTTGAAGTCAACTAAGAAGGAAGTTCAGACGAAAATCTGGACATTCTGTTACTATATCACAAAGAGTTGGAACATCACCGGATAGAAACAAAGCTGTCAAGTATATTCTCTGCATGCCGAGAGAAAAGTTGTTGATATCGAAGCGTTCTAAACACCCCAATTCGAGACGAGGAAGGCCCAAAAAGCTCTTTCACGAAAGCAGACTACATTGAAAGGTCATTGACATATTATCAGAAAGAACTTTCTCTGAGCGTCAGATGACATTCAGCGTAGTTTCCGAAGTAAGTGGCCGAAGAAAAATTTGCCGATGTGATACAACAGACCTCAACTAGTGCTCCTGGAGTACTGGATAGACTGAATCACGCAGCAGATTTCAATGTAGCACACCCGGATTGCTATTCCCCTGAGGAAGCATTAGGTTTGATATTGAACATTATAGTGACTCGTGACGCGTACATAACTCGCTCAAAAACTTGTACTCTCTCTGTCCTCATTAAAACTCCTGGAAGCATAAATTCAATGTTATCCGGATAAGACGGCAGTTACTGTGACTGATGCTTTAGCTCAAATCAAACTTCAGGACATTCTAGGCCTTACTTTAACGCATTTGTGCAAAATGAAGCAAATCGTTTCAAATATTTTGAAACTTTGTGATGGAAAAACGGAGAAAAACTTGGAGAGCAGTTGATTTGGAAATGTGGTTGTGTTGGT
Source organism: Acheta domesticus (assembly GCA_031308135.1). Taxonomy (NCBI): domain Eukaryota; kingdom Metazoa; phylum Arthropoda; class Insecta; order Orthoptera; family Gryllidae; genus Acheta; species Acheta domesticus. The sequence continues at coordinate 17,644,177 of JAHLJT010009436.1, forward strand.
AGTAGTAGTGCAGGCCGTAACACCTACAAGCAACATTTCTCGGAGGGAGAACTAAAAATATAAATTTTGAAGGTGCAGCACTCAGTGCTGCATGCGCCTGTTCATGGGAGTGCAAATGTAGCATATGATGTAAGCAATTTTTAAAAATTGTCTATTTAGTTTTATCATTTCATTATGTTTCTTCAAAAAGTAACTGCCCTTTTCACAGTTGCGACAAGAAAATTATCTATACAGAAACTTTTTTCGCTTAATACTTTTACAGTCCTGTCGCCAGAATGGTAATTAATTTTGATTGATGTCCCAAGTGTCCTAGAAATTTCACTTTTCTGTGCTCTCGAGATTACAAGAAATGATTTTTGTCCACCTAGCGTTGGAAAATTGATCACTGTACTGCACCCGGGCGGTGACGGCGGGGTGAGCGTTAGCTGAAAGGAGTCAGTGACTGAGGGTGTGGAGGGTTGCTAGGATGATAATGAATGCATAGAAGGGAATGTTACTCATCATTGGCAGAAGTAATAGCGAGATACGTTGCAGGCAACTGTGCGAAACATGTATGAAATCGTGCAGGATCTCAACAATTATTCGTATTCTTACAATTGTTCTTATTTAGACTTCCAGGAGATCCGTATCAAGTCAAAATACTTTAATACAATGTTACTTTTTCATTTAATGTCTAATTTATTCGGTTAAGATCTTAATGGAAATAGCTTAATTCATTGGTTATGTAATCAATCACGAATCTATTACAAATAAGATTTATATTTGCAGAGAAATATTCAAAATAGTTTATTACACATTTACAAAATTACTAAGTGAAAACGTCCAATTCAACATCTTGATAGAATTTTCCTCCTCACCACTTCTTACCACTCTGCCTGGCCTCACTCCATTCCCCACCCTGCTCCATACTCCATCTCGCTCCGCTCTGCCGCGCCGCAGTCTGCCCCGCCCATCCCTCCCCGCCCCGCCCCGCCCCGCCCCGCCCCCGCCTTCCCCGTCTGGCGGCGGAGCGAGGGGAGCGCGTGTGTTGCCGCCCGCGCGCCGGCGCCGGCGCTTGTTTACGCTCGGGGGGCGCCATAAAACATCCCCCGCGCCTGGCATTCCGCGGGAATCGCGTATTTGGGAGATGGATGCGCGCCGGTGCAGACGCCGTCTCCCGCTCTCTTCCTGTCGCTTCGCCTCTGCACGGCTTCAGACACTCCAAGAAGGCCTACCTATTCTTCTTCTCTGTCGAATATGGTTGTTGTTTCCTTACCTAGGTGGGCAGCTTTTGCAGTCAATTGAATGGACTGGACTGGATGAGATGACTCTCGATTTTATGGGAAGGATTTGTCGTGAATTTCCGAAATCCAGTTGAGAAGAAAATGTTAAACAGGGGAATACTCGTAGCAAAATTTTGTTGTGCCATAGGATAATCGCACTTTGGAGAAATATGATAAAATCAAATCGATAGTTTAGAAGTAGTAAAGTGAAATTAACCAATTTTATTTTCTAAGATATTTGACCCCGTTTTAGACGTGTTTACCGACAAAACGACAATACACGACGTTATGTCGCATGTTAAGGAAATGTATCTCACTTGCACTATGTGCGTTTTTTCAACTGTTCGCAGAAAGAAATGTTAACTGGTTTGGCTGCCGTTAAAAAATCAAAAGAAGAAACCGGTTAGATCCTTTAATACCTTGTGTAAGAAACCCAATTGTTTACGTGAACCTGACGTGAACACTGCTTTGAGTAATGTGCACTGCGCGTGAACCCTTCCACCGTCCGTTCATTCATGGACGCGGCGCGGCGCGACGCGGTGGTAGCGCCCTCCCGAGCGGCGCTCGCGGAATCGGCACGGTCTCGGCAGCCGCGGGCTCTTCTTCAGAGCAGAGCGGAGAGCGGAGCGAAGCAGAGAGTAGAGTAGAGAGCGGAGCGGAGCAGAGAGTAGAGCAGAGAGCGGAGCGGAGCAGAGAGTAGAGCAGAGAGCGGAGCAGATAGTAGAGCAGAGAGCGGAGCGGAGCAGAGAGTAGAGCAGAGCGGAGCAGAGAGTAGAGCAGAGAGCGGAGCGGAGCAGAGAGTAGAGCAGAGAGCGAGCAAAGAGCGGAGCAGAGAGGAACAGAGAGCAGAGCGGTGCAGAGAGGAACAGAGAGCAGAGCGGTGCAGAGAGGAGAGCGGAGCGGAACAGAGAGGAGAGCGGAGCAGAGAGCGGAGCGGAGCAGAGAGCGGAGCGGAACAGAGAACGGAGAGGAGAGCGGAGCGGAGAGGAGTGCGGAGCGGAGAGGAGTGCGGAGGGGAGAGGAGTGCGGAGGGGAGAGGAGTGCGGAGGGGAGAGGAGTGCGGAGGGGAGAGGAGTGCGGAGGGGAGAGGAGTGCGGAGCGGAGAGGAGTGCGGAGCGGAGAGGAGTGCGGAGCGGAGAGGAGTGCGGAGCGGAGAGGAGTGCGGAGCGGAGAGGAGTGCGGAGCGGAGAGGAGTGCGGAGCGGAGAGGAGTGCGGAGCGGAGAGGAGTGCGGAGCGGAGAGGAGTGCGGAGCGGAGAGGAGTGCGGAGCGGAGAGGAGTGCGGAGCGGAGAGGAGTGCGGAGCGGAGAGGAGTGCGGAGCGGAGAGGAGTGCGGAGCGGAGAGGAGTGCGGAGCGGAGAGGAGTGCGGAGCGGAGAGGAGTGCGGAGCGGAGAGGAGTGCGGAGCGGAGAGGAGTGCGGAGCGGAGAGGAGTGCGGAGCGGAGAGGAGTGCGGAGCGGAGAGGAGTGCGGAGCGGAGAGGAGTGCGGAGCGGAGAGGAGTGCGGAGCGGAGAGCAGTGCGGAGCAGAGAGCGGAACGGAGAGCGGAGCGGAGAGCAGTGCGGAGCGGAGAGCAGTGCGGAGCGGAGACCGGAGCGAAGAGCAGTGCGGAGCGGAGAGCAGTGCGGAGCGAAGAGCAGTGCGGAGCGGAGAGCAGTGCGGAGCGGAGAGCGGAGCGGAGAGCACTGCGGAGCGTAGAGCGGAGCGGAGAGCAGTGCGGAGCGGAGAGCAGTGCGGAGCGGAGAGCAGTGCGGAGCGGAGAGCAGTGCGGAGCGGAGAGCGGAGCGGAGAGCAGTGCGGAGCGGAGAGCAGTGCGGAGCGGAGAGCAGTGCGGAGCGGATAGCAGATTGAGCGGAGAGCAGAGCGAACGGAGCGCAGAGCGGATCGGAGCTCAGAGTTGAGAGGAGCGGCGCGGCGCGGCGAGGGCAGGCGGGCGGTGGTAGGCTGTGTTTGTTTGCGGAGGCACTTCCGAAGCTCATAGAGCGCGCATCGGCTTCGTTGGCGCCAACGCGGCGCGGCACGGGGTCAGTCGCCCCGAGAGGCTCCTGCGCAGCCATTCTGTAGCCACACTGTAGTTTATGTTTATTTGATTTTTTTTTTAAATAGTATTAATTGGAAAATATTTTTCATGGTTTTGTTAATCACTTTTTACGATCTGTCTTTATTCAAATAAATATTTTTTTACGAAGTAGGCCTTATAGATACTGGGTGTCCGGGAAGGAAATGTCGAAACGTCCAAAATAAGCTCCTAAGACTATTCCAAGCAAATTTTTTCTAATAAACTACGTGGCTATTCCGAATGGTTGAGCCGCAATAAGGACTCAAAAGTTGCTTTGAAAAATTAATTTCTAGGCAAAATTTGCATTATAGAAGCATAAAAACAATCCAGAAACCTGTACGTTGTTTAGTATTTACAAAAGAAATTAATATATTTGTTCAGAAAGAAAAATTAAGCGAGAAATAAAAAAGCACCCAATTTACACAATTCGACTGGCTTTTTATTTGTCGCTTAATTTTTCTGTCAAATATATTCATTTCTTGTGTAAATAATAAAAAATTTACATATTTCTGGAGTGTTTCTATGCTTCCATAATGCAAATTTTTTGCCTAGAAATCATTTTTGAAACCAACGTTTGAGTCCTTATTGCGGCCCAACCATTCGGAATAGCCACGTAGATTATTAGACAAAATTTGCGTAGAATAGTCTTAAGAGCTCATTTTCGCCGTTTCGACGTTTCCTCCCCTGACACTCTGTATATAGAAATACAGTAGAACCTCATTAATTGGGGATGAACTGAGGCCTGGGCCGATTTGAGCTATCGAAAATACGAATCAACCAGAGAAAGAGAGAAGAACTATAATAACATACTTACCAAACATATTTTTAATGAAGTTCAAAAATAATTACGGGAGCACTTACACCTAAAAACACACTGAAATATTTATTTATACCGCACACGAAATACATCGATACAAACTGGTGGGTGGCACTAAGAATTTCCTGGGCATCGATAGGGCCACTTCGTCGTGGATTTATCCGCTAGCTCCTTTAGATTGTACAGCTATCTTACGGCGTTATTTTGCACTACTTGCCGAATTTGGGCATCCCAAACATTGAAGGAAAATAAACAGCTGATTTTCATCGGAGAACTCGGAACGGACTGGTATATTTGCTAAGAAAGAATAGTAACCGAAATATCTCAGTCGAAATTGTGTATACAATGCAATGCCAGTGATAGCAAATCCTTATTCAGATTGCAGAAGTCCTTTCGAGTGGTTTACTTGTGAACAAAGAAGTAAGAGTGCCTAAAATGACAAGGAGAAAAATATTTTGTGTGTGTGTGTGTATGTCTGCTGGACTGGTCTGGTCCTGATTTGTGGGCAAACATTTGTGATTTAAGAATCTTTCCATTTCAACAGTTGCCTGTGCTGTTGATTTACCTATTTAAAAAGTTCAAAAGTATTAAATTATTTAATAGCAAGTTACAACTTATTTAATTTCTGAAGAAACTGTTAAATTTGGTTTGACTTAAGTTTAGGAGTATCTGCTGATGTTTTACCTGGAGTGTGTTGCATGTTTGCAGCTCTCTTTTCAAACTCTTCCCAAATTGAAAATTCACTTTCCACTTCTGAAACTCGGATGCACTCACGTGTTTTCTAACTTGTATATTTTGCTTCATTTATAAGAATTCTGACGACATCTATTAAAAAATCTTTGTTTCGTTTGCATTACCTCTGTTTGAAAAATCGATTAATTTATATCTGGGATCTGAAATAGTACAAAGAGCAACTGGCATTGCTGTCTCGATGTGAACCCAGTCTCTCAGCAATTCCATGTAATAAATTTTGTGTTACATTCAGTGAAATGGTTGAACATTTTTCTTTTGTGATTTTTTTACAAACTGATGCCAAACCATTAGTATGAATAATTACTTCCCTTGCTGTAATATGATTTTCACCACTTAGTTTTTTTTGTAATCTCTTCAAAGAGTTTGAGAATAAGTTATAATTCACCAGAAATTCCCCATTCTTCTTCTGTCAATACAGGCAAGTTCTTATTGAGAAGGGCTCCAGTGACTTCAATGCTGTCCTCTAATTCTACAAAGCGCTGCAACACATAATGTGTTGAATTCCACTTTGTGGCCACATTATGCATAAGTTTTTTCGTGTCTGGATGTCAAAGCTTTTTTGATAGTTAATTGTTCATTTGCTAAAGAACTTCTTTTAAAATGTGTGAATATTTTGTTAACTATCTCATGGATTTCTTTCGTTTCAGTGAATCTTGAACAATTAAATTTAAAGTGTGTGCATAACAGCTAAGCTGATCTAAATTTAGGATTTCAGTAATTGCACCCTTCATGTTAGAACCATTGTCTGCTACAGCAATGAAAACGTTTGCCATTAAATTAAATTTGTAAAGTATAATCTTTATTTCTTCTGCTAAATTGCTGCTGGTGTGAGATCCACTAATACATACACAATCTAAGAGAGCTGAACATAACTCAAAATCAGAAGAAATAAAATGAGCAGTTTCAGCCAAGCAAAACTCATTATTTTTAAAGTCCAGCAGTCTGTGGTTATACAAGCAGTTTCTACTAGAGACAATTTTTCCTTGACATTGTTTAGGCACTGTTCATGTCTTGCTGGAAGATATGCTTTTGTAATGGCTTTTCTGTTAGGCAATTGATATGATGGATTTGATGCATGTTCAACTTCCACAAAACCAGAGTAACTATTGAAAATGGTTGGAAATCAAGAATGCAGAGATTCATTAAATGCCAGTCAATTTTCTTTCTCTGTGCTTCATTGATTTTTCTGGGGAGATAAGTTGTAATCCGAGATTGGAAGTGTGAGCCTGAATGAGAAAATGAATTCGAAGTTGAAAGTTGATGAATTTGGAAAGGTGAAAGGGTTTCACAAGATACAGAAGTTTAAGATGTTAGGGTAGTTGGTGTTTGTGATGAAGATATTATGGTTTGAACTGTAGGTAGACGAATATCAGCAGTAACATTTATGGACGGACGTTTCTTTTGAAGATGTGAGTTCATATTTGTCACAGTACCGGCACAGTGGCAGCATATGAAATTTTGTTTTTGAAAACATTGCAAGAAGCAATTTTTTGATCATCGTCCACAGGAGCGAAGTAGGTCCACAAAATACTTCTTTATTTCCAGAACTCATTTCAGATTTCACGTTCACACAAAGAAAACTTATTTTAAAATGGAATTAAATTTTTTCATTACTATAATTCGCTAATACTACTACTACTACACTTCACTAAAGTTAACGTAATTAAACATTATATTACAAATTACAACCTATTTGAAATTGACTAATTGATTGATTGAATGACTGCTAATTGAAACGTTCATAACTATTCTGGAGTTGGCGGCAACGCTTAAGACGTACTAATCACAACAGGTAGACTGCAGTGAAACTGTTATCGTCCAAAACGGTTGCCGCGAAAGCCCAGTTTAGTTGGTGCCCAATAGGTGCAGAACTATGAATTTGAAGCGATAACATTTAATAACAGGGTAAATGAAATAACTATTATTTCGCGTAACCGTTTCGAACCATTAACTGTTAAGGGCACATCCCTACTAGTGGCTAACTGCTCGGCCCTTGGGCTCTCCGCAGAGCGGTCCCTCCCCCTCCCGCAGCCTCTGTCTGCCTCCTTCCCTCCGCCCTTCTTCTCCTCGCCCTCCTCCTAATACGCAACCTTAGCGCCCTTCCACGCGGGGCGCGTGCGCGGCGTGGAGTTTTTGTTTCCCGGCGCGGGGGCGTGGCGGGGCAGCGGTGGCGGCGCTGCTTACGTTGGAATGAAAGTGGGGAGGCAATGGGCGGAGACGGTGGAGGCTGTGGGGACCGCATGGGGATGGTGGTGTGGGAAGCAATGGTATTGACGGCAGTGGCAGTAGCCGTGGTGGTGGCGGCCGTGGGGTGCGTGTCAGTTGCGTTGGAATGGCAACGAGGGTACTGTGGGTGGGGTGGTGGTTGCGTTGGGATGGCGGCGGGGGCGGTCGCAAGGGCGGACGCGGAGCCTCCGCTGCGGAGCGGAAGAAAATACAGGGCCTGAGGCGACGGCGCCAGATGGACCTACCTCCCCCTCCCCTCCCCTCCCCCTTCCCCCTCCCCTTCCCCCTCCCCTCCCCTCTCCCCCCTCCCCATCCCATCCCCCTCCCCCCTCCCCTCCCCCTCCCTCCCCCCACTCCCCCCTGAGGCCCCACCACAGTGGCATTGCGTGTGGAAGTGGAGCGCTCTTTTCCACCCAAGTCTGCTGCTCAACATATTCAGCCTAATATTCACCTAGTAATATTATTGAAAACATCAAATATTATTATATTTTAATGAACAAGATTACACCGATCAGAGGAGGCGGCTGCTAGAGTTCTCGTCCAGACAGCGACTGAATTCGACTTAGCTGACAAGCCAGGGTCGAAAATCCTGCCGCCGTCGGGACTCTAACCTAGGACGTCGCGGTCAGAGGGTCTGCTGTGGCATCAGTTGATGCCCCAAGCCAGTGGGGAATGGGGACATGTCCCCCAAAAGATCTAGAGTTTTCGTTTGTTTCTTTAGTTTATTGCACAAAATTGATATAAATATTTATTTATAGAATCTGAATGGAATTTATTATGTAATTATTTAATCACGTATAGTATTAATATACGCTGTAAAAACATACAATATAATAACAAATGCTTATTATTGAACAAAAATACATGATGGCGCCCCAAAATGATAATAATAATAATAATAATAATAATAATAATAATAATAATAATAATAATAATAATAATAATAATACTGAAAATAGTGACTTTATTTATACTGCGATTTTTGTAGGAAGAGCTCTCAAGGCCACTCAAATCCCATCTTCGCGATGGAATATGTCACGGCATTTCGCGTCTTTTCTCGGTCTTGCCGGTAGAAGTCGCATGATCGCAAACACTGCTTCATACGGTCGCGATCGTGCGAAATCTAGCGGAACGACTGTGAATGACACGAAATGCCGTGACATATTCCATCGCGAAGATGGGATTTGAGTGGCCTTGAGAGCTCTTCCTACAAAAATCGCAGTATATGTGACGAGACTCGGGCCATCAGGTCCGCTGTTCCGCCTAACCACGTAATACATAAATATATAGATAAAAATTGAACGGTACATTTAGTAAATTAAATAAAATACAACTTAGATATATCTTGCCCCTGTGCTCACAATGTGAAAGTAGAAAACAAAACTTCCCAGCATTTACCTTAAACTTTGGGGAAAATGATGGTGTGGATCCGCCCCTGAGGCGGCGCGGCATGGCGCGGCGCCCCGCTCCGGCCGGCGGCGCCGCTGCTCCGTTAATTGCGCGGAAAGCGGGAACTAGCTGCGAGAGGAGACCCCCCCCCCGCCCCCGCGCAACCAGGAAGCCACTCCCGCTCCCGCGGCGCATAAATTGAAAGCGGGCCGCGGCGCCGAACTAATTGCTCGCGCCGATCGCCGCCGCTTGCCCGCCGCTTCCGCCAGCGTCGCCGCCGCGTAATGGACGCGCTGCCTCTCGCGCGGCGACGGCGTCGTTCTCTTCGGAGGCGCCGCGGCGCTTCCGTTGCGACGCTGCTTCCTCTTTCCGTTGCCTGATTTGCGAGGTCTACAGATGCATTCTGGAAGCGTTCGCAAGGAAGTGAAATACGTACAATGTCGTCGTGAAACAATTTGCCAGGGAAATAAGTTTTCCGTTGTGATTACATCACACTGAGTGAAATATTCGGGTCTTTTATATGTTCTAAATAGAAGCGTCAAGTGTTTCAGAAGAGTTTCAAGTGGTCCCTCACTCTCATTACTTCGATGGAACTGTGTCTCATACAAAGGTGTCAGATATTATTGCTCAGAAAGTTTATCAATTTTTCTCTAATATTATTATTGTCTGTAGGAGAACATATCGGTTGAAAACCGGTAATATATTCAAAGGAAATATAATGAAATTGGTGTTGCTACATCTTAGCGCAGACTTTCTCGTATTACTTGCAACGGCAATGCTAATTACTAGCAGCTCTTGGCTTCGTGAACTGACGGGGGAGGGGGAACAAGTCTGATGTAGAAAAAACTCACGTGCATCAATAATCTTCCAATATTGTTTCTCATTTCCTCTTTTTCATATAAAAAAAAGAATGCGAAAAATTATTCCCGACCTCTTCCTACTTGTACTGCCGCCTTTCCTATAAGCATACCGACACATTACTACCACCGCGATTCACACTTCAACGTAGTGAACACTTATTGTATGTACAAAGAAGAAAAAATATACTTACACTTGATAATGTTTCAGATTTTGAGAAACTTCATAAGAGAATTTCAAGGAAATGTGTGCAGAAAATGCGTTTATTTTTAAACACATTTGTAAAGAAAATGTGCTATAAAATGCGTGATGTTTTAAAAAAGTCCTTAAATCTTGAAAATTCAAAAATGATAACCAAAATGGCGCTTGTTTCATATGATTTATTGCGTAGTGGCTATTCATACAAATATTCAATAAAAATTGGAATGGGTTTTGAGAAAATCTTATTTACGTATTTTTAGAAAATTGTCTCGATTTGACTCAAACTTACGGGAAAACTATTATTTTGAAAGAGATATGCATGAAATGATTTAAAGATCTAATATTGAAAAATACATTGCTTTACGACACATCTCATCTCAACGTTGGATATATGAAAAAGATCGGAGAAACATTGAACTCTTGTAATTTCCGAAATGTTTGAGGGTTGAAGGAATATCACACATAAACCGTATTTCGTGAGTACAGTATTCGTGTGCTTCTCCTGTGCAACGACACCGAAAGGGAACTCCTTCCGTGTTCTGCCGGTGTAATTGCACCCCAAACATTCCCCTTGATGCAGTCCATGGCCCACTGGGGCTTCGGTTGCGTCGTCGCCAGAATGCACCGGTGCGGTGGCGGCGCGTGGTGGGCGCAGCGGCGGCCGCCTCGCCATCTGGCGCTCGCACGCGCCGCTGCCACCGCCCCCACCCCACCCCCGCCTCCGCCCAAAGGCCGCGTTGGGTGCGCCCGCGAGACGAGCGGTGGCGACCGGCGGACAAACGAGGCGATCCCGCCCTCGCCTCCGCCCTAGTCCCCTCCCCCAGCTGCCTCCTAACCTCCGCTCGCTTCCCCGCCCTCGACCTCGACCTCGTCCTCTTCCCCGCCTGCGTCTCCGCCCTCGCCTCCGTCTTCGCCTCCGCCCTCGTTCCCGCCCTCGTCCCCGCCCACGTCCCCGCCCTCGTCCCCGCCCTCGTCCCCGCCCTCGTCCCCGCCCTCGTCCCCGCCCTCGTCCCTGCCCTCGTCCCCGCCCTCGTCCCCGCCCTCGTCCCCGCCCTCGTCCCCGCCCTCGTCCCCGCCCTCGTCCCCGCCCTCGTCCCCGCCCTCGTCCCCGCCCTCGTCCCCGCCCTCGTCCCCGCCCTCGTCCCCGCCCTCGTCCCCGCCCTCGTCCCCGCCCTCGTCCCCGCCCTCGTCCCCGCCCTCGTCCCCGCCCTCGTCCCCGCCCTCGTCCCCGCCCTCGTCCCCGCCCTCGTCCCCGCCCTCGTCCCCGCCCTCGTCCCCGCCCTCGTCCCCGCCCTCGTCCCCGCCCTCGTCCCCGCCTCGTCCCCGCCCTCGTCCCCGCCCTCGTCCCCGCCCTCGTCCCCGCCCTCGTCCCCGCCCTCGTCCCCGCCCTCGTCCCCGCCCTCGTCCGCGCCCTCGTCCCTGCTCTCGTCCCGCCCTCGTCCCCGCCCTCGTCCCCGCCCTCGTCCCTGCCCTCGTCCCTGCCCTCGTCCCCTCCCTCGTCCCCTCCCTCGTCCCCTCCCTCGTCCCCGCCCCTCGTCCCCGCCCTCGTCCCCGCCCTCGTCCCCGCCCTCGTCCCCGCCCTCGTCCCTGCCCTCGTCCCCGCCCTCGTCCCCGCCCTCGTCCCCGCCCTCGTCCCCGCCCTCGTCCCGCCCTCGTCCCCGCCCTCGTCCCCGCCCTCGTCCCCGCCCTCGTCCCCGCCCTCGTCCCCGCCCTCGTCCCCGCCCTCGTCCCCGCCCTCGTCCCCGCCCTCGTCCCCGCCCTCGTCCCCCGCCCTCGTCCCCGCCCTCGTCCCCGCCCTCGTCCCCGCCCTCGTCCCCGCCCTCGTCCCCGCCCTCGTCCCCGCCCTCGTCCCCGCCCTCGTCCCCGCCCTCGTCCCCGCCCTCGTCCCCGCCCTCGTCCCCGCCCTCGTCCCCGCCCTCGTCCCCGCCCTCGTCCCCGCCCTCGTCCCTGCCCTCGTCCGCGCCCTCGTCCCTGCTCTCGTCCCCGCCCTCATCCCCGCCCTCGTCCCCGCCCTCGTCCCTGCCCTCGTCCCTGCCCTCGTCCCCTCCCTCGTCCCCTCCCTCGTCCCCTCCCTCGTCCCCGCCCTCGTCCCCGCCCTCGTCCCCGCCCTCGTCCCCGCCCTCGTCCCCGCTCTCGTTCCCACCCTCATCTCCACCCTCGCCTCCATCCTCGCCACTACCATTGTCCTATACTCTACTCTCGACCCGCCCAAAATGCTTCTAAGCATAAAGGCAATGGGTTTATATACGAAACAGCTTTGCCACTGACTCTTTAGCCACTCTGATCGGGAGGTCGTAGGTTTAAGTATCGAAAGTGGCACATTTTCGACTCTAGCTGTTTAGCTAAGTCGAATTCAGCTGTCTCGAGGAGAATTCTACCGGCCGGCTTCTAAGATCAGTAGTTTCTCCCTAGACGAATATGAAGCGAATGCCGAAACAGTGCCCTAACAAACCGCCAAGGGTAGCACGCGATCTTTTCTTCCTTGTCCACGTCATAACCTCTCCTCGTACATCTACGCAGTTTATTATCCCACGTGCCTGGTACATGAGGCAGGGTCTCGGAGCTTGTTCTGGCTGCGGCGACGCCCCGCGGGGGAGATGCCTGCAGAGGGAATACCCTGCAAACCAACGTGTGGGGCTGTTGGCGGGTCTCGCCATCCAGCGGGCGAGGAACATCGCCCCTTCCCTACTCTCACCCCACCCCACCCCACCCCGCCCACGCCCCTGCCTCCACACTCGTGGCGACCGGTCCCGCGCCTCTTCTTATTTTTGGATTTCAATTTAGTCATATTCCGGATGAATTTTCAAAGTTCAAATTGATGTCCAACTTTACGTTTCTATTAAAAGGCTTACAATATAACTTCATATAATTCACCATAAAATTAGAATAATAGTACTAAATTAATGTTAGTACTGTCCATGAACTGCTCACTGGTCATTTGTAAGAACAAAATAATGTTTCGCAGTAGTCTACATTTGATGAGTGGACTCGCAGAGTACCTCAATTGGTTTATTCTGTATTGCTGAATATGTTTAAGAATACGTGCAATAAATATGTTTTTATTCGAGTTTTTCGTTCTCTATATTTGCCCAGTTTGAGATTTCTGCTTTGGTTAATAAAGTGCAGGTTTGAGTAAAATTTATTGGCGAGATACGCAATATGGTAAGTGATTGGTTTTGATGTTTAGTTCTGTGTGTAGCTCGTTGGAGACGAACCAGGGGTCTTGGATGATGGATCCCACCTCTTTTCTTCATAAAGCGACCCATAAGCCAGGGAGAGCGGTTGTCAACCGGACTGTACAAAACAATGTTTTACGGGCTGAACTCTTGAAATTCAAGGAGACTTGCAGACCTTGTGAGTGGAAAATAGAATAGGAAAACAGATATAAAGAGAGTAATATAGAGAGTATAAAAGTGTAATCATTAAACACATCAAGGCACTGTAAATGCATTAAAACAGAAGGACGACGATGTATTACTCTGAAACCACTCAATTTTCGTGATATTCTGGGACTGAAAGGGACTTTATGCAACATTGAGATGCGCATATCTACATATTCTGACAATTCAAGTGTTTGAATTTGTCTCATAATTTTAACGTATATCCATATGTTATGTTTTTATTTATTAATCACAAAATAAACCCATGTGTCTTTGGATTTGGCTATTTCGGAATAATACCAACAAAGTTAGTTGTCGCACCATTTCAAAAGTCGTAGACTCTGTATTTTGTTGAATGATTCACACATCCATATCTTTTCTTCTGTGACATTTATTCAAAATTCTTCTCGCACTAATCCTGTTTTTCAAATGACTTTCCATTTCTACATAAAAACGCAAAGGTGATTCATTCTTCTTTGTACTTTAAAATCTGTGTAATGCCCTTTGCTTACCTCGCACATTTTCCATGAAGCATTATGAAAGTGTCCATTTGTACGAGCAATTTTATAAATACTCTATGATAGTGATCTATGCATTATTATTACATGTTAATAGCTGTAGATAAGTTGCACACTGCATTTCAGAAACGTGTAGTTATTTGTAATGAATGTTGTTAATGCACTTCAGTGGGGTTAGTGTTATCATTTTAATCATCTTCCAGCGCAGCACATGCAAATAATTTGCATAACTGATTGTGCCCAACTCTAAACCTGCATGTGAAACATGTAGTAGTACATTGTTTCTACAGCTATTAAATCTAACTTGAGTCATTTACGCTTGAGTACTGTACTATTTACGCTAGAGAATATTTGATTAAAAGCATCAAAATTCAAAGCTACATTAAGGGTTTATCTGATAGAGCATTTTGTCGGTTTCCTTTCTATATTTAATTTTTGATATCAAAATGTTTTAATGTTGAATTTATAGAAAGTGAATAAAAACTTTAAAAACATATTTGAATCATATTAATTCAATAAATAAAGCATTATGATTCATAATGATTGTTTTGTTATTGTAATCTAATGTCAATAAATTTATAAAAGTAATATTCTAAATATTCAGCGAAAACTGTAAAATGTTCGAAAATAAAATAAAATGATTTACCGTGTTTGATTTTAAATGTGTTCAACTGCCACCTACAACAGATTGACAGTTAATACCATAAAATTAAAGAAAACATATGAGTAATTTAAAGCAATAATTTAATATCGGTAAAATATTAGTAATTTAAGACAAAATATCAGCAAAAACTATCAATGCATTACATTCTGTTATAGATTATAAAAACAAACAACAAAAAACTACCTCGTTTGGCCGTATAAAAAGGACGCAGGAGTGGGGATTATCTAAATGAACCATTTGGAAAACAGAAACGAGGAAGACCACCTTGATCATGAAAACATGGAATAACAAATACATAGAAGGAGAAAGGAATGAGCGAAGATGATGGTTATAATAGAGAAGAGTAAAAAAAATAATTTATAAAAACTGTATTAAAAATTGTATTTTCAATTGTATTATTATTACTACAATTATTATTATTTTATTGTTGTTGTTGCTGTTGTTGGGAAACCGGAAACATGTTTTAACATTTCAAAAACCTATGATGTTTCTACAAAATATTGATGTTTTAAACATCAATGTATTGAAAACCGACGTTTTTTGATCATCGATGTTTTGGATTCAATGTTTATACATTTTCAATGTTTTGTCCATGGATAAAAATGCCCTTAATCATAATTTTGTAAAAGTTGAAATAAGATACAGTAACTGATGGTACCAATATCTGTATTCGATCGAAACGAACGCGGTTTGTTCTGTCTTCATCGAGCAGACTACCATCCCTTGCTCGAGATGATCCTGATGGCCTGGTATTTTCTTCGATTTTACGTATTTCGCACATGGAGAGACGACACATGTAACTTTGTTTTTAATTTTAATTGTAAATGTATAAGCACGACCATTGCCAAATTAAACTTTACAGCGCACGAATTTAATGTCAGAGATTACTAAGCCACCTTCAAAACATCGATGTGTAAAAACATCGAAGTTTTTAGTCGATGTATTAATAACATCGGTTTTGATATTGAACATCGATTTTTGGCAACATAGATGTTTTCTCGTGGATGTCGCATCACCTGCCCCCAGGTGGCCACTTGGGCGTGAACGTTGTCGCCGAGGCGGGCGGCTCCCGCGCGCCGGAACCCGAGCTGGCCCGCGCCGCCCCGCACCGCCCGCAACTGGAGCCCGGGTCGCGCCGCGTGAAAGGCTCCGCCGCTCGCAGCGGCGTTTCGCGCCCATTGCGAAAGGGAAGATGGGGCGATAGGCCTAGTTGACGCCGCGCGCCGCCGCCCCGACCCCGGTGGTGCCTTGGCCGCCGCCGCGATGTTATCGGCCGCATCTGCCCGCGCGCCCTGCAACGCGGCCGCGCTGAGAGCTCTCGGGACGCCGCGCCGCGCCCAAATGGGCCGCAATTCGGTCGAAACGTAACACTTCCCATGTCAGGAAAGGTTAGCTTTTTACTCTCCCGTGTACATACGTATATACGGAATAATATACGGAGTATAGGGAAACTTTTGTAATGCGGCGCGGAAAAATGGCGAATTTTCGCCAGAAACAAATTAATTGCCGGGCCCTGATAACGAAAAAGTGGATAAAACCAGTTGTTAAATTAAGAAAAAAAATCCCCTAACATGAGGTGCAGCCAGAAACCCTATTTTGTGGGTCCCTGATACAGAAAAGCCAATTGAAAACAAAACGTCCGTCTGAACACTTCTAGCGCCTAAACCATACGTAGGATTTTTTTCACATTCAAGAATCCTCTCTCTATCTGGCTCGAGTCGAAGCTTTGAGATTTTAAAAAAGATTCTATAAAATTTGGGGGTACTTGACATGAAGCCCCTCAGACATTTTCAAAATTTTCTCCAAAACGGCTCCAAATTTTTTGATTTCACTCTGAAATGACCATTCCATTCACGCCACAACCGTAAATAATAGTATTTTCACATTTTTGGTCGCCGTATTGGATTCGGCATATTGTTTTGCGTAATTTTGACGTCAGTTTTGAAATCAGCGACTTGGAAAATCCCTATGTACAAGTTGGTAATTGGATTCGAAGCCGTTTGAGGTTTTCGCCATCGGGTCCCACCGTGCGCCGCGCCGCGCCGTGTCGCCCCGAGTCGATGGCCACTCGACAGGACGAGGGCGATTTCGTGACAGCGTGGAAGATAATTTATTGGTCCCTCTCTTCCCGTGTGTTCAATTTGTGCTTACTCTTGACGTCGTTTTGGGAGAAATACTCTTTGATTATTATGAACGTTACGTGCATTATTTAGTTCTTACAAATGACAATTCGCACTTCGACAGTACTAATATTAATTTAGTATTCTTAGACGTGTTCTAATTACTTGGTATGTTCAATCTAAACATAATGTTGAAATTATCGAATACAAGTGTTACTTACCTAAAATAGCCTTCATTTTGAAAAATATTACATTACCTCTGTAAGAAGATGGAATTATAATAACATAGGTGCCGGATTTACGTGAATGATGTTTGATATTTTTATCAAAGATATGCTTAAGAAAATGATGTAGATAAGAAATCACACATATTTTCGGTTAGGGAATTATCCATGGTGGCAGTGAATCGTTTAAATATTGTGTTAATTTAATCACATAGAGATTCCTACTAGTTGAATGTAATGTTTTACTCTTTAAAATATATTATTAAAAAGGCCCTGATGAGTTTTTGTCAGATTAATAAAACTTATCTGGGCCACTAAAGGAAACCATATTGTCGGAAGAAAGCTAATTATTTTATAAATGCATATTTGTAGAGGTTTGTCGACTAGATCGCGGCTATTACCTTAAAAGAGAGAAAGAAATGAATTTCTGACAGGATAGCGTGCACGCCACCAGCATAAAGGAAACGTGGATAACAAAACTAGCTGACGTACCAGGTCGTGCAATTTCCGACGTAATGTCAGGGATTAGCACAGAAGGTACATAGAACCTTCTTGCCTTGCAACAAACAGATATAAAAATAACGTAGCGGATACCACTGTATTATAAGAGATTGCGAACGAGACAACAATATTCCACAAAACTCCACCGTTTTCAGTTGAGACTTTGCAAAATTGGACCACGTTTCCATATTTATTTGTTATCAGTCCGGCAGTACGTACTTACTAAATCAGATGTTGTTTCGATGAATTTGCAAAATATGTTTAAGAATATTTCTGTATTTGAGAACAATATAATAAGACCCTTCTGCTCTTTACTACCACCACTGTTAATGACTTTTCAAACTTAAGAAGAGGTGAGTTTATCTACACAAGTTTGCTTTTCCGCAAACACAACCTCACTTGGCATATAATGAGAGAGAATAGAATAAATGTTTAAGAAACGGAAATGCAAATGCACTAATGCAACCAGGAGAGAGCGCTGCAAGTACGAGTCCATGAGGCACTGCGTCTCTAGAAAGGATGAATGAGACCAATGGAGCGTGCAAATCATTCGAAGCCTCGTTGCAGTTAGGATATTCGTGCAGTGAGACATCTGGCGTGAAGCCGTTATCCGGTCGAGACCGATGATCGGAAGATGAACAACTTGAGCCATTGTTCGTGCGATGCTCGGATAGTTCTGCATTCGTGAATAAACACTTGCACGGCTGCCCGTCTCCAGCAGCAGTTCCGGAGACATTTTCCCGGCGTTCCTCGGCCGCGGCACGTCAGGCCAACACATTTCCATCCAAACAGTCATCCGTCTCTCCTCGGCTCATCATCCCTTCCACATCACCCGACCTCTCGAAACGACTGCATGGGGTTATACAGCAGAACCACGTTTCCGCAATTATGGCTACTTGCCAACGTCGCTGAGTTGTTCCTTTCTTGACGCGAATTTGCGAGGTCGTTCTTGTCTCTCTCTTCCCTAGAACTTTATTTCTCTTTTCTATCTCGCCAAACGCCGCAACCCGTCTACCCCCTGCCGCGTAATAAATCGTCTTCTTCCTTGTTTCAATATAACGTGTTAAATTTTTATTTCGCCCCGCAGGGGAGCCTTCCATTGTAAAGCTGGATATTTCTCTGAGACCCGTTCCTTACTCGGATCTGAATCATTCTCGCGCAAGCACCACCCATCCGTATTTCTCATAGCTCCCCTCCAACAGCAATAAAACAAACATCCCTTCAGCTCCGTCGCATATAATACGCTCCTGAGAACAGACTCCATTCGCGAACTTTAAAATGTGTTTACTGCTCCTTCCTCGCCGCTACCGTCTCCTTTGGAAGTGTCTTGGGCTGGAATAAATCTTCCTGTATCTACCCTTGCCCGGCGAAGCAAGCCGCTCCTCGCTGCAGGCAGTAAGTGGATAAATATTGTTTGGAGCCCTCTTTCTCGCAGGGCTATGGAGAAGATACGCAAATTCGACGGCGCCGCCGCCGCCGCCGCCACCCCTCGGTATGCGGTGAATACATTAACATCTGCAATGAAGATGGCCGATAGGCGGCTGTTGTATATTCATACGCCGTGATTGACTGACAGCCCCTGCGACGCGAAAGGGGTTGGGTGACGCGAGGCGGGGCGGGGCAGGGTGGGGCAGAGCAACGCGGCCGGGGACGGGGCGGGCTGGAGCGGGACAGAGTGGTGCGGGGAGGGGTGACGCAAGGCGGGGCATCGTGGGCGGGACGGGACGGGATGAGGCGGGGCGAGGCGAGACGGGGCGGGGCGGGGCGGAGAGACGCGGGCGGGGGACGCGGGAAGGGCGAGGCGAGGCGGGGTGGGGCGACGCGGAGCGGGACGGGCCACGCGGGGAGTGGTAAGGCGGAGCGTGGCGGGGCGGGCGACTCGAAGTGGGGCTAGGCGTGGCAGGGCGGGGCGAGGCGGAGCGGGACGGGCCAGGCGGTGCGGGGAGGGACGAAGTGGGGCGAGGCGGAGCGGGGCGGGGCGGGGCGGGGCGGGGCGAGGCAGAACGGGACGGGCCAGTGGGACGAAGTGGGGCGGGGCGGGGAGTGGTGAGGCGGGCCGGGGCGGGTGGGGCGGGGGCCGTCGCCGGGGAAGGGCCTCGTTAGCGGGTGCGCTTGAAGGAGGCGCGCGTGTCTCGTTTGCTGCAGAGGAGGCGAAGCGGAAGCGAAAGAGTTGGGCGGAGGGAGGGGCGCTGGAAGGGCGCGCCGGAGAGGACGGGAGGGAGGCGAGTGGGAAAGGAGGGGTGAGGGTGTTGGGGGTGGGGGTGGGGAGTGAGAGGGGATGTGTGGGGGTGAGAGGATGCCGGAAGCGGAAGAATGAGAGAAGGTGGGTGGGCGCTGGGGGCAGGAGTGTAGCCATTGACGTGGGCGATCAGATTGTGCGACCTTGCCATGTGGGAACGTCTTTGTATAGATGTCCCTGATGTCAAGACTACTTGGGTGGTCATTGCAAATAAGTTGGTTATTACTTTCGCACTTCGATATATCCGAATCGGGATATAGTTTTGGAACAGCGTAGTACTATTGATTCAATGCAGGACGAGAGGTGATGTGAACCTGCGTTATTTCTTTAAAGTTCAATAGCAGAAGTGGTTATTTCCTTTCTGCTAACTTGATTTGCGTCAAAACTTCAAGTAACCAGTTCAATTATTAGCTTTGTTGCAAGCGAGATTGATGGTTTGAGTTCTTTGTGTTTCCTTATCGATATATTTTACTAGTGGTGCTACAGAATGGCACAAACGTTCCCGTATTAGTTTTCTATTTCCTTGGGTCTTCGCTAGCTATTCGGAATTGCCACATACTCTTTCTTGCCCTCTACCATCTAACACCGCCAAAAGTACATTTTTTGGTCATTTTCTTAATTTTTCGGTTTCCTGTTGGTAGAACGAAAATATTAATTTTAGAATATTAAAGAACACAAAAACCTAGCTCCAATTTTCTTTTAAAAATTATGTGCCGTTTTTAAGAAAATTGCGTTTTAGCGCTACGAAAAATGCGAAATTTGAAGCTCATTTTCACGGAAAATGTTTGAGTTTTCAAAATACTTCATTTGAAGTTATTTCAAGCATGTACACTCACAAATATAATAATCTTTACAAATTGCCGGTAATGCGCATATTAAAGATGTGAGAGATCTTTCAAAAAAATTACAATTATGTAATTTTTGAAAAAAAAAACAAAAAAATAACTCAAAATAAACTTTACGCTATACTAAAGAGTGTAATTAGCACTATCTGTTACAAAAGTTTGAAGAAAAAAATTGCAGACATATATGAGAAAATGGCGTTTGAGCGTTTCTGAAAATGCCAAATTTTGAGCTACTTTTCACAGAAAACGGTTGTGTTTTCGAGAAACTTTACTTGACATTATTTAAAGGTCATGTACTCGTAAATATAATAATGTAAAAAAATCGCCGCTAATGTAAATATTATCGACGTGAAAAACATGTGACAAAATTTACATTTTTGTAACTTTTGAAAAAAACAACCTATAGAGCAATATGGCTTTAATGTCATCTGATAGAGCACATTTACCATTACCCCTACCTAAAGTTTAAAGAACAAATTTGGAACCGTTTTTGAGAAAATCTAGTTTTTGTAATTTTTTAAAATTGCACATACTGCACGCAATATTGCACGAAAACTACTAACATTTTGAAAAACATATACTTGACCTTTATAAAAGAACTCAATATGCAGAACAAATTTTATTTGAAGAAAAAATCTCTATTTTCAATTTTGTAGTTGGAGAAAGACGCCGAAAAAAATTCAGACTTTCCCAATTTTCGAAAATTCAGAGTTATCCGTGAAAATTGGACCTATGCCATGTTTTTAAGTGTATTCTACTCTATTCATACAAGAAATTTAAAGAACAAATTTGGAGCCGTTTTTGAAAAATTTTGAAAATGTCCGAGGGACTTTATGTAAATTACCCCCAAATTTTGAAGAATCTTTTTCAAAATGTCAAAGCTTTGACTACAACCACCGGGGAATATCCATTTTGGAAGAAATCGTACGTACGTATGGTACGCTAGCAGTGTTCACAGCCGGACAGACGGACGTTTTCCTTTCAATTGGTTTTTCGGTATCAAGGACCTAGAAAACAAGGTTTCTGCCTACACCACGTGTTAGGGGATTCTTTTTTCAAGTGGTTTTATCCACTTTTTCGTTTTCACGGCCCGGCAATTAATTTTTTTCCGCCGAAAATTGGCCATTTTTTCGCACAGCATTACGTAACTTTCCCTATACTACGTATATCACTCCGCGTATACGTACGTATACGGGAAAGTAAAAACGGCTTTCCCAAGAATTCAGTGAAAAGGAGTACTAATTGGTTCCTTATAGCATTGAGATTTATTGTCTAGTTAAAAAAAGGTTTTTTTGTTAGCTTGAGAAATGACAATATTGGAATACTAAATTACTCATAATTTTCATGTGGAGAAACTATTATAAAATATATTGTATGCAAATATAAATTATACATGCTGATAACGTTCAATGATCTTAATGAATCAACCATTTTCAAATTGCATACATTTAATCTAATTCATATGCAATAAATAGATTTAATTTTAAGCTACTCTGATTAGATTCTCCCTCTTGAGCATTCCCTTCGCATTTTTTGTTGCTTTCAAGCTGATGATTTAAGACCTTCCTCGAATGATCCAAAATAATAATAGTTCAATTTTTCAAAGCGCACTCTATCAGATTAAACGAACACAACCGTCATCACAGGTGGTTGTTTCCACATCCCGCACGAGGGATCAAAGAAGCCCGAAACGCGGCCCAGTGACCGTTATGCACGAGGCGCATCGATTCGACGTAGATTATTGTTCCCGCGCGAGTTTTTACCTTGGCCGCCGCTAACAGGCGGGGGCTGCGGCGCGGGCGGTTGCGTCCACGCCGGCGGCGGCAGCGGCGGCGTGGTTTTTTGCGGCGCGGCGATAACAGATGGTGCTAACTGCGCGGCGGCGGCGGCGGCGGCGGAGGCGGCGGCGGAGGCGGAGGCGGCGGCGGAGGCGGCGGCGGAGGCGCGTGCCCGTGGCGGCCCCGGCGCGTGCGCGGGCGCCTGGCGCGCCCTCGCGGTCGCCGCGGGATGCACGCGGGAGAGCGGCATTCCTGCCATGATCTGCGTAAGGGAGTACATTTAACATATGCGCACGCTTTAATGTAAGTATCCTAAAAAATCAAAGTATCCTTTCCAAATTCAAGGGAGCCGCGCTTCAGGTACATCGATTGGGGAATATCACTTGGATGAATATCCTACTTTCCGTTTAGCTGCTAACATTGTTCGCCGACGGGCAGAGGGGCTGGCGGGCTGACGACTGACGGCTGTCGGGCCGACGGACCGACGCACGGACGGACCGACGGACCAACAACGGGCCGATGGACCGGCGGACGGACGGACGGACGGATGTTTTGCAAGAAAGCTTCGGTATCAAAAACTCACAAAATATGCACCAACTACACTATGTATTCGATGGGATAATGTATTTCCGACAATAAGAGCGAGAATTGTCGAAGTCGTAGGCTTCCGCGGCTGGTGTCATGTGAATGATCTTGTCTCCCCGTGTGAGTGGCGTCGAAGGCTGTGTTACCGACGTTTCGACCATCTTATCGTGTTCTTTCTCAGGGAAGGTCTGCTAATAACAGCAGCCAAGATCATTCACAGCGAGAATTATCCTCTACCCGTGAGTAGGGGGCACGTGGCGTACGTAATAGCCCGCGCTTATGACTTCCATCACTGAGGCTTTATTAGGATTTCTAGTCAAAACTAGAAGGAATTTGTGGTGACCAAAGCAAGCTCTAAGGTTTTCTCGAGGTTTTCCCTTTTTCTCTACCTGGCAATTCGCCATTGTTCCATCATCGTTCTCCCCCTTATGACCTAAACAGTTCAAGGAATCATAATTTAAAAAAATCATTGAAAAAATTATGAAGTCATATTTTACTTAGAAACAAATTCGTAAAAAGACGTTTCTCTTGGCGCTTGTAGTGTCTTCGCTCTGAAGCACTCTTAATAAAAGCCCTTTTCGCAGTACAATCTAAAACCCACCCCAGTTCGGCAGCTGTGGTGTCAATACATCGCAAAACTGATAACACGAGGCGTCGCAGGGATATACTCTCAAGCGCAGGAGGCACGAGCCGCACACATAGACGTTTTGCCGTCATTTGATTTTTAGGTATCAAGGACCCACAAGTCAATAATTCTGGCTACACCACGTGTTGGAGGATTATTTTTATAAAATTAGCAACTGCATTTATCCACTTTTTTGTTACCATGGTCCTGTAATAGAGGTTTTCTGCCACAAAATCGTCAATTTTTTCGCGCAGCATTACAAAACTTCCTCTCCACTGCGTACGTACGCACACGGACTCTGGTTTCTGGCTCCGAATGACGCCACTGAGCAGCTTGATTGCGCCATGTTAATAAATAGTGTCGGACACAACGACCGCTTGCCTTAAGTTATCGGTGCTCTCTCATCAATACCTGCCAGCTGCTAGAACTACTGGGAGTTTCGGTCCGCTGGCTGCCAGAGTGGTGACCAGGGCGTGTGTTTACGAGATTGAAAATGGAAATTGCACTTTTTGATATCGAAGATGTGTGTGAGGCTCGCTGTGCGGAGATAAAACCACAAACGACACGCAAACAGTGCTGGGAAGAATTCCTGCGTAAATGGACAAGTAAATATCTGCATTACCTCAAATATGTATTTTAAGTAATGTTAAATGTTACATTGCGTGCATCATTAATGAATCAAATCAATGCAACCTAAACGACAAAGTTTATCAGAAGCATTTACCAATTTCTCTGAGTGTACATGATTGTATGAGTATTCGCAAATTTAAGAAAAATATCTCCCATAATTGATGTAGTGGACGGTCGTTCTGAACACTGCCTTGTTACGTCATGCGAGTCCAACATACCCTAAGCGGGGGCGAGAAAATAAAATGGTTCATGAAATGAAGACGTCGAGGCAATAACATGCTATGCCACATTTCTTGTGGAATTGAGATATTAGTGTATTTCGACGCTCCATAGATGTATCTAGATGCTGGGTTTTAATGTTAAAGATTCGCCGCAAGACGGCAGTGTAATTCATAAATTAATTTTATTTATCCCAATAGGTAGAATGCAATGTATAAACCTTAACTTCCCTTTTTGTCAAAACCTGCGTTTACAGCAGAGGTTTTCAAACTTGTTTCGCCTACGACTTCCTTGACCTGAACGAAACTTCACGCGGCCCCCCTGGTAACAGTAAGTTCCAAATGTAATGGTTAATGTAGGCGTACTAAATATTGAACACAAATGAATAAGTGATATAATAGGCCATTGGTAAAGGACTTGCCAGGTTCAATTAATCCTCAATGAATTTGCAAAATAAATCCTACATTACAAATAACATAGTATGATAGTACGAAATACATAAATGACACAAGGATAAAAGTATATCAAAATCTAAAGATAATTTTTAATTAATTACCGCGCCGCCCCAGGGAGCCGCTACGCACAGTTTGGAGACCTCTGATATAGAGGCATTTTGTACACATAAGCTTCCGAGTCCATGACTTGTTGGCTGTCCGGGAGACGCCGCGTTGTTGGCTGAGAGGCTCCTTCCGAGCGCCCAGGCAGGATTGTATACAACACCGGGCGCGTACCACCGCAGCGTCACTGCCCTGAGGAAGCCTGCGATGTGACAGGCGAAACGTCGGCCTCTCAGCCAACGACGCGGCGTCTCCCGGATATAGCCAAGAAGTCACGTCTTCATAGTTTGGTCAGCGTTTCGGACCTTGGCCCAACGTGCCAAAATCACAGCGTGCCAAAAGTGTATACAAAGTTCCATTAACTCTGGATAACATCTTCATATTTTGTACAGGTAAGTTTCCGCGGCTCGAGTCCATGACTTCTTGGCTGTGCGGGAGACGCCGCGTCGTTGGCTGAGAGGCCGACGTTTCGCCTGTCATGTCGCAGGCTTCCTCAGGGCAGTGACGAACTCAGGAAGCCTGCGACATGACAGGCGAAACGTCGGCCTCTCAGCCAACGACGCGGCGTCTCCCGGACAGCCAAGAAGTCCTAGAGGCATGTTCTTGCCCCGAGGTCTTGGAACGTCCGGGAGGCCTTGAGGAGCGGTACCTTGCCGGCTCCTCTCCCAGCCGAGAGGGCGCTGTCTGTCTCGCGGCGGCGCCCGTGCGAGGCGAGCGATTTGCAAACGGTTTCCTAGGCGGCGGGGGGGGGGGGCGGGGGCGGCGAAGCGCGGTCGCGGTCGCTTCCCCCGTTAGGCGCTCGGGGAAGCTGCCTGCGCGGAACCAGCGCCCCCGCCCCCGCCCCGCCCCCCGAGTCATCCATCACCAAGGCGCCTGAGCGAATCTCCCCCGCTGCTCAACAGATTGCGATCGCTTGGGAGCGGTGCTTGCTTTTGAAACTAATTTCTTATCGGAGACATCAGTCCTAGTTGAGATCTTGACTGTCCACGTGACGCCGCATACAAGGCTATGTAGCCAACGTTTCGACCATCGTTTTCGAAGTCTTCATTAGGGCTGGTCTAGTCTGACTTCGAAAAAGATGGTCGAAGCGACCGTCGGCTCCACAGCTTCGTACGCGGTGTCACCCGGACGCATGTCTTTATTCTTCACTAGACTTGTGAATGAGTTTTATTTAAAGTACTCTCATTGTATTATATTTTCATAAACGTTCATAAGTAATGATTGTGTTTGCTTACAGACTGATAATATACAATCAGTCGGTTATCATTTCAACTTACAATTCATTGCTCTTAACCTTAGAACTGATTTGATAGCATTTACATATTATTCTTGTAGATAAGTCTTATTCCCACAGCTGCTATACTTCGTCAGTCATTCACAGTCGATTCTATAATTTCTTATTTTTATTGGGCCAATGTTAATTGTGAGATTAGGAAGTACTATTTTAAGTGTTGTAAATTAATATTGATGTTTTCTAAGTAGTATTACATCATAAAAATGATGTATTCAATATTAATTTTGAGAAAAAATCCTTTCAATGATTGGTAATTGAATTAACACGTTCTATCAGAAAATTCATCTGATATCTATATCTTACATTTGATTTTCATATTTTCAAAACGGATTGGAACTCTTCTCCCATTTATTTCACATTTCGCAATTGAAAATTCACCTCCAATCATTTCTACATCAAGAAACCACGATAAACAGTACAAATATGCATGTTTTCACAAGGGCCGTACCAAGTACCTTTTCGAGTACGAGTCACCAGCTGAAACATGTCTTTCGCGCGCCGCCATCACTGACCAATCTTGAGAGATCTGAATAAGTCCCATTCACAAGTCCAGTGGAAAATGAAGACATGCCACCCGGACAGCCAAGATCTCAACTCTGGCCGTGGAAGCCTAAGACTTCATCAGTCATAGTTCCTGTTTCTGTCCTTCGGCTCGACAGCCCGCTACGACCAGCGGTGACGACCTTAGACGACCAGCGGTGACACAGCCTCTCGGTCATGGGATAAGGAGTTCCTGTTGCTAGCACGAAGATATCCCTCCACCGTGTACACTGGTATTAATAACCTGAGAGTAGACTCTCTCGTCGTCAAACTGGCACATTTGTAATTTGCTTCGGACTCGGGGTTGCGCCCTAGAAAGCGAGCACGCCAACCAACCAGCCACCGAGGGAGGCCCCTCATTCCTAGTAGTGCTTCGAAACATTAAAATTTTTACATTGTTAGATCCACACTCGACAGCATTATGTTCCACTAAGAATGTAATTGTAAATAATACATCAGAACCTCAAAGTATATTTTATTTATTTCTAATCATTCATGTATTATGAGTGAATATATTGTATGCGGCCTTCGCGAATAGCTCATTGATCAGCGTGCTTGCTTTCTATGACGCGGCCCCATTTGGGCAAGATTATAGTGTGCGTTTCCCTTGCAATGTTCGAGTATATGTTGCCACTCCACGCCTTCTGCTGCGGAATATTTGATATTGAAACAGGGCGCAAAAATAAATCAGAAGCAAGAAGACACATTTTTACAAATAATTAATGGACAATACTTTTATTAGGAGCGCGTGCATATGAAATGTTCATGTAGGCAGAGACCATATCAACTACTTTACAAGCACAGGCGTAGGGGGCTCAGGCCACTAATTGATGTCGCTGCAATTTCTGTGACTGGGAGTAACTAGAGTTCGAGTCCCAACGGGGCAGGATTTTCAGTACTAACTAGATGGCTAGGTCGAGTTCAGTCGCTGATTGGAAGAGAATTCTTGCGGCCGGCTGTTTTACGTGCTTTTTTCTATCAACACCAGGTGAATGCCGGAGCACTACCCTACAAGCGGACCACGGACCGCTCGTGATCTTTCCTTTCTCTTCCTTGTTCTATCCTCACCCCTTACACACACACTTACACTACCACACATGCCGGGAGACCGGTCGGGAGCTGAGAGCTTGTCCCGACTGGGCCGGTGCCCCGCTGGTGAGGATACCTGGTTCGGTTGATTGATTGTTCGTGATTCCGGCCGCGTCAACTACTGAGGTCATTAGTCCTGTAAGTGTAATGTGTGTTTTTTCCTCGGAAGGTGGCGGTGATCATCCCCCGCTGGATGGCGAGATCCGGCACCGATCTACCGTCGACTAGCGGGGTTTCCCCTCAACCAGGCATCTCCCACCAGCACCGCCGTAGCCGGTACAAACCCAAAGCTCCCGACAGGTCTCCCGGCATGTGTGGTAGTGTAGTGCATGTTAGTGTAAGTGTGTGTGTAAGGGGTGAGGATAGAACAAGAAAGAAGAAGGCATGATCGCACGCAGTCCGTGGCCCGTTTGTTGGGGTAGTGCTCCGGCTGCTCTGGTCTTGATCGTAGAAACCACGGAAAACTACCGATCAGAACAGTGGGCAGCGAGAATTCTCCAGACAGCAACTGAATTCGTTCTAGCTGACAATCTAATCTCGAAAATCCGTCGGGACTGAAACCTAGGACCTCCCGGTCAGAGGGACTACACTGACATCATTTGATGCACTGAGTTATCTCTCTCGGTATATTTGGTTCGGGAAACCCCTCAAACCAACGAATAGATTGGCGCCGGATCTCTCCATCCAGCGGGGGAAGATCACTTCCACCTCCCGCGATAAAAAAAACTTCACTACACTTACGGGACTAATAATCCTAGCTATTGAAGCGCCCAGAAACAGTATTCAATCCATCCATAAACCTTTTGAGTGTTTCCTTTGAAAGTAGGAACATGATTTGAAACCACAAGGTTTGTTGGGTGTTGTTTTTTTTGGTCGCGAATGGGCCATCGTAAGATCAGGCGAACTTACACCCACCGAGACTCAGTCATATTCTCCCGGGGGCAACTTCACGAGACTTTTTTTCGGGCGGGGGATCAGCACTTTTATGCCGAATCCATTTCTTCACCCCAGGGTTGTTAGCCCTGGAGGGATGAAGTATGAAATGATGATTATGAGGATGATGATGACTCTAACCCGCGATCCTTCCTGCGGTAATAGCCACGGTACTACTGCTTTAGTGATCTCATCTAACCGAACCGGCTTGCAACCACAAGTATTCATATTTTTTTTCTTTTCTTTTTGTGTCTGAAAAGCGTGACAATCCGTATTACACCATTATTATGAAATTTAGAATAAAACGAATTATTCGTATTTAAACAGCTTAAAATTATGCGTCATGAAGGACAATGCATGTTTTAAATGAAACCAAAGAATGTACAAACATGTCAGCGTGTGGAAACTTGTAATTTTATTGCGTGATATTTTTGTTATTAGAATTAAGACATTCCGCTTTAAGCCTTGCTGATTATTTTCCATGTTTTTCCATCCGTGATTCCAAAATGTTTCGTAATAGCACCCTATTAAATTTTACAAAGTCGATTAGCATAAACATTGTTTAATTCTGGAGGTTAGTGTGGACACAGCACCTAGACTTCTTTATAAACCCATCAGAGGAAGATAAAAGACGATCTCCCTTAAAAGAAACATTAAACGACGAGGTTTACCCCTCGGAAAAATTAAAAATTAAATTTCCCGATGCTCTCAAATTGGCCTGAAATTAGAGTGAGTAAAGCCTGTAGTCGGGTCGAGCGTTCCCGCGCGCCGCCGTCTAATAAGGCCAGGAAGCGGACTCGCTGCTCCTAAATTTGCGGCTTCCTGCGGTGGCGCCGCCGCCGCTCCCGCCCCCGCCCCCGCCGCCCCCATCTCCCCCGCTGCCCCTATCGCCCCCCGCCACCCCACCGCCCACCGCCCCCCCCCGCCGCCCCCACCTCTCCCGTTGCCCTCGCCGCCCCGCCGCCCCGTCATCATCTCCGCACCACCCTCGCCCTTTGCTGCCATGGCCGCGGCGAAGGCGGCGGTGGCGCGGCAGTTGTGACGGTGGGAGCGTGGCGGGAGCGGAGGCGACGATGCCGGTGGTGGTGGTGGTGATGGCGATGGCGGCGGTGGGCGCTGTATGGTGAAGTTGCGGAGCTGCGCGCCGCTCCTCGCTCTGGGTAATAAAATTACACGCTCGGCAGACCCTGCTGCTCCTCCGCCCCCTCCCCTCCCCTCCCTTGGGATGCGGCTCACCCCGGGCCCTCCCGTGCTCCCTCCCGCCCTCGGGTGGCTAGACACGCCTCGGTGCGCTCCCCTAACATCTAGGTTGCTGCCATCATTTGTTCGCCACTATTATATCGCACGTCTATTTCTTTTTCTCTCTGCCCCTCCTTTCATACTCCTACTTTTGTTGTGTTCGTCTTTCAAGATTGTCTTGTGTCTTTTTTATTCTTTCTTCTCTCTCTCTCTCTCTCTCTTTCTCTCTCTCTCTCTCTCTCTCTCTCTCTCTCTCGTGGATTAAGGCACCGTTTGCCATTTTCTCGGGCCATCAGATCTGAAATCACGATTTCTTCCTACTTCTTGAAAGTTTGGAATTTCATATTACTTTTACGTAATTTATTCCGTGTTTCTTATTTTTGTCAAGGTTACATACGTTTTGCATCAATTGTTTGTGAAAACATAATTAATGACTGTCATTTGTACTTAAAATTTGCTCCAAATATTATACGAGTATTCACCGTCAGAGACGTTTCAAGATGACATTCCTTTTGTTTTATGGAATGGATGTACTTAAAGAAGTCTGATAAGACTATTGCAAATTGTGTGTTCGCAATCTCCTCTGATTTTGTTTTAGAATGTTCGTCATTTAAAAAGAAATTTGATGTACAAAGCCAACATCGTTCCCCGAATGAGTTCTCTCACAATAACGTGTGTTATAAATCTGTTAAAAGTATTCGTCAAGTAATGCTTTTGAAAACATTGAGCCTCGATTCATTCAGCGCAAGTGGAGCAATAATGCTCCAGTTAACACTTTACCGCTCAAACTGATTGCTTGTTGTGAAATTTTGATTATTATTTCAATGAAAACAGGGAACACAAGAGATTACGCCAAGAATGTTATATTTCTTGTCATAAAGTAGTTACTTGAACGTCGTATTGAAGCAATGGTTGTTGTATGCAGATGAGCAGACACTGGAAAAATTATCAGCGAGATCAGTCGCGTTCATGTATATGTCATTACCAGATGTTTTATAAAAAATATATCTAAAACATAAAATAATTACTTATAAAATCTATAAAGTATTATTTAAAACTTATAAAACATTGAAAATACTTTATTGAAACCGAACTCCTTCCCAAAAAATTAGTATGTACAGTCACAAGTACATTTTCTTACGTAATAGGTTTGTTTTGATCCATGGATTGAAAGATTATTGTTTCCGGGCGCGCCAACTGCCAAGTTCACTAGTCCCGTAAGTATAATGCATGTTTTTATTGCGTGAGGTTGTGGTGCTAATCCCAGCTGAATAGTGATATCTGGCGTCTACCTACACGTCAGTTCCGGAGTTTTCTCCTATTAAGTATTTTCCGCCATCGAGGCACCGCCCCCGCCAGGACAAGCTCTAAGCTCCCGACTGATCTCCCTACATGTGTCCAAGTGTAGTGCATGTGAGTGTAAATATATGTAAGCAGGAATGAGGATACGATAAGGAAGAGGAAGCAAAGATCGCGCGCGAAGCCTGTTTGTTAGGGCACAGCTCCGGCCTTCACGTGGTGTTGACCGAAGAAACCACGGAAGACGGTTTACCGCTCAAAGTGACTGCTTGTTGTGAAATTTTGATTATTACTTCGGTATCGATATGATCGGTTGATCAGGTATGCCTGCCGCTGGAAGATTCCTCCAAACAGCAGCTGTATCCAACTTGGCTATCAAGCTAGTGTCGAAAATCCTGCCACCGTCGGGACTCTCGGATCTCCCGGTCAGAGGCGCTACGGTGACATCAATTGATGCCTGAGCCTCCTAAGCCAGTAACATCATTTTCATTTTGTTCACTTTAAATGTGATGGAATACATCGGGACAGAGTGTGCGGTTATCCGTAGTTAAGGTCTTATAAACCGTAACTTTATGTCTATGGAACAAAATTAATCCTTTGAAGTCTCCTTTAAAAAACCCTTGCTTCTTAACTTCGGAACTTGGGGAAAAAATTTCTTGAAACAAATAGGTTAACAAAATATCCCCATTCCAAATTGACTTCACAGATATAGACCTTGCAGAGTTCAACGACCGCATAGTATTTGCGACTATGACAAACGGCCGTTCACCCGCACTCCCGACTCCATTTCCTGGGAGACAAATCGGGCGGCCGTCTCGGGTTGGCTGGCGCATCTTAACGAGCATCGCGTTTCAAAATGCAGTGATCAAACTCCCAGAAAGATGGATGGATGGAAAATTCCTAATGATGCAGCACAACGTAACTGGTGATGTGATAACTTCCAAGTGTATTTCAATCATATCACTATCGATGAATGGATATAAGGTGTTTTGGGCCATTACGAAATGTGGTCAGAAAATCCAATTCAGTTAGAAATATACTTTTTACGTTGATCAGGAGGCTACCCCTACTTTTACCTTTAGCATCAAAATGTAGTTATTTCAAGAAATAAATGAGTTGTTTATAATCACCTTTATTTCTTGCATTTTACTTTTGTAATGAAAATGAACTTCGGCACCTTCTTCTCTAAATGACTAAATCAAAATTATATATACGGATTATACATCTGTATTATGATAGTTCTTTTAACATCTCAATTAAATGCAATGATTTTATTTCTTTGGCTTCTTAAAAAATTCTTGTCCGAAATGATATTTAAATTTTTGAAGAAAAAAAATTAAAAAGTTAATATTTTAAACTAATCACATCTTTGTTAGACGTAATTGGAGAAGGTTAATTTAAAATCCCTCTGAAACATGATTGCTTTTCACTGCTTACAAAGATATTTCCTTGGTCGTATTATGCTGCTCTTACAAGTCGCGTGCTGTCTTAAAGGGAAATGACGACTTAGAGCTCTCCAAAGTGAAACGATTTTAATTAATTACGTAAAAATCGATTAATAACTTTCTTGGAAAGCTATTAAGCTCTAAAAAAAACTCCGTAAGTTACAGTATCTCACTAACGGTCATTTAGAATGCATATTTATTCAAATTCAAATATTTATTTACTTATAAATTACTTTCAATATTCCTGGAAAATATCAATAATTACACAAATTCCAATACATGTAAAACGTTAAAATAAAAAAATAGACTTATGTGGTTATTATCACCACTCTTTCTAAAATACTTGAAAAAACAATACTTACAAGTCTCAACAAAAACTATTAAATATTAAATGTATAATAGAAAATAACAATATTAAATACAATTCTCAGCATCAATCTGGCTTCCGAAACAACCACTTCACAATACACCAACTGCCACGCCTTATCGATATTATAGCGGCGAACTTTCGGAAATAAAACCACACCCTTGCATTATTCTTAGACAGGAAAAATGATCGACAGAGTTTGGCACGACGGATTACTATATAAAATTAGAAAGATGGGCTTACCACTTTATATTCAACAAATAATCAAATTTTGCCTCTTACAAATCGAAGATTTGAAGTGAGCATGGCTGAGTGAGCGTGACAAACCCCGAACAATCAGGTATTTTAGTCATCCCTCAGGTATCGCCTCCCTTCACCCACCTTATTCAATATATATATATATATTTCAGACACACCAAGCTTAACATATTTTGATACTCCACTAATCGCTGACGACACGGCACTGCGTACACAGCACAAATATTTATTAGCAGGATGGTGCAGATTACAAGATGAGCTAGACCTAATAAGAGACTAGTTCAAATACTGGAGAATACAAAACCTAGAATAATGCCAATCAAAGATTTCCAAATTAAAACGATTGCGTGCCACCACTCCTCCTCTAGAAATAGAAAATGTAAAACTACAATTGTAGACCAAAGAACAGTTATATAACGGGGTAGCCTGTACCACAATATAGCAATATATACCCTGAATGATATAAGGTATATATTGTGGTATTATATAACAAGTATTAAGAACGTCAGCTAGACACAAGACTCATCTGGAAAGACCGCAATACCACAATAACCAACAAAACATACATAAAGAGCAGAAACTATACCTTTACATGAATAAAACGTCACGTCTACTACTAGAAACAGGACTCGGTACATATAAATATTTTATTTGTCGTTATATCACTTACGTATGTTCCAAGTGGGGATGCAAGGTACTCACGAACTAAGTAATTGAAAATAAAGTTCCACGTCGAACAGCAATTGCTACATGGTTTACAACGAACGAACAAATTTGCAGTTAACTGCAAATTGAACCAAACAAGAAAAGAAAGAAAGAAGGAAAGACAGAGCTCAATTGTTATTTTTTTATTATCCTACCATCGTGTCCGAGCACTAGAATAAATCTGCGGGCTTCTTCTTTTCCTTTGTTTAACGTCAAAAACCGTTACAAACTGTGTGACTTGTTATTGGGAAAGGTGCAATTTGAACGCGGTCTTCAGATTTGGGATATCTGTTCTATCTCGTACGCATATTAAGGTGAATTATGAAAACCGGTAACAAGGAACGTTTTTAATTATATATTTAGTATAATTTATGATAAGGTGAGTTTATCGTCTGGTGTAGGGTACCATCGTGTGTTTTTGTTGTCATTATACAGAATGTACGGTATTGCAGAAAAATGTGTTGTTCTAGCCTGATAATGGTGACAAATTTGTCCACGAAACGTCGCATTTTTGAAATGATAATCAATGTTTGTAAAAGTAATTTTGCTTGTGCAATGTAAACTGCATTATTCATGAACCCGTTTGTCGGAAGAATAGAACTCTGTTTAATTAATTGAGAATGACGGACAATAACGTTTAATAATTAAGAATATTCCCTGATTATAATTGAGTCATTGAAAATTGTAATGAGCATGAGTACAACATGATATACTTTTTTTCGAATGTATAAATTGACCCTCGTAATACTACATTTCTGTTGACTTTTTTGATTCTTTATGTAATATTCTTTACAAAACTTTAACTTTATACTTTCAATCTCACGTTAATTTTTTTAAAATTATAATTCATTCTAAGATTTGTTTTTGGACAATAATCACTTTGCCTCCAAAACTTCTTCTTTGGTTCTTCAAGACTTCGGAATAGAGATCCAATTTTGACCATTTTAATACGTTAAGGATATATTTATATGGCCTATTTATGAAGAGATATAAAATAGAGGGCAGTTACATTTTTGTACCGAATTTTTATTACCGAATTGCATTAAATATAGTGAGAAAGGAAAGTTAATAATGAATAAACTATTGAACACTTCTGAAATCTCAGCTGGAACAGAAATGAGTAACGAAGTACCTAATACTTCCATTCTTGACTCGGGAGAGTAGAACTTCGAGCGGCATTCATCACTGAATGCAAACAAATACTTTTTCTTCCCTCTCAGGGCTGCGTTTCAGTTTGCCCGTTTGCTTTGCGCTCCCCGCTACGAATTTCCCTTTGAATCGGCTTTTCGCTGTGGGACTTCTTTGCTGCCCTTAGCGTGAGCTGGTACCGATTCATAAATAAAATATGAAGGTTCGACGCGGCGCCTCCCCAATATTCGTTTGAATAAAAGAGGTGTGAAACCGCGCCGTGTAAGGCGACCGTCAATCCTTCTTGACTTCTTTCTCTCGTCGAAATCCTAAGTAATTCTTTCTAACACATATATTTCCCATTTTCTCCTACAATCGACAGTGTAGTTTTTCAATTCGTTCATAAAATATGGCCAGAATGTTAATTAAAAATACAAGTTACAACGATTAAAACATTCTTTTTTTAAATTGTATGCTGTATATATGAAATACTCAAAACTGTAATCTTTTATAACAAATAGTAAACACGAAAGTTAACTCGCAATAAATTCTATATATTGAGACTTTTATAACTTATAGATTATAATAATTACTTATTCTAGTTCTATGTTACATATTCATTAATTTGAGTTTGTTACTTCTGAATGTGTTATTTCACATGTAAATGTTAAAATCTCAATAACTTTTCGAAAGAAATTAAAATATCTTCAGCTGTCTTCATTGGAGAGTTCTGTCACTTCAGTTTGTTGTTCACATTTTATTTTTTTTTTAATTGAAACGATTAATTACTTAACTTAATAAACTCGTACATCAGTATGAAGTAACTACAGACTATTGAAAAATTACATAAAATATGTTCATTAACAAATAACGTCTGTAATTTGATTTTTGCATCAATGCAAACTACTGATAAAAATCAATATGATGTGTAAAGAAAATTTTGAAAACTATATCTCTGTAGTGTGTCTATAGCTTAGCTCAATTTATGATTCCTATTATTTTACACACTACTTGGAAACAAAATTATCTATCGACATTGCTCATTTCCCATGCGTCAATAGAAAGACAACTATGCAGCCTCTGGCCATGTGCGAGGTACGTATGTACTTAGGCGCAATATCCTCTGACAATGCCTGGGCGTACCAGCGGCGTCACGGCCTTGCGGCCACGGGTTAAGGGGCACGTGTAGTTAGCACATAGCTATCCCTACGCCATGTCTCTGATCTTCACAACCTGAGAAGTGAGCTTTCTCATCGTCACTCTGCAACAGATACTAGGTCAATGCAAGGAAATCGCACAATATAATCTTGCCCGACCGGGAACCGAACCCGGGGTTGCGTCACGGAAAGCGGGCACGCTGACCAATGAGCTACCTGTGAGGGAGAGAGGTGTCAGTGGTTTCCATAAATACCCAGGAACTCTGAGGAAATAAAAATATAAAGAAATAGTTTTCATTTTGTCTGTAAAATACAAATATCTGATTGTGTTATGCCGCCATTTCTGATACTGCGCTTAGCGGATGAATTCTCATACTTGTAGTGCATCACTGATTACGTCACAATCCACTTC
Source organism: Acheta domesticus (assembly GCA_031308135.1). Classification (NCBI taxonomy): domain Eukaryota; kingdom Metazoa; phylum Arthropoda; class Insecta; order Orthoptera; family Gryllidae; genus Acheta; species Acheta domesticus. The sequence goes on from JAHLJT010009436.1 coordinate 17,680,491, forward strand.
ATACGATAGCAAGGCTCCGAAGAAGAGTCGCCGTATTAAGTATTTGCTATACACGTGTTGCTTTATGGAAAATCAACTTTTTTGATATTCTTGGTATATAAAGAACAGTTGTCTTGTATATTTTATGTACTATGTCATTGAAGTTTTCATGAAGACTGATTTTATTAAAATATTTTGTATATTGCAGTGTTATACGAGATTATTGTATTTGATGATATCGAGCAAAATGCATTCTACTTTTTGGCAAGGACAGGATCAGTTTTGCCTCTAGTAAAATAATAATCTAGCATCGACATAATAATTTCCGTATATCTGATTTTCTCAGATCCACCCCATAAAAGTACCAAAGATTAGGACGATGTTTAATGACTGACAGCCACAAACTCTATTTGAATTCATCCATTCATGGGAACAGCTGGAAAATAGAAAAAAGACTCCCCATTCCCAAAATTGACAGCACTTATCGCTGCCCCAGAGCAGTCATGAAAACGAAACGTTTATCGCCTTTTCCCTGAGCTTCATCGGCCAAAGTGGGCTGTCTTGCCGCCGCCGCCGCCGCCGCCGCCGCCGCCACCGCCGCCACCGCCACCGCCGCCACCGCCACCGCCGCCACCACCATCGCCGCCACCACCACCACCGCCGCCGTCGCCGCCACCGCCGCCGCCACCGCCGCCGCCACCACCGCCGCCGCCACCGCCACCGCCACCGCCACCGCTACCACCGCCTTCGCCGCCGCCTTCGCCGCCGCCTTCGCCGCCGCCGCCGCCGCCGCCGCCGCCACCGCCGCCGCCGGGCCCCGCCTGATGGCTGTGGGCCTCCGTGGGCCTCTCTCGTTTGATTTGTCGGCCGTCTCGCGGGCAGACAAGGGCTTCGCTCGGCGGGTGTCCGCGCTCACCTTGCGCGGCGGCGGGCGCGTCGCCTCGCGCTGCTTCGCCATGAAATACGGCGCCGTTCGCGCGCCGCGAGGCCGTCACTTCCACAGTTTTATTTTTTAATTTTTGCTCCCGCCCCCAGGGCGGCTACCCGGCCGCGTGACATATTGCGGCCGCCGGATTCTCTTATTATTTGGGGCACGGCGCCGCCAAGGGCCGCCTCCGGAGGCGGGGCGGGGGCGGGGGCCGTGCAACAGGAGCAGAGGACCATCTGGTCGCCGTGTTCGGCCAAGGGGTGCCGCGTGCCGGCGCCGGTGGGGGAGGTAGCGGCTGGCTGGAGCTGAGCTGCTGCTGCTGCTGGTTTCAGTTTTGTGATGGCCAGATAGGAATATTGTATGGTGACGATTCTGACGGGAATAAAAACGACAAGCCTTGTTGCATTTAAGGTGAGATGGCTGTGATATTGAGGACGGTGTTGATGACAGTGTTAGTATCGTGCGATTTTTCTAACTCTACTTCTCGAGCTCCAACGGCCACGATGGAATATCACACGGCGTTCCGCGTCTTTCTCGCTCGTGCCGCTAGAAGTCGCATGATCGCAAGCATTGCTTTATACGGTGGCGATGACGCGACACCTAGCGGCATGACTGAGAAAGACGCGAATACCGTGACATATTCCAGTGTGAAGGCCGGCCTTGTGAGGCAAAGTTAGAAAATCGCAGTATAATAACAATATTATTTGCCATTGCGTGATGTATCGAAAACAGACAATTTGAATCTGCAAATACAGGAAAGCAATGAATACGGTGATTGAGAGACGAGGGCAGTGCGAAAGCCGGAGAAGAGGGCTTGGCTGGGGGGGGGGAGGGAGGCAGCAGCCGCGCGCGCGCTGGCCTGTCGGCTACGCTACCTTTCCGGCCTCTTTAAACATCCCCTAAGTTTGGCGGCGGCGCCGCAGGGCCGCCTGACCCACTGCGGTGGGGTGGGGGTGGGGGTGGGGTGGGGGGCAGCTGCGAGCCGCCGCGGACGACGCTGCGAGCGCCCCCTAGCCCACCCCGCCCCGCCCCCACCCTGCCGACCTCGTCCGTCGGCGTCTGACGGCCGTCTATTACACGCTCGTTTGGAGCCGTTTAGAGGAGCGCGATTTTCTGCTTGTTGCGTTTACTCGCGAAACTCGAACGTCTGCATTTTGTGTTTTGATGCGGTGGGTTCCACCCTCGCCCGCGCTACTGCAACTGTTCTACCTGTGATGGACTCGACAGTTATGGGCCTTCCTTTCTAGTGTATTTATTTTGGCGAGGAAAAACTGGGCTCATTTAATTTCGCTGTTCAGTTTTCGAAAGTGGATATTTGGCGGGTTTTTTCTGTAGATTTCGTTTGAACTAAACTGAACTCCGGTGTTTTCATAGCTTCTTTTTACTATTTCTTCCCGCAGAGCAGAGAATTAGTGTCTGTTTTAAGGGAAAATATACAGAAACCAAAATAATCTCAAAAATAAAATATCATTGACACCACCATATTTGGTATTTATGTACAGTCGACTCCGGTTATAGTGAACATCTGGGGACTAACATGTTGGGTTCACTATATCAGAGGTTCACTATATCCGAGGATGTCAAAATTGAATAGAATTTCTTCACAATGATTGATCTTATTACAAGAGAGATACAGCAAAATTCTTTAACAACACGAACCGAAAATTTCAATATCTTTGCTTGTCTTTAAAAAAAGTCAATTATTTTCAATTGTTTGCATCGTTCATTTTTCATCAGTAATTTATTTAGCTCCTTCTCCAGAGTTAGTGCTATCTCTATACTTTATTCTGCACTGTTCTCCGAAGGCCCTTTTACTCGCCTAATGAAATACGAGATCCAATTCATTCCCAGGACTTATTTCCTATGTTCACTATAGCCGAGGTCCAAGTTCACTACAACCGAATCTTCTTATGCTTGTTTGTAATGTAAGTGAAACGGCACTATAGCCGAGGTCCAAGTTCACTACAACCGAATCTTCTTATGCTTGTTTGTAATGTAAGTGAAACGGCACTATAGCCGAGGTCCAAGTTCACTACAACCGAATCTTCTTATGCTTGTTTGTAATGTAAGTGAAACGGCACTATAGCCGAGGTCCAAGTTCACTACAACCGAATCTTCTTATGCTTGTTTGTAATGTAAGTGAAACGGCACTATAGCCGAGGTCCAAGTTCACTACAACCGAATCTTCTTATGCTTGTTTGTAATGTAAGTGAAACGGCACTAGTGACTTAAGTTCACTATATCCGAGTGCACTATGACCAGAGCCGCCTGTGTGTTTGTATTCCTGGTTTACGCCTTTGACCCCTTTTTCCTTGCTGCTCTTCGCCTCCCCCTCTTTCTCCCCCCTCCCCAGTTGAATGTGTTTTTCCCCTTAGTTCCTACTCCCATCCCCCAACATTGCACGACGTGGCTCGAATTGGGGAGGCAAGTATTGAGGATCAAGTTTAGTACAGGTCGTGGTGAGAATGCAACATTTCACGTTCTTGTCATCAATGGGAGTCGATCTCACAACCACGACGGTATGTGCTCCAAGCCCCGACGCCACCCAGGATGGCTGACATTTGTTATATTACTTGGTTATTAAGACACAAAACAATCAACTAGTAATTTGTACAATTCCATCACGAAACCATAGGTAGTGAAGTTTACAAACTAGTCGCATCAGATTAGACTTTGCTTTTCAGTAAAATGTATGGAATGCACTTTTGGTGTTTCCAATTTATTGTACAATTAAGAGGATTGTAACAGTAATTCTACAGTGCTAAAACCTCAGATTATTGTCTTATTAAAAACAAGGAATTGTCTAATATGCATTCTGTACCACAGCCAACACTCACAGATAATGTCATCTTTATCTCTTCGTGAACCTTCTTCTGGAAGGCGGTCGATGTCCTTCGTAAAAGGAAGATATCACAGGGTCGAGACGGTGCATTTACCCCAATGATTCGGCATACGAAGTCTGACCATTGGTGCAGCAAGAATAAGAACTTCGTATGTTTGTGACGCAGTCTGATTGGATAGATGGAATTGATGCAGTGCAATCTGTGTTACATCAGTTTCTGAAGGTAAACCTTTAATCTTATGGTGGTCCATATTGAATTGCCAATAATACAATAAAAGCGCTTGTTATGAGCATACATGGGATCTATTGTATCTACTAGTAAATTTCTTTCGAGAATGTTCTTCCCCTGTAGATGAACTTCTCAGGCATAAAAAACGTCCATTTTAAAAATTCTGATAAAAATATTTTTAATGTTTTAAACATTTTACTGACATTTTTAATTTCATATTCATGATAATTATACGTTAAGATATTATAAGTTAAAATAATAACAAAAAGTATCGTTTAATGTAAGAAGATTTTTAAAAAAATAGGATATCTGAAAGTGTGTCAGTGGCTGACAAGATTTTAACATTAATCATACTAACATCGAACAACAATGTCAAACAACATTAAGGAATCGAAGTGAACAAATTTCCAGTCATTGTGACTGAAATACCGTCGTCCTTCCCCTCTTCCTTTCTTGGGGTGGTTGCGTCGATCTGTTGACATTCCTGTGCAGCAGAAAGTGCGTTTCCAAGATACAACGGCGTTTTTCGTGGGAGCCCTCTCAGCAAATGGCCGAACGGCGGCGCGGCCAAAATGCGGGGAAGCGATGAGAAGGGCAACAGAGGAACGGGGAAGAGCGCAGAAGGGCGGGGAAGGATGAGGCAGAGCGGGGATGGGCGGGGGAAGAGCGGGGCAGAGTGGGGAAGGGTAGGGCAACCGCAGAAGGGTGGGCAGAGTGGAAAAGGGCGGGGTTGTGCGCAGTGAGCGGCCGCTGAGTCACGGTGGCAGCCAGAGTCAATATTTGCGACGGTGGCGCCGGCTGCGGCGCCGCCACCAATTAGCGGGTGATGGCACGCGTGGGGGCGAGGGCCGGCGCTCCGCGCTTGTTTTGGCCGAGGGCATGCGCTCATCAAGTTTGCCAAAATGAAGGAGATGTATAGACTTCCTGAAGTGGCCAGCAGGTAACCAATACAGTGTATACGTTCCAAACGTAGCGCTTTCACAACCGATGTTATTGGGTTCTTTGTCTCCCGAATTTAGGTTGATTCACAAGATGCAGTAACCATCGGAATATTGCACATCAACCAGCGCTCAATCATGGACTCTCGTGAGAATGAAGAATGCAGGATAAAGTCATCATAAAGAGATCTACACTTTTATTTTAAAAGCAAGTATTCCATATAAGCATTAGAATATCAGGATGAATATGAATGGTATTTTTTTCTCACAAAAGATACAATTTCTATATAATTTCTCATGTGCAAGTTTATGTTGTAAATTTGTCTTCATAACTCAGCCTTCTTGTATCACTTCTACCGCATTATTTTTTCAATTTTCCTGTACCATCGCTTCAAGTTTGCATGGTTTGAAGAATTACTCCCAAAAGCGGAATTTTTGTATTTGTAAAATTGTTTTATTATGTAGTGTAACATGTTCTAAGGATCTGTTTATTTTTCATAATAATTTTATCCTAGAAGAAATCTGCTCTGTGAAATTGCTCGAGGTTCACGCGACGAATATACTCTTAATGTGTAAGTGCAGCTATTACTACTTGGGATTGATTACTAGTGATTCCGGGCGCGTCAGCTGCTAAGGTTATTTGTCCCGTATGTATACTTCATGTTTTTTCTGAGGAGGTGGCGGGAATCTTGCCCCGATGATTGACGAGATCTAGCGCCAATCTACCGACGATGAGAGAGGTTTTCTCCAACCAGGTATCTCCTTCCAGCCTGTACCGCCCCAGCCTGGACAAGCTCTAAGCTCCCGACCGGTCCTCTCGGCATGTGTGGTAGTATAGGGCATGTTGAATGTGTGCATAAGGCGTGAGGAAAGAAAGAGTGAATGTGTGCATAAGGCGTGAGGAAAGGACAAGGAATGGGAAAGAAAGATCGCGCTCGATCCGTGGTCCTTTTGGTAGGGTACTGCTTTGGCAGTTAGCCTGGTACTGAAGGAAGAAACTACGGAAAAATACAAATCAGAGGAGCCGGCCGCTAGAATTCTTCTCCAGACAGCAACAATACTCGACCTAGCTATCTGGCTGGTGTCGAAAATCCTGCCATCGACGGGACCCGAACCCCGGAACTACCCGGCCAGAGGCACTGTAATGAAATCAGTTGATGCTCTGAGCCACCTCTCCCGGTATTTGACTATCCTGTAGGACTCACACCTAGTGTTTTAATATATTATTTCTTGAGAAGTGATTTGGTAGAGCACGCGAGGAACGCGTGGGATGGGGCGAGGGATGCAGTCGGGCAGCACGCGGGAAATCTTGATTCAGCGTGGGTTGGGGCGAGGGATGCAGTCGGGCAGCACGCGAGGAATCTTGATTCGGCGTGGGATGGGGCGAGGGATGCAGTCGGGCGACACGCGAGGAATCTTGATTGAGCGTGGAATAGTGCGAGGGATGCAGTCGGGCAGCACGCGAGGAATCTTGATTGAGCGTCGGATGGGGTGAGAGATGCAGTCGAGCAGCGCGCGAGGAATCTTGATTCAACGTGGGATGGGGCGAGGGATGCAGTCGGGCTGCGCGGCGCGGGCTGCGCCTCCCGCTCACCTTCCTCGTCCGTGCTCCACACTTGCCGCGAATGTTGTTCGTTGCATCACGACACCCGCCGCGCCGCCGCGTGCCTTTCGCCAGCGCCGGCTCAGCTGCAGATGTCCTCGTGCAGATAGCGCTGTAGCTCCCGAAGAAGTGCTCCGCTGCAAAAGATGTGCACGCGATCCCGGCCACAAGGGGAAATATGTCCGATGGCGTTTGGATTGCGTTTAATGACGAAAAATATGAACACCGGAATGAAAAGAAATAACGAAGAAAACGACAAAGGGAAGTGCGTCATACTGTCACGTACGGGCGGGTGAAATCTCAACTGTCATATTACAGGGACATTTAGAAAAAAACTCTCCTCATTTAGAACGTAATAATAATAATAATAATAATAATAATAATAATAATAATAATAATGAGATAAACAGTAGAAATAAAATAAAAATATAAAAAAAATAAAGAATTAACAAAAATGAAATGAGGTGCAGTTTCGGTTCGAAAATACATGATTGTGGATCTGGTTTCATCTTTGCATTTGGAGGTTATCCCCAAAGTATTGTCGTTCAATAGAATAGAACATACGTGTTCGGAATACGTATGTAGACCGTCGTTAGCAACCTGACATAAGTTTTGCTTTCATCAAACGAGTGGAGAGATCCGGAGTAAAGGGCGGGGTAGGTTCTACTTGCCGCCATCTCGCTTGCTCCTATACTGCTAGAGATCAGAGAGCTAGCTATCCTTTGGGGTTCAACTCCCGGTCGGTCCATATGGAATTTGAAGTTGAAGCGGGTGAGTGGAAGCTTTTGTACGATATCTCTCCGTTTCCTCAGTCCCTCATTTCACCTTTGCTCCATTACCATTCACATCTTGCCATCATTCACACATTTCAGGTGTGACAATCGGCTTAGAGTCTATGGTCGGTAAATACGTACGGCATCTTGTTAAATTTTCCAAATAGTTACACACCATCTAGGGCACTATAGGACCTACCAACTGGCACCGTGGTTAGCAGACTGCCAGGCCACGCATAGCTTAATGTTTCGTAGAACGAGGGTACTCAGGACTCAAATCGTCAGGGGCATGGAGAGAGATTTGGCCAGTATCTAAGACAAATATCTCATTTGTGCTTAAACATTTTATTACAAATATTACAAAAGGCTTTTATACGATTCAACTTTTTGTAATATTTGTAGCAAAAAGATTAAGAAAAAATGAGATATGTCTTGTAGTCCTTTTTGAAATAACTCTTTTGGTCAAAATCTAATACAAATACGAATGAAACACAGAGATTTGTGTCTAAGCTTTGATATGTAAAGAAATTTTGTAGTTCTTCCTTCTTTCTTTTTTTCCTTTTCTGTGTTTATCACAGGTTCAATATACTTTTGGCCGTCTTCCAGGATTCAAGCACCTTGCCTAATTATATCACTTCAACTTTCTCTTTCTGTGCCATTCAGTGCCATGATTCCTACACTGATTAAAGTACACATATTTGTTTCTAAGTATACTTTTAAGAGTTTTGCAAATTTTCTTCCCCAATAATCCGTTTTTGTTGCTGGAAATTTGATTTTTATATTTCATAATGTCCAGAATCCTGCTCCATACGAATTTCTTAATTACTTTAGAAAAATCCTCACATTTCTAATATTAACTGAGTCCTAAAGAAACATGGAGATGAAGTAAAATTCAAAAGTTAATATTTGTGCTTAAACGTTCGTGTGGCCCCAATTCCAATATTTACAATTCTAGATGATAGAAGAACTTGTAGCAGTCTACATCAAGATACGACCACAATAATAACAATGTCTTTCTTCTCGCGATAGAAAGGATCTGGTAAAGAAAACAGCAAAGGCTCTGAGCCCTCCGCTTGCTCAAATAACGGCGTCCACATCCTACCTACAGCATTCCCTCCGCTTATCCTACTTTCTCCACATTTTCCTTTTATGCAATTTTTTTCTCTCCTGAGCTGTCAGTTTCTCAGAGTGTGTTCATCCTCTGTGAATGTTTCTTCTTACTTGTGGAGCTCGATAACTCCGTTGCAACGGGATAGTTTCTACATTTTCCACAGCCCCGTCCCCCATGCCTCACAGCTTCCTTCTTCCTCATCTTCCCGCCCTCCCCGGAGAACCGCCACCCTCCGTCCTCACCTCCCGCCCTCGCAGCTCACGTCGGCGCAGCAGAGATATTCTTCTCGAGGCCTTATCTCGAGTCTTCCAGAACATCCGGCCACGGAGCCTGTCCCCGTCGTCGGGTTTCCCGTTTTATCCACATTTGTAGCGCGTGTTTCTTTTGGGGGGCGGTTGGCGTGTCCCCTCCCCTGGGGCTTTTGTCCGTGACACGCCGCCCCGCCCCCGGGGGCGGGCCTGTGGTCCGCGGAGGTGGCGGCCGCTCTGCCTGGCAATGACCGGAAAATCCGAGCGGGCACGTCCACCGCGCCGCGCCGCGCCGGTGCGGCGGCGCGCTACCTACCACTCATGAATAATACGCTCACGCACGCCTCGGCCGCCCCCGCCCCCCGCCCCGCCCCCGCCCAGACGGCCGCCGCTATATTTAGTCGCCGCCCCCTCTCAGACGGCGCCGCTAGGGGTGCGCGCCGCGCCGCCCCGCGCCGCCTTCCTCCACAGCTTAATGGGCTCGAATAATTAGGGAAACGCCAAAAGGGGGCGTGCCGTCGGAAAATATTGCGCCTTATGGAGTGCCTTTTCCGATTTCTGCCCGCTGCGCTGCGTTTTCGAATTTTAATGTTGGAGATAGTGTCTTGCGCGAAGGCTGGTATTCGCTGCTGTTTCCTATATTGTACAAATTGTGCTAAATTGGGGAAACGTTTCAATTTTATATTGCGTTCATTCTGACTTTTTTTCACTTCCATTTATATGGAAGATTGTTTTCTTGAAATATGAACGTTGTTCGTTTGAAACTGAAGATATCCTTTTGCGTTAAATGTTTCATACTTCCTTACCGACGATATAAAATAAAATAATTATCACATTACACCTGTTATTTTAGCCGATTGTTATGTGCACAACGCATTCCTAAGTTGTAATGAGTAGAAAATGTCTACAATTTGAGATTTTTACAAAGTACATGTAACAACCAAATATTCTGACCTCATAGTATTATTAGTAATTTTTTAGTGTTCGTCAAATCTTTTTTATTTGTTAATAAACAACTTTTTCTATTTGTTATTAGCCATATATTTTCATTTTTACATTTTTTTATTTTTACACGTTCATTATTAACTCGTAGCCTATCACCAACATTTGTGTGTTGCGTAAATTTATTAATTGGTAAATCAGTTATATACAAATAGTAAATATTCGATATATTCTGCTGATTAAGATTTAAGATTAGGATTGATGAGTGATTGATCGTGAGGACAGCAATATTACTTCTCGTAAATGTAATATTTTTTAAAAATATTAACACTTCTGAAAATATTTCTGGAGGAATCGGTGTCTTTCGGCGCAACAACCTCTGACGAAGTCTGGGCCCGCCAGCGGCATGCCAGGCCTTGTGGCCATGGGTTGGGGGTATGTGTGGTGACACCCTACGTCGTATTCTGTTCTTCTCAACCTGGGAAGTGAGTTTTCTCGTCGTCACACAGCAACATATACTGGGACATTGCAAGGAAAACGTACACTATAATCTTACCCGACCGGAGGAATCCCATAAACTAATTCTTTTAGTCACAGGCAACTCGGAGCGAGATTGAAGGACCCCAAGCGGCAGATCCGTCATCCGAGCGAGGAGAGCGAGCGCATACGCGCGCTGACTTATCCGTCCCGCCCCGCCCCGCCCGGCCCGCCCCGCCCCGCCCCGCCCTGCTCCGCCCCGCCGCGAGGCTACGCGCCGAGAGCGATTAACGGGGTGCTCCGGAGGGCAGGGGCGGAGTCACCTCTTGACTCCCGCCTCCGCACCCCGTTGCAGCGCGCTCCTGCCCCCGCGCCGCCCCGCCCCCGGCGGTGAAGGGTTAAGCGCCTAATTCCATAAGTCGTCTCGGGGCGCCCGCCCCGGCCTCCCTCGCCCGCTACCTGTCGCGCGCTGCTGAACGCCGGCTGCTGCTGCTGCTGCTTCGCCTGCCACGGGACGCGTGCGGCGAGCGTGGTTTTTTGTGCCGCGTCCGCCGCTGCTGAGTGATGATTAACCGCTGGCCTATATTCTAATTAATAAGCCGTTTAAAAGGAAGCGATAAAATCGGCATTAAGATTCCCCGGGGCGCGGACGTCGGGGTTCCGGGATCCCGGAACGGGGCGGTGGAGGGTGGGCGACGATGGTGACGCTCAAAATAACAAGAACAGGCCATGGCGATAAAACAAGGAACATTGGGATAAGGGAGTGTGAATGCTGGCGGATTGGAGGAGATTGATTGGGTTCGTGATAGCGGGCGCGTCAATTACAGATGTCATTCGTCCCGTAAGTGTAGTGCATGTGTTTTCCTCGGGAAGTGGCGGTGATCTTTTCCCCGCTGGATGGCGAGATCCGGCGCCGACCCAGCGTCGACTAGCGGGGTTTCCCCTCAACCAGATATCTCCCACCAGCGGGGCACCGCCCCAGCCGAGACAAGCTCTAAGCTCCCTACCGGTCTCCCGGCATGTGTGCCTGTGTAGTGCATGCTAGTGTAAGTGTGTGTGTGTAAGGCGTGAGGATACGTCAAGGAAGAGGAAGGAAAGATCGCGTGCGGTCCGTGGCCCGTTTGATAGGGTACTACTCGTGCACTCGCCTGGTGTTGATCGGAGAAACTATTGAAAACTGCCGATTAGAGCAGAATTCTCCTCCAGACAGGGACTGAATTCGACCTAGCTGACAAGCTAGTGTCGAAAATGCTGCCGCCGCGGCGAGCGGAGTCCTAGGGCCTCCCGGTGAGAGGGACTGCAGCGAAACCAGTTGCACTGAGCCATCTCTCCCGGTGGGATGGGGGAGGGTGAATGGGAGATGATCGGAGGCGGTGCCTCCTGCTGGCCGTGGTACCACCTTTCTTGTGCATGTGTGTGTAGAGAGGGCAAGCTCGGGACGGTGGTGTGTGGGTGGAGCGGAAGCCAAGACGAGGCGTGGGTGGCTGAGCGGGGCGGGGGCCCGCCAGGAAGACGCGGGAGGCGGCGGGCGGGCGCGCGGGGCCAGGCGGGACGTAGCGGCCCGCGAGCGGCGCCGGCTGGTGGCTGGGCTGCGCTGCGCCTGGGGCTCTTGATTAAAGGTTTACTTTGCGGCCCCATGGGGCAGCTGCGACCGCCCCCGCAGCCGCCCCTCCCTCCGCCAACCCCCTCGCACGTGGCGGCGGCGGCGGCGGCGGCGGCGGCGGTGCGCCCGGTGGCGGCGTGTCGCGTGCCGTCGCAGCTGTCACCCACCACTTGATATCAGCGTGCGATGAGCGACTATTTTTGCCCGAGGTGGCGCGCGCGGGCGAGCAGGAAGAGGGGAGCGGTAGGGGGCGTCTTCTGTTGAGGCGTCTCAAGGCGGCGGAAGTGATGCGCATGAAAAACTACAAGTGGTTCGTATGAGTAGAATGGAATCTAGAGGACGGTACAGATGGCGTGGGAAATGGACGCGAGAAAAATATGTTCACGAGAGAAAAATAAAGTGCAATGAGAATTGAGCATGGGAAGTATAAAAAAATGTGAAGTGAAAATATAACGGTAGGCGAAGAAAATATTTGCGAATGAAAAAAATGTTATTGGAAAAATCGTTAAAAATATAAGACGATACTGAATATAATATGAAAGAAGAATCACATAAGAAAAAGGTGGTCTGTGATTTCTTAGTGAAGAGAAACACGAGATGGAACAAAAAAAATCATTTAAAAAATGTGAATGTCGATCCCGTGGCCGAGATCGCTAAGCCAGTAGTGCGGTAGTGATCTCAGACCGCGGGGTCGCGGGTTCGAGTCCCGCGTCGAACATGGATGTATGTATTCGTCCTTTCACCCCCTATCATCACTATATCGTTTCATCCCCATACCATGACGTTAAATCCATTAGTGGTCGCTAACGACCTAGTAGGCGATGCGACCTTAAATAACAAAAAATATTGAATATATATCCTATTTTCCATCAGGAAAAAATCAACATAAAAATAATATTGAAATAAAAGTTTGAATAAGGATAAAAAAACCGAGATGAAAATAAGCAGTGTTTAAACAGCCAACGCAAAACAACGTAACGAGTTGAAAACAAGCGTCAAGCGATGCGTGTAGAGATCGGCAGCGGCGCGTGCGCAATCCAATGGGCAGAACGGCGAACGCAAAGGGGCGGGTGGTGGCTGACGGAGGGGGTGGGGTGGGGGCGGCGCCTTGAGCGCCGCATCTCCGTCGCGGTCCCTTCCGCTCGCAGTCGCGTGCTGCACACGTGGCAGAGCCCCCCGCACCCCCACCCCCACCCCCACCCCCACCCGCGCCCCTGCCTGCGACCCGGGCGCTTCCGCAGCCGATGGCCGGCCCCGCTCCCGCTCAGCCCGGGGCTGCTGCCGCTGCTGCTGGTTGCCTAGGCTCCTGCGGGCGAGCAGTACGCTCAGAGCCGTATGCTCGGAGGAAGGCCACGACATCGCCCAAACGTCACCCACCACGACTGAGACACGGCTTGTCCCGGATAGCCTACACAATACAGTGCTTCTGCTGTCGTTACAACCATCAACTTCTCATTTGCATAGACTGTTGAATCTTCTACCTGTTCCATCTTCGGTCCAACTCCATCATTCATAAGTAGAACTCGGACGTTCAGGCATTTATTTTGCCCAAAACAGTGAAGTAAAAAGCACTTATTCTGGCTCAAATCGGACGGGGAAAACGCATGAAAACTATAGCAAATGAGCATTAAAAAATAATGTAGTGTCAAAATAATGTTCAAGGGATCAAAATTCGTATTTAAATTGAGTTCTAGCGGTCGGCTGCACTGATCGATAGTTGTCCGTGGTTTCTCCGATCAACACCAGGCGAATGCCGGAGTAGTAGCCTAACAAACGGGCCACGGATCGCGCGCGATCTTTCCTTTTCATTTCGTGTCCTATCCTACTCCTCACTTATCCACACATACACTTACTTGCACAACACTACCACACCTGCAAGATGCCGGTCGGGAGCTCAGAACTTGTCCTGACTGAGGCGCTACCCCGCTGGTAGAAGATGCGTGGTTAGGCTAGTCGACGGTAGATGGGCGCCGGATCTCAAGGGATCAAAATTCGGATAATGGCCTCAGTAGTTGACGTGCCCGGAATCAATCAATCAATTAATCAATCAATCAATCAGTCGACCAGTTACCACCAGCATTAAATTCATCTCCACTTCAACTAGCGCCGCGTACAGCACTTCCGCCACCACCTCTGAAATCTCTACCTCCACCACTTGTAGATTCGATGGTGTGACGGTTAGCGTACCGGACTGTCATACCGAAGTTCGCGATCGAAGCCGTGGATTTTTAAGGGCGAAAAAATCCTTCGTACGCCTTCCTTCGGAGGGGAAGTAAAGCCGGCTGTCCCATATCAGTAGATTTACTTCCATGTAAAAGATCCTCAAGCCTAACTGACGCTTGTGAGCTAAATTCAAAGCGCCTGTTTCGTCGCCCGAGATAATACCTTCTTTCTCCGCTAGGTGAAAGGAGCGTAGCGAAATTTGCGTGGTCAGACGGAAGAGCGGGCCACGTAAAATAAGGCATTAACTAACTAACTAACTTGCATTTCCGTCTCCAGAACCGCCTCCAACGTCACCACCTCTCCCCCTCCCCCAGCGGTCACCGGCGCAGGCCTCCGCCATCCGTCAGCTGCCCCCGCGGCGGCGGCGGCGGCGGCGGCGGCGGCGGCGCCCGAAGCGCCTAACTGAATGCACGTGGCCTTGGCGCGCCGATTGCCGCCTTCCAAATGGGCGATTTCCAGCGCGGAGGCAAAATATCCGGTCCCCGGTGGCCGCCCGGAAACAAGCAGCGGAACTGACGAAACCCAGGCGCCTCCGACGCCCGGAAGCCGGCGCACGCGTGCGCGGCGCCCCGCGCGCCCAATCCCGCCAAGTGCGCCCTCTTCGGTCCTTGTCTATTCGGGGCGGCGCGGCCGGCCGATGCGAGGTGTTACACAATATGAATTTTTATGTGTATAAATGGTTGTTATTACATATTTCCTGCCCTTTGTCATCATTTCATTGTATCACAGTATTTTGCGCTTTTCACGTTTTTATTAAATTGAATGAACAGTTTTATGATTTTTTTAAATTCGTGTGACATTGAAATCTAGAATCTAAAATTTTCTCGTAAATGTATCTTCCATGATTTCACCAGTAGCAATTAATTATTGCACCCTCCTAATTTTAGATAATAAATTAATTTCATGACTGCTAACGATTATATGATATTTTATTTAATAATAATAATAATAATAATAATAATAATAATAATAATAATAATAACTGACAAAATTCAGACATCACCATCCAAATAGCGCAGTAGAATGAGTAACACTCCCACGAAATGAGGAAGAAGCCTAATAGATCTAAGGAATCTGTGCTATAAACAAATCCATTCATTAAAGAACTTTCATTATGAGAAACAGGCAACACGCTGCAATACTTCACGCAGATGCCAAATTAACCCCTGTTAATCTTAACAATAAACAGCTGGACATTTCTTCGCGAGTTGCAGATAACCATAACATAGACATGTGGTCTAGAAAGGAAATCCATGGACGCCATTCAAATGATCTCAAGCAACCTCATGTAGACTCAAACGCCAGCGGCAGCGACAGACGGGGACAGGGTGAGGGAGGGAGAGAGTGAGAGGGTGATGGGAGGGGAAAGAGGGAGATGAAAGGCAGAACAACGTCTGCCGGGTTTTCCTAGTATTGTAGAAAGTTTCTACTAGAAACGTGTCGCCTCGCGCGGGCCTCCGCAGCCACTCCATGTCATTCAAACACCAAAGCTCCCTTCCTTCCTCCTCTTCCCCTCCCGCGGTGTCCCCTGCGAGATTCCGCGAGGCGCTGCCGCCTTCCGTCGTCAGCTTGGCGCCCCGCGGAGCCGCCAGGCGCCAGGTGCGGCCAAGTAACGGATGCCGCTGACGATGACGATAATGATAATGATAACTCCGGCAGCGACTCGTGTCGGCACGTGCGTGCCCGCGCGCCCGCCTCTCTCGGCGCTGTCATTAGCGGCCGCCGCACCGCCAGCGCCGCCATCGACAGAGACGTCCGCTCAGGCGCTCCGCGGGGGAAGCCGTCCTGGTCCTGTTGGGGATGCGCCATCCATGTCCATGTTTTCAAAATCACATCGATAAGTTTGTAGAGATATCGATTTTTTAGACATCGATGTATTGACACCGATGTTTTTTTAACATCGATTTTTTAAACATCGATGTTTTTTAACATCGATAGTTTGTGATCGATGAATTAACGCCGATGTCTTTTTATCATCAATGTTTTGTGATCGATGAATTAACGCCGATGTCTTTTTAACTTCGATGTTTTGTGATCGATGTTTTTCCTTTTCCCATGTTTTGTTTCGGAATGAAAAATTCTCATGATCACAATTGTGTTAAAGTTAAAATATGAAATAATAACTGATGGGTCATGTGTTGGATTCCACTGCACAATCACTCAATAATAATAATAATAATAATAATAATAATAATAAAATTGCTTTATTTGAAACAGCCCACATTTTGCGTAAAGTATTGTAGAGGCACTGATAGTCACCGGATCTGCTCCTTAGGTAGCTGGTTGCAACCTGGAGTAGATTTTATATTCAGCCGACTCATAACATCTTTAGTCGTGATGTAATGGAATAATAATAATAATAATAATAATAATAATAATAATAATAATAATAATATGCTTATGTAAATTCTGTGCGGTTGTGGACGCAGTAAGGGCTGTGGGCCGCCCCCGATCCGCCTTCCCAAGTCTGTTCTCTCTCTCCCGTAAAGGGGATCGTCTTCGTCCTATATTCCCATCGCCCAAGAAGAAGAAATACTTCGGCAGTAATAAGAGAAAGTGGAGATTGACCAAAGCCCAGAGAGCCACTGTAGCACAATTGGAAATGATACATTTTTTTATTGCTGTATTTAATGTATCGCCCAATACATGAGCAACTACATGACACTAGTCTATAATAGTGCACAGGACCTCGCACAGAGTACTTGAAAAACCATAATATATATTTGAGTGCAATTTTTCATATATTTTCTTTCAAAGAGAAAATATTAATTTTTGTATTTGTTCCTCGACAATTTTCATTATATTCATAAAACATTTTTTGAAGATGCAATATGTCGTTTGCTTTTATGATAAATACATGTCCGTTCATTGATCAGAGTTGCCCTCGTAACTGTTCCACATGTAGGATACCCTGTAACTATTTCACATAACATCTAATACATCGTTATTAAAATCTTAATCTTCATTATGTAAATCATTTTCATATCTGCTTCTAAGAAGGGTTCCTTTCTGTAAGCTACTGGTCCAACCGCATTGTCTTTTGCAGCTTTATTTACCACCTGTCGAGATATTATTCACCGCTTAAGTGCTGAGTTTATTTTGAGGATGCAAAAGACACTCGTTCGCATTCTGATGGCAGCCACGTCCGCGGGGGGGGGGGGGGGAGTCGCTGCGATCATCATTTCCTTAATCATGGCTGCGAGACGTCATTTTTCTTCTGCTGATGGCACGTTAGCATACAAACGAGAAAATTTCTGTACCGGCATAATTTTTCCATCGTTGATAGCTCTTGTGTACTGTTTGGATAAAGGGGAAAATCTCGGTAAAATTAATTAACCTGTAATGAAAGCCGTCGCAATCGAACACCGGGTTTCGGGGCTTTAAAACCTGGAAGAAAAATTATAGCCACGAAGTCGCTTCCGGATCGTTATTAATGCGCCTGCTGAAAATAAGAAGAAACTCGAACTAGTTACTAGACCTTTCATCGCTAATTCTCGGCATGTTTTATCCTGTGATTTAAAATGTATTTCACGACCAGTCATGCGTCGCATCACTGTACAAATACTTCGAAATTAGGACCCTAAAATATCGACAGCTTTTATTTCGGGGGCGCCCAAAAATGAGATGCCAATCTTTTAGAATCTACGACACCGACAGTTTATAAATTGTTGCTTTCAAACACTAGTGTTTGCGTTGGCTCACACACTGTGAGGGGGAAACCTTGAAAAGAGCATTGTCTCGCAAACAAGTGACAATCGACCTCTCTGCCAGGCACAAAGCGTTCCAGCGGGACATGGAGGAGGGTAAGAGGAATGAATTGGGGTGCGGTTGGGTGAGAGGAATAGGGCGAGAACGGTGCTTTGTGGGGAAGGGAAAGTTTGAGTAATATCGGTTACAGCCACACGTGTGTACTTAAAGCTCCGTTTTAACTACTTTTTAATTGTTTACGACCGCACGCAAATACTAGGTAAACTAATTCCTCGTTCGTACTTTTTCGTGCTACATGCTTTTTCTCATGTAACTTTCCATTTTCGAGAATAATAGAGTAATTATCGTATGTAAGACTGTCACCATGAACTAACGTTCTATGAACACCTGTAATTTCATTTCATTATTTTTTTTAAGATCATATTTCATAGATAATCATCTTCCTTGAGTATATTAAATAATGAATATGTTTGCATGTAATATAGATGCTACATCGACGTTTGAGATTTTCAGCTACATACGAAACATGCACAAATCGAATATTCAAGACTTGCTCGTGAGTGTTATCAATGTTTCTATGTTCTATTTCTATGCGGCCTTTGAAAGCAGTGGAAATGTTCCTTTGCCTTGAATTCAGGTTACTTACAGAATACTTTATTACACCAATTTTTCGTTCTATTGTAATTCTGACGTTTAGTTGCACGCTACGTTGACAATGTAACTGTTTTATGAGACATTTCTTACTGATAGTAAATTAAATTATTTAGAATATTATACTAGCGGAACCCGAGCGATTACTTCGAAAAAAAAGAAGATCCGTAGAAAAGGAACAAGAGAATAATACTAAATACGGCCTAAACAAATACAAAAATAATAATAAAAAATAGTTGCCCCACATGTTAAGTAATAACACTGCAAGACTAAATGAATGAGTGGTTTACGAATTCTAGAACAATAGAATCACTATTCACTGTGAACACAGCGTAAAACGCGTTTCTGAAAATGTAATTTAAATATTTTATATTCAGCCATGCACTACATTGATGTTGCAGTTGCCTGTAATAGGTAATCATGCCATGCACTTTAACCTAAGCACGTGGTTGATTTTTGTAAAATAGATGCATATGACACAGGATTGCTCGATATCGTGTTTATATACGCTCACATTAGAAGGCACGTAAAAACACGCATTGATCTTCGAATTTAAAAACCTTGCTATCTTCCGTTCACGACTTATAACGTCACACTCCAGACGAAACGACAACTCTTGGGATTGACGAATTGGAATTCGCGCCTCAACAACGCCCCCGAAATTACAATTTCGGGGGCGTTGGCCTCAAGCAAGGCCACCTATTGTAGTTGGTATTGAAAGTGACGTAATGAACAAATGATATTTTATAAGCGTCGAGTCTATTCCTCTTCTTCTTCTTCACTTCACGGGTTAGGGAGATTCCCTGTTCCGGCTTCATATCTACATCTCTGTCGTGTACGACCTTCGTCCCCTTGGTCTGTACTGAAAGGCATGTCGGGGGATCCTTTCGCGAGACATTCTTCCTAAGTGCTGTATCCATCGTGATCTGTCTTCATTTATTTTTTCATTAATAGAAAATATGTTAGATTCCTGTCTTATATCTTCATTTTTTATTTTATTCATTAAGGTGCAGCGTTTTACTCACCGGAGAAATTTCGTTTCAGAGGTTTGTATCTTCATTTTATCTTGTTTTCTTATTGTCCATGATTCACACCCGTAAAGCAGTTGTGGTACTGCCATGACTTTATAAAATTTTAATAGTGTCTCTTTTCTAGTCTTATTGCGAAGGTTTTTGTTTATTGTTCCGCAAGTATGTTGGAAATGTAGTTTTGTTTTCATATCATCACTGTAGCCGTATGTGATATCACAGCCCAAATAATTAAAATGTTTTACTTGCTCTATTACATTATCTTCTATTATTATTATTTTAGTTCTGATAAAATATTTGCCTCTGAATGCCATTACTTTAGTTTTAGAGACAGATACTGAGATGCAATATGGTTTGCATATTCTATTTAGCTGGTACAAGGATTTTTGCAGACTTATTTCCTTATCTTCTATATATGGTCATCAGTATACAGAAGTGATCGTAGAGGTGTATTGGGGTTTATCCAAATACTTGGTTTATTTAAAATTTTCCATTCTTTTTGAATGTTGTCAATATAAATATTAAACAAAGTGGGGCACGCTGCACCCTTGTCTTACACCTCTGTTTATTTCTATCTCTTCAAACATTTTGTTCCCAACTTGTAAATTAATGCTTGTTTTGTGGTAGAGGGATTTAATAACTTTTATCAAGTGGAGAGGATGGTCCTTTTATCAAGTGGAGGGGAAGAATCTGCCAGAGAATTTCACGATTAACTCTATCAAACGCTTTCTCATAATCTATAAAAGCTATGTGGGTCTCTAAATTGAACTCTCGTCTCTTTTCTATTATTTGGTTTATTGTAAACACATTATCTGCGCACGATCTTCCTGGCCTAAAACCACTTTGTTCTTCCAATAGCAGTGTATCTGAGATTGCTGTGAGCCTTTCATTATTATTTTTGTATAAACTTTATAAGCGTTGTTCAACAGGCTTATACCTCTGTAATTCCTCCAGTCTATTAATTATTGTAATTAAAGATATAATAAGATATTATTACAATTTTGTATTTGTATTGTAAAACTTGTTAGTGAGAGCTAATGATAATACATTTATGATTCACTACCCTTAATTTTAAAAAATCAGGCCATTTTGTTGAGTAGAAAGCGAAAAAATTGCAATAATATGATGTTTGACGCAGATTTCATTTCTCCTTTATCTTTTTTCTTCGACTTGTTTTGTTTATTTTCAATTGATTTACGCTCGTAATGAAGTACTACTACATCATTTAATCGGGACGTGATGTTTATTTAACCCTTCGTTAACACCCCAAAATATTGTTTACACTTAATACATCAAGTGCATTTATGCGAAGGTATATCTTAAATGGCGCGGTTGTCTTTGCAAATAATTTAAATTATTGCGTCTTACTATAAAAGTGGAGGAAAGGGAAAGAGCATTCTGTAATGTAATATATCACATAAATAATTTAAATATTACCAGAAGTACACTGTATTAGATCATAATATCGTATCAGCAATGTTCTTTCGAAGTTACAAAGAGCTCTTCAATTTTTGTTCCCATTATACAGTGTATTTATTAATCGCAACTATTATTGCAAGAGATAATGGGAAATGTTTTTTAAAACAAATATATATATATATATATATATATATATATATATATATATATACACAGAGAGAGAGAGAGAGAGAGAAAGAGAGAGAGAACTTGATTTCTGGCGGAACGCACCGGAATTCCTCAGGAATATTAAATTATACTATAAATATTGAACTATTTCTAATAAATTAGTCATATTTTTGAGCCGCGTTCCGGAACCTAAGATTTTATAAATCAAGCCCGTATATAGACATAAGCTCAAGTTTTGAAGAGTAGAGTGTTCTTCCTTCCACAACGTCGACGGTGTCCTTGCTGTTTATTGAGCGCGTTCTTGAAGGGTGTGCGCGGGGTGGACACCCCTCGTGTCTCCGTGCCGCCCGGTGCTCGTGCGGAGGGGGCGCGTGCGCGCCGACAGAGGCGCATAACCGCCCCTGCGGCGCACGGGGCTGTACTTCGCAGCTTGAGACGCCGCCCCGCGCCCCCCTCCTCCCCGGTCGCGTTTTTTTTGCCCGGGCGACCCGCGGAGAGAGGGGCGGGGCGGGGTGCACCGGAAGCGCGGGGCGAAAGGGTCGCTCGCGGCCGCATTGTGCGAGCTTCCGCCCCCTCTGAATCTTAATTATTCCCACATTTAACCCCTTCTCACCGCCCCCCCCCGTCCCGCGCTGCCATCCGGCTAAACCAATTACCCATTAACCCCTTAGCGCCGGCGCGCGATCCGTCACCGCTCGCGGCGCGGCGCCGCGCCGTGTGGGGGTGCGGAGACGGAGGTTGGGGGAGGGGCCGATGGCGGCGCTCGCGGCGGCCGAGAGAAGTGCTGAAGCTCGCCCGTCACGGGGGGCCGCTGCTTTGATTGCCGTATTGTGCGACCTGCAGATTTGTGGCTTCGACGTGCCATCCGCACCTGCGCCTGAAATTTATGTTATCTCGCTCTGATACATATGCGCCTGCATACACCTGCGCCTGCTAGCGATTATTGAAAAAGACGGAAAGAATTCAGATGAGCGTAGTACGTGTGAAATATGAATGGTTTTAGAGAAGCAAATACTCCGGGAAAACTGAAGAGTTTTGTACGTTTCTCGATAAATAGTGTCTTGCGTTAAATACAGAAATATTTCCAAAATATAATTTTGTATCACTAATTAAAATGTTTGTGTAATAATTCAGTATCAACTCACTAAACAGCTTGTGAAGAAACAAATTTACGTAAGCATTAAGATCTGGGACATCATTTTTTTCTTACTTTAAATATGATTTTAAATACCTCCTCAACAATACTATCCAAAATTGTTGATCGTTTAAAATTTTTTGAGCTGAAACTCCGCACTAACGTCAGAGGTGAAATATGCAATTTTGTTGCCGAAAATCAGGTTATCAGGATCGATGAATAGATGAATGTCTCGCATAACTCTGTCAGATTAGAAGCTATTCGGCTGAAATTGGTTAAAACGGCAAGAGTAAGACCTAGTTGTGCCTTTCTGGATTCCATTGGCATTTGGGAGGGGGTACTTGAAATGAAATCCCTGTGGCATTTTCAAATTTTCTGGAAAAATGGCTGAATTAAAAAATGAATGTTCGAATGGAAGAAAGTATAAGTAATGCCGTAGTTCCAATTTTAGTTAAAACATCAGATATTTAGAAAATTGCAAAAATTTTTAAGTTTAAAACACAAAACATTTTCATTGAGAAAGAAATCTGAGCTTTCTACTCAATAAAATTTCGTGATGTTGGCTTTAAATGAAAAGTAATGGGCGCTAGATGTGTTTTCACTCGCTCATATTAACTGAATTTATAGAATAAACACTACATTTTAATAACATCTTGAAATTAATATAATAAAGGCCCACTTGCCAACATTTGTTCACTATAGTTTTGTGTGAGTTGTAATGTATCTCTTGATAGTATTCGACATTTCGTCTTCGAGAAAATGTATCAGAGCGAGATTATTGTTATTGAAGCGATAATAGTGAATTATATTAAATTCAAAGAGTGTTCTAAACACGAAGATTAGTGAGTATACATAAGCGCAATGTCCAGCTATTGTCTGGCACACGTGTCCTTCACACAAAAAAAGTCGGTGATTATAATGATATGTGGGGGCAATACGTTTTGAAGTTAAGGTGGGCAGTAGGAGTTCTTTGCCATGGTTCTTTACAACATACGTGTACATAATTTGGTAAATATTAAAGATTTCAACTACATTTTCAGTAACCTTTCTTAACCCTGTGTTGCAAATGAATTGTATCTTCCTTCATTTCATTAGTCTTCGAGAATAACAACATGGTTCAATGTTTCTGGTGCTTTGGATTTTCCGCATAGTTATTATTTAGAACTTTTCCTACTTTTCTACAGCTCTTTCTATAGTATTATTTTATTGCAAGAGTTCGGCAAGTTCAAATTTATTTTTGGATCTGTCCTATATCTCGAATATAAAAACCAGAGATTTGTTTCTCAATGCAAATAATTCCTAATTTAATGAAGTTATGCAGAACGGGAACAATACAAAAATAGGTAAAAATGCAATGTCGCAATAGGTAAAAATGAAGTAATGTCGCTCTCTAGACGGATGAGCACAATTTCCTTCATTTTCGTCGTGTGCCCAAGCGGTGTTTACGTTGTGCGGATCTTTAGAAGCAGAAAAGCGAAATCTTATACTAATACTGTCCGTACGTCCATAAATTGCAGAAAACGACCAATGATAGGTATTATTGAGTGTATTGTGAAAAACTAATGCTATTGGGTGTAGATGTAGATCCCAAACCCATCTCATTTTCGACGTGCAACCTTGCTGCCCGAAGTTTGAAGATAGCCAGTTTTCAGATGTATTGCTTCTCCTGGCTTGGATGCTTTCTGTATAAGTTCATTTAATTGTAGAAATTTAAAAGATGTCCTGCTTTTTTTAAAATCTGAATAATTGTTGAGTATTAAGGCGAAGAGGAGGAAAAGTGTCGGTGTGCCGCGCATTACCACTTGTCTTTTTCTCAATAGTCTCACATTCAGTGCATTATGTATTATATTTTACATGCAGTATTACTTGATATTAGCTTACATTCATTGACTATTACTTGATGACTGCAGCATTACTTGATATTCAGCTTATATTCATTGAAAGTAAACTGAGGCATTCAGTGAGAGAGGGATCTATCCCATAAAATTCAAAATAGTGATTTATGAATATATTCGATTATGAACACATTGAAATTGTCAATAAATCATTCTCCTTTAGACAGTGGGTGAGATCAACCCTGCTGTGAACCTACGGTCGAAAATCCTGGCCCCATCGGGACTAGAACCAAGGACCTCCCGGTCAAAGCCACTGTAGGGACACCAACTGATGCCCTGCGCTACCTCCAACGCCGGTGTCAGTAATATAATATTACAGCGACACTAAGCCGACTCGGTCTGACGCGTTAGTGTAAACGAGCCATCTAGATAAGAGGAGCCTTCCTAAGAATCACATACTGCTCGTTTAGTGTACGAAGACGCGAGAGGCAATCAGAATAATACTGGCACGGGCCAATCGCCCACCGGATGTGCGCCCTTCTGCTCCTCCGTGTGCCTTCGAGATGCGGGCCGCCCCGCGCCGCTTCCGGCATAAGCGCGTACGGGCATACGCGCTTATTAACGCCCCGGTGCGATACGCATCTTTAATTTGTCGGACGCGGAGCGGCGCGAGGCGGCGCGAGGCGGCGCGAGGCGGCGCCGCCCTGCCGTTTTCACTTTGTGCGCCCGGGATAATCAGAGCCAGCTGTCGAGGGGGCGGGGCCTGGGCCTGGGCCTGGGCCTGGGCCTGGCGCGTGCGCCCGCCAGGTCGGGCGGGGTGTTGAGAGAGGAAGATCAGGTTGCGGGCCGCCCGCCCCGGGTGCGTCCGGCCCCGTCACGGCGGCCTCCGTCTCTCGCTCCCCCGGCGCCTCCGCTGCGCCTCCGCTGCGCCTGCGCTGCGCCCGCGCCTGCAAGCTCCCGAGCTGCCAAATTCTATTCTAAACCAGTGGCCCCTGGCGATGCTTCGCTATTGCAGTGTATTACACGTCACTAGGGAGCGGATTTTCTACCATTTTGCGTGTATTTGTCTGTTGCGTCAGGGCGTGAAATTTTTTGACATTGGGTTGGAATAGGATGCTGTGTATGTGTGCAAATATGCTAGTGCATATTTATGCACATTTTGTCGATATTTCCTGTTGTTGTACATTCGTGGAATTACAGGCGTATAATTTGCACTTTTCTTTAAAAATAGAGACTTATCTATAAAACGTTTCATCTTTTCATAGAAACTTTTTATTTCTAAGCATTCATTGATTCGAAAGAGCTTGTCACAATTTGCGTTTTTTTATTCTTTTTTATAGAAGATAAAATACTTGTGTGAACGTAGGATATTTGTTGATATATTTTTCAAACCAAGCAGAAAAATGAAAGAATGCATTGTACTTCACTAAAGTGCATATTTACTTCAATTATTTCTCACGAGCAGTAAGCTAGGTTATATTACATTTGCACAAAAATATATCTTTTCATTCCATGCATGCTTCTCCTGAATTTTATCAAGAATGTTTTATATAGGGAATGAAATATTGTTAATTTTAATTGCATATTAGAGAGGATATTTCAGAATTTGTAGGTCATAAATGCATATTAAAGTGCATATTTAAGATTTTTAGGTCATAATTCATATTTTAAAAAACACATTTCAAGATTTTTAATTTTTTTTCTATGTCCTGGTTTGGACATGGTTGTCTGTAATTCCGAACTTTTTTTCACAATCGTAGGGGCACAATACTTCTGTGCAGTGAGGACGCGCTTAATCCTTACTGTACGGCGGGTTGCGTAGAGTTCAGGGGCCCTTGAGTTGTCATAAACGAACGCTCCACTTGTCATCTTTAATTCAAACCATTCTACAACACTCCCATGACTACTAAGAATAAAATTTGGAAATGTCAGCGAAATCGGTCGGTTTTGCGACTTTGTGCGACGCAGATATGCACATTCACTTTTATTTATACATAGATTTTCTTCCTGCCGTTGTAAAGTATGGTTTTAAATATTTCGTAGAATATCTCCCTAGGTTTTGAAAAAACATAAACAAACTTCTTATTACATCTCAAATTATAAGTACGTTTATATTTATATTCTTGAAAATCAAATTTATCTATTTAAAAATACGTTCTATCCGTAGTTGCGTTAATTGCCTAGTTCATATGGCATTAAATGTGCCTAAAAATCGGTTTTGATCATGTGCAGGGACTCACATCATCCAGCATCATCCAGCTCCAGCTCACCATCATCCAATATTAAACTAGCAGTTCTAGATCATCACATAGTTCCTCGCATTACTTGTTACTTTTGCAAGTTATCAAACTTCAGAGGTGAATGAAAAACGAACCTGCGTTAGTTTTATAAGCATTCTTTAAACACACGGGAACAAAAGTAAAGAAAAAGTGGAAGCAGGTTTTGAGGAAACTTTATTTTTAAAAATGACATTAATTCACGCAGTATTACGCAAAAACTAGGCATGTTTTGAAAAACTGTACTTTACATTATTTAAAATCTTAATTTTGGAGAATATATTTAATTAAAAGGAAACTCTCTATCTTCATTATTGTCGTAGGAGGAAGATGTAGAAAAAATTATACTTTTGAAGTGTTTGTAATTTCAGAAAATTCAATGAAAATAGAACCTGTGTCATTTTTTGTAAATGTATTTCCTTCCATGTGATAAAAGAGTAAGAAGAAAAAATGTATAACCATTTTTGAGAATATTTTGAAGACTTGGTTGTGGCTTCATGCAAAGTGTCCCGCAACTACAAAAATATCCGTTTCGAAGTCAAGGACTCGCGACATCAGACAGGCAGATGCGCATAGGGCGGGACAGAAGTTTTGGCGTAAAGCAATATTTCAGTATCAAGGACTCATAATATGTGATGATATAATCCTTGCTGATTGTTTCTTCACCGTCATTGACTATCTTAATATTCTGTTTTTTTGTTGTTGTTTTTTTCAAGGTCGCGAATTGGTCATTTTAGGACCACGCGAGCTTGCAAATGTACACACCGAGGCCCAATAATATTTGCCTGGGGGTAAGTGCACGTGACTTAATCTGTGTTGTTGTTGTGATTATTATTATTATTATTATTATTATTATTATTATTATTATTATTAGTAGTAGTAGTAGTAGTAGTATTATTATTATTATTATTTGAAATACCTATTGCTGTGATAATAAAGTTACTTATGTCTTCCGATATCACGAGTAAGATGCGGAACCGATTATTATTAATAAAGGAAAAATTTTCCCTGTTTGTCGTATTGACCATTAAATGGTAAGTGTATTAAAATATAAACATTCTATTTCATCTCCAATCGTACCTACAAAATTCGATACAAGTTTTGATACAATTTTACCCAACAGCCAGCGTTAATTTCTCTTCACATTCGACACCTTCTGCCGAGCCTTTTCCGTTGTAGAGGTCCATCTCTTCATTTTACAAACCCACTTCATCATTCAGGCGCTCGCCGCCCCGTGGCCCCCTACTCCTCCACCCCTCCCCTCCTCCTCCCCCTCCCCCTCATCGCCTCCCCCTCCCCTTCCTCCCCTCCCCTCCCCGCATCCCCCTCAACCCTCACCATCCTCCCTCCTCCCCTCCCTTCCTCCCCTCCCCCTCCACCCCTTCCCCTCCCCCCGCAGTCCTCGAACGCGTCGCGTGCCGCGTGTGCTCTTCCCCTGGGAGCTTCCCTGCGCCGCCCCCGCTGCCACGCGCCCCCGCGGCCGCCTCGCGGCTTCCACCTTGGGGGCTGTCTCTCTTAGCGGCCGGCTGCTACGATCGGTGTTTTATCCAGTGAATACCAGGCGAATGCTGGAGCACAAGGACCACTGAACGCTTGCGTTCGTTCCTTTTGCTTCCTTGTCCTATCCTCTCCTTTTACACACATTCACTACACTACGACACACGGCGGGAGCTTAAAACTTGACCCGGTCGCGGCGGTGCATCACTGGGGGAGTTACCTGGACCACAAACCCACGTCGTCGGCAGGTCGGCACTGGATCTCATTGGGCAGCGAATACTGCCACCTTCTATGATGAAGTATTCAATTCAGAAACGGAAGTAATTACCGTATCTGTTGACGTGCGCGGAAACAATCAATCAATCAATCATTTCTGTCTCCGCCGCTCCCGCATTGGATCTGTCTCCGCCACCGTCTCGATAGACGGTTTGTGCGCGCCATAGCGGATAGCACTGTCGATCTTCTGCGTATGCGCAGATGCACTAAAGTGATGCGAAACTTGAACTGCGCATGTGTGGAAGTGCTATAACGTTCGAGGGTGCACAAACTCCTTAATACCTCCCTCGCCGACGCTGCCTCCCCGCCGCCTTGATACTTCCACCACCGTCGCCTTTTGCGCCGTCGGCCCCTCCTCCACCCCCGTCTACACCCCTCCTCCTCCCCCCTCCTCCTCACCTTCAACGCTACCTTCATCGCCTGCCCTCCTGCCTCCTGCCAGCCCCGCGCCGCGCCGCGCCGCGCCGCACCAGTTGGTCCCTGGCGGGCAGCTGGAGGCCCAGGAAGGGCGGAAGTGCCTGGACCCTCCCCGCGGCACGCTCCGCCGCCGCCTCCGCCGCCGCCGCCGCCCCTCTCCATTCCGATAGAAGCCCACGCACCCGCGGATTCGAGGGGGAGCGCCTCGAGCAGGATGAGGAGCTGGAGCAGGGCAAGGCGAAGAAGAAGAAAGAGAGAGAGAGAAAAAAAAAGCGGGCGCCTGTGTTCTCCGCAGACAAGACGCCCCGCTCGCGTCCTCTTCCTCCCATTTCCATTTGAATCGCTCTTGTTGACCGGCTGCGGAGACGGGTCGGCGCGCGCCGCGCCGCGGCTGCTATTTATTCTAATGAAAATCGAACGACCGGTTCGTCGACCGGGCAGAGCGCCGGGATCGGGTTTTGGAGCCGCGAAGAGCTCCTTTGGCGCTGCAGGGCGCGTGTCCTCGCCGCCCCAAGAAAACTGCGACGGTCCGGGGACGGGGACGCGCTTTTCAAACCAGTTGGGTGCTTGAGGATCTCGTTGGAGAGGAGGGTGACATGACCCGACTCGACTCGGAACCAAAGTAAACGCATTGAGGCTTTTGAAGAGCCCCAAAGAGCTTTCAGTGCGTAGATTTGAAATTGAAGACCTTGGGGCAATAACGTGCTAAGCTACATTTCTGATGAAATTGAGATAGTAGTGTTTTTTCGATGCCTAATAGTTGTATCTAGATGTTGGGATTTTATTTAAAAGAGTCGCCGCAAGACGATTGTGTAATTCATAAATTAAGTTATTTATTCCAATGTGTAGAATCCTATGTCTAAAGCTTTACTCTCCGTTTTCTCAAAGCTTAGGTATTGTGGCATAGCATGTTATTGCCCCGAGTTCTTCAATTCATAGTCCTCTTTCCATTAAAGGTTAATGAACAATACGTCATTTTCCGTTACAGTGTATTCACGTATCTAAATTAGTTTCATATCATAGAGACTAAATGAAAACCGACAGTGATTCAATAAAATAGGTGATGAACAGGATTGTAAATGCAACACTTAATATTATTACATCATATGGTTGCGATAATTGCAACTAAAGCAAGTTGCATTATCTTTAAGTCATTTCAATCTTGTTTATCGGGTTTTCACTTACACTACCTTAATCTTCTATCTGCTGATGAAATTGTAAGTAGACATATTCGTATTTAAATATTTAAATAAAATGCAAAATTATTCTCGTGTGTTTTTTTGTATTTAACAAACACGTTGTGCACAGAATGTTCCTATATATCGTAACTATTACTAGTAATTTATCAAGATATTCAACAATGTAATGCGAATAATTTTTAATCAAATTTTAATTGTACATTAATTTTCTCTTTGGCAATGAATTAGCAAGATTTTATTTGATATGCATATTAACGTTTTTTTCGTTTCTCTTACAATCGCTTTGAGATTATGATCAGAACGATGCAGTTTATCTAATGAAAATGTGTCATTGTTTGTTAACACGCCTGGCGAGAATTGCAGCAGTGTAATGGGAACTTCCCGCTGTCGAATTCCTGTGCCAAATATTCGGGGAGCACTTTCCCACTCGCCAAAAGAAAGTATGGCCAATTTCCGGGGAAGGTCGGCGGCGCGAAAGAGAACACCGGGAGGGCTTGTGAAGAGGTCGAATTTCTCCGATGATGACTGCGATAAGCGGAGAAGTATCGCCTCGAGCCTTCTTCACATTGTCATTAGGAGTTTTTCCCCCAACAGACGCCTCATCAAACTGTCTTCGGCGGCACTTTTCCTCACTCACACACCTGTTACGTCTCCCGAAAACGCTGCGTGGAATTATGAAGCTCCCTTCGTATTTACCTTTAGAAATAACTTTGAAGGAATAGAAGTGGGATTGACTCAGATTCGACAGATAGCAAGTTATTTACTGCAGCAGAGTACTGACATGTTTAGCCTTTGTTTTCCAAACTATGGGGCTGTTTCTTTTTCAGTATCCAAGATGATTATCAGAAGATTTCATAAGAACCTCTTTCTTGGTGTGATCTAAACCTCTTCATGAAAATTGTAATACTTTGCAAATTATGCTACTGACACATTTTCTTAATAATAATAATAATAATAATAATAATTGTTGTTATTATTCTTATACTTATTATTGTCATAAAAACGTTTAAAAGTAATTATACCGCAAACGTAGATTACGCAGACTCCCTAATGGACTTTTTTGTATTACTTCCTGTTCAAAAAACATTTTCTAAGGGCTTTTACAATCTATTCACTATGTGCAATTTAACAGTCGTTAGTCCCGTTTTCACGAACTTGAAAGACGATTGTATTAAGGAGGTAATAAGCTAATAATTTCAAGTCAGTAACTGAAAAATGCGTAATTTAAAAATTAAATTTAAACATTTTAATGTAAAATTAATATAAATATACAAATGTTTTAGGAGTCAGTTTTCCTGTTCCTTACCTGCTAGATAGCTTGCCTCTACAATGCGATTTTTATAACTTTGCCCCCCGATGGAATACGTCATGGGATTTCGAATCTTTCTCAGCCGCGCCGCTAGATATCGTGCATGATCGCGACCATATCAACCAGTGGGGCCAAGAAAGACGCGAAATGACCTGCGATTTTCCATTGGGTCCGTAGGGACCTGATGGGCAAAGTTAGAAAAATCGCGCTACATTGTACAGAGTAAATACATTGTAAAAATCCCTAAAAACATTTTTTTGAACTGGAAGTTTTTTGTTGCTTTTTTAACGAAGGAATTCACCACTGAAAGTGTACCAATCCACGTCATCTCATCTAACCTTTTCCATCCAAGCTCACACTTGTCTCGGCTTGGGAGATGCCCGGTTTGGGAAAACCCTCCTAGACGACGCTCGGTCGGCGCTGGATTTCGCCATTCAGCGGGGGACGATCACCGCCACCTCATGAGGAAAAACATGTACTGCACTTACGGGAATAATGACCCCAGCAGTTGACGCGCTCGGAATCCCTAACAATCAATGCAAACTCTCATAATTCCGCGCAAAGGCCAGCTTGCTCGCGTGCGCCTGCCAATACACACACACACACACACACACACACACACACACACACACACACACACACACACGGCGCGCGCATGCCCACGTCCACGTCCACCCAGTGTGCGGCTGTTTTCAATCCCGCCGCGCTGCATCACGCCTCCGCCACACGCGGCGCCGCTACCTCCACCTCCACCGCCGCCACCAGCACCGCCGCCACCAGCACCGCCGCCACCTCCACCGCCGCCGTCGCCACCACCGCCGCCGCCGCCGCCGCCGCCGCCGTCGCCACCTCCACCGCCGCCGCCGCCGCTGCCACCTCCACCGCCGCCACCGCCGTCGCCGTCGCCACCTCCACCGCCGCCGTCGCCACTTCCGCCGCCGCCGCCACCTCCACCGCCGCCGCCACCTCCACCGCCGCCGCCACCACCACCTCCACCGCCGCCGCCGCCACCTCCACCGCCGACGTCGCCACCTCCACCGCCGCCGCCGCCACCTCCATCGCCGCCGCCGCCGTCGCCGTCGCCGCCTCCACCGCCGTCGCCGTCGCCACCTCCACCGCCGGCGGCGGCGGCGGCGGTGGTGGAGGTAGAGACCGTCCCCGCCGCCGCCGCCGCCGAAGGTGAGTCAGTGCGCGCGGAGGGCGGCTGGGCGCACGCGACGCTGACAGAGCGTTTTGTCAACGTTCGGCGCATTGTGCGCTCCCGCCTCGCGCCCTCGCCGCAACCCTCTCAGTCGGCGCTGTCTGCGTAACGATGACGAATGCTCCTTCGTCACACGGGATGTCGACAGGTCTTCGTGGCCCGCCTGCTCCAATAAAGCCTCTATTTCTACATCCAAGCACATGATACACATAAATTACTTTGCGATGCCTCGTTGCCATCATCACATGACTTGAAATGGAGTGCACGAAATATGATTAATAATCCGACCTTCCGATTTACCCCTCAGCAACCTATTTTATTAAGATGTAATTACAACCATTTCCCCCACGTTTACATTGTGGGTAGGTGTTTTCTGATAATGGCCATGTTCATGACACAAAAAGGTTCACTATGTCGAACGAAAACTAAATGCAGATGGCCTAAATGGAATTATGTGAACGATTTTAGAAGTCAAATTGTGAAATTTTGTTACAGTAGACAAATTGTAACAATTTGTAACATTATTAACAAATTGTGAAATTTTGTTAACATTTAATTGTTTCTATTTTAAAAAGTATCAAAACATAGTTGTTTTGAGTCTTACTGCCAGGAAAGAAACTTCTATCTCTTCAGTGAAAATGAATTTATTTGTAAATGCTGTCACATATTTACTTCAAGATGTATATAAGAT